>CALYMW010000292.1:0-71667 GCA_944588485.1 Phosphuga atrata | reverse complement strand
AACTCAAATGGGACAAATTATCGCGAATTATTTATTAAAACATACAATTTTAATCTTCCTAGTAGAATAAATACAGAAAAAAAACTCAACAAAACTAAATTCTATTAACGACTTTTGGCACAATGGCTAGCGCATAACGTAGATTACATTTTAACTTATATTTATCTTAATTCTAAGTCCATAATTCGGCTTTCTAAACACTACTTAATATTTGGTTTCTGGTTTATAATGTTCTTTGTTGTTTGAAGATTCCTCCTTCGAAGGAACCTCGACTACTGGAATTGGTTTATGGTCTAACCTAAACAACAAGAAAATTAGTTAATATTAGAACAATGCAAATTGAACTAAATCCTTCTCGATATTCACTGCTCTGGTCTAGTCTTATATGTCTAGTATTGTCTGTCTAGTCTTGCCTGTTGAGTCTTGTCTGTCTAACCATGTTTGTCTATTCATGTCTCTCTATTCTTATCTGTATTACATTATCTGTCTAGTCTTGTATGTCTAGCCTTGTCTATCCCGTCTTGTCTGTATATTCTTGTCTCTCTGTCTTGTCTCTCTAGGATTGTATGTCAAATTTTGTCTGTCTAATCGTGTCATTATAGTCTTATCATTATAGGCTTGTCGCTATACTTTTTCTGTCTAGTCCTGTTTGCCTAGACTTGTCTGTCTAGTATTGTTAATCTACTCTTTTCTGTGTAGTCTTGTCTGCCTGGTCTTATCCCTTTAGTATTGTGTGTCTAGTCTTGTCTGTCAAGTCCTGCCTGACTAGTCTTGTCTGTCTAGTCTTGTCTGTCTAGTCTTGTCTGTCTAGTCTTGTCTGTCTAGTCTTGTCTGTCTAGTCTTGTCTGTCTAGTCTTGTCTGTCTAGTCTTGTCTGTCTAGTCTTGTCTGTCTAGTCTTGTCTGTCTAGTCTTGTCTGTCTAGTCTTGTCTGTCTAGTCTTGTCTGTCTAGTCTTGTCTGTCTAGTCTTGTCTGTCTAGTCTTGTCTGTCTAGTCTTGTCTGTCTAGTCTTGTCTGTCTAGTCTTGTCTGTCTAGTCTTGTCTGTCTAGTCTTGCCTGTACAGTCTTGTCTGTCTAGTCTTGTCTGTCTAGTCTTGTCTGTCTAGTCTTGTCTGTCTAGTCTTGTCTGTCTAGTCTTGTCTGTCTAGTCTTGTCTGTCTAGTCTTGTCTGTCTAGTCTTGTCTGTCTAGTCTTGTCTGTCTAGTCTTGTCTGTCTAGTCTTGTCTGTCTAGTCTTGTCTGTCTAGTCTTGTCTGTCTAGTCTTGTCTGTCTAGTCTTGTCTGTCTAGTCTTGTCTGTCTAGTCTTGTCTGTCTAGTCTTGTCTGTCTAGTCTTGTCTGTCTAGTCTTGTCTGTCTAGTCTTGTCTGTCTAGTCTTGTCTGTCTAGTCTTGTCTGTCTAGTCTTGTCTGTCTAGTCTTGTCTGTCTAGTCTTGTCTGTCTAGTCTTGTCTGTCTAGTCTTGTCTGTCTAGTCTTGTCTGTCTAGTCTTGTCTGTCTAGTCTTGTCTGTCTAGTCTTGTCTGTCTAGTCTTGTCTGTCTAGTCTTGTCTGTCTAGTCTTGTCTGTCTAGTCTTGTCTGTCTAGTCTTGTCTGTCTAGTCTTGTCTGTCTAGTCTTGTCTGTCTAGTCTTGTCTGTCTAGTCTTGTCTGTCTAGTCTTGTCTGTCTAGTCTTGTCTGTCTGTCCTCCTCGGTGGTGTAGTTGACAACATACCCGCCTTTCAATGCGGGAGACCCGGGTTCGATTCCTGGTCGAGGAGACAACAACTAGGGCGGTTTCTCAGTAAACCGTCCGGGCTGCCCACCCAGAATGAATGCAAAATATGCGATACCAGGGTGGCGCATACTAAAGCCAAGGTGGAATAGGGGGTTTAGTGAGAGCTTCCCCCGAACCACTTTAAAAAAGTCTTGTCTGTCTAGTCTTGTCTGTCTAGTCTTGTCTGTCTAGTCTTGTCTGTCTAGTCTTGTCTGTCTAGTTTTGTCTGTCTAGTCTTGTCTGACTAGTCTTGTCTGTCTAGTCTTGTCTGTCTAGTCTTGTCTGTCTAGTCTTGTCTGTCTAGTCTTGTCTGTCTAGTCTTGTCTGTCTAGTCTGTCTAGTCTTGTCTGTCTAGTCTTGTCTGTCTAGTCTTGTCTGTCTAGTCTTGTCTGTTTAGTCTTGTCTGTCTAGTCTTGTCTGTCTAGTCTTGTCTGTCTAGTCTTGTCTGTCTAGTCTTGTCTGTCTAGTCTTGTCTGTCTAGTCTTGTATGTCTAGTCTTGTGTGTCTAGTCTTGGCTGTCTAGTCTTGTCTGTCTAGTCTTGTCTGTCTAGTCTTGCCTGTCTAGTCTTGTCTGTCTAGTCTTGTCTGTCTAGTCTTGTTTGTCTAGTCTTGTCTGTCTAGTCTTGTCTGTCTAGTCTTGTCTGTCTAGTCTTGTCTGTCTAGTCTTGTCTGTCTAGTCTTGTCTGTCTAGTCTTGTCTGTCTAGTCTTGTCTGTCTAGTCTTGTCTGTCTAGTCTTGTCTGTCTAGTCTTGTCTGTCTAGTCTTGTCTGTCTAGTCTTGTCTGTCTAGTCTTGTCTGTCTAGTCTTGTCTGTCTAGTCTTGTCTGTCTAGTCTTGTCTGTCTAGTCTTGTCTGTCTAGTCTTGTCTGTCTAGTCTTGTCTGTCTAGTCTTGTCTGTCTAGTCTTGTCTGTCTAGTCTTGTCTGTCTAGTCTTGTCTGTCTAGTCTTGTCTGTCTAGTCTTGTCTGTCTAGTCTTGTCTGTCTAGTCTTGTCTGTCTAGTCTTGTCTGTCTAGTCTTGTCTGTCTAGTCTTGTCTGTCTAGTCTTGTCTGTCTAGTCTTGTCTGTCTAGTCTTGTCTGTCTAGTCTTGTCTGTCTAGTCTTGTCTGTCTAGTCTTGTCTGTCTAGTCTTGTCTGTCTAGTCTTGTCTGTCTAGTCTTGTCTGTCTAGTCTTGTCTGTCTAGTCTTGTCTGTCTAGTCTTGTCTGTCTAGTCTTGTCTGTCTAGTCTTGTCTGTCTAGTCTTGTCTGTCTAGTCTTGTCTGTCTAGTCTTGTCTGTCTAGTCTTGTCTGTCTAGTCTTGTCTGTCTAGTCTTGTCTGTCTAGTCTTGTCTGTCTAGTCTTGTCTGTCTAGTCTTGTCTGTCTAGTCTTGTCTGTCTAGTCTTGTCTGTCTAGTCTTGTCTGTCTAGTCTTGTCTGTCTAGTCTTGTCTGTCTAGTCTTGTCTGTCTAGTCTTGTCTGTCTAGTCTTGTCTGTCTAGTCTTGTCTGTCTAGTCTTGTCTGTCTAGTCTTGTCTGTCTAGTCTTGTCTGTCTAGTCTTGTCTGTCTAGTCTTGTCTGTCTAGTCTTGTCTGTCTAGTCTTGTCTGTCTAGTCTTGTCTGTCTAGTCTTGTCTGTCTAGTCTTGTCTGTCTAGTCTTGTCTGTCTAGTCTTGTCTGTCTAGTCTTGTCTGTCTAGTCTTGTCTGTCTAGTCTTGTCTGTCTAGTCTTGTCTGTCTAGTCTTGTCTGTCTAGTCTTGTCTGTCTAGTCTTGTCTGTCTAGTCTTGTCTGTCTAGTCTTGTCTGTCTAGTCTTGTCTGTCTAGTCTTGTCTGTCTAGTCTTGTCTGTCTAGTCTTGTCTGTCTAGTCTTGTCTGTCTAGTCTTGTCTGTCTAGTCTTGTCTGTCTAGTCTTGTCTGTCTAGTCTTGTCTGTCTAGTCTTGTCTGTCTAGTCTTGTCTGTCTAGTCTTGTCTGTCTAGTCTTGTCTGTCTAGTCTTGTCTGTCTAGTCTTGTCTGTCTAGTCTTGTCTGTCTAGTCTTGTCTGTCTAGTCTTGTCTGTCTAGTCTTGTCTGTCTAGTCTTGTCTGTCTAGTCTTGTCTGTCTAGTCTTGTCTGTCTAGTCTTGTCTGTCTAGTCTTGTCTGTCTAGTCTTGTCTGTCTAGTCTTGTCTGTCTAGTCTTGTCTGTCTAGTCTTGTCTGTCTAGTCTTGTCTGTCTAGTCTTGTCTGTCTAGTCTTGTCTGTCTAGTCTTGTCTGTCTAGTCTTGTCTGTCTAGTCTTGTCTGTCTAGTCTTGTCTGTCTAGTCTTGTCTGTCTAGTCTTGTCTGTCTAGTCTTGTCTGTCTAGTCTTGTCTGTCTAGTCTTGTCTGTCTAGTCTTGTCTGTCTAGTCTTGTCTGTCTAGTCTTGTCTGTCTAGTCTTGTCTGTCTAGTCTTGTCTGTCTAGTCTTGTCTGTCTAGTCTTGTCTGTCTAGTCTTGTCTGTCTAGTCTTGTCTGTCTAGTCTTGTCTGTCTAGTCTTGTCTGTCTAGTCTTGTCTGTCTAGTCTTGTCTGTCTAGTCTTGTCTGTCTAGTCTTGTCTGTCTAGTCTTGTCTGTCTAGTCTTGTCTGTCTAGTCTTGTCTGTCTAGTCTTGTCTGTCTAGTCTTGTCTGTCTAGTCTTGTCTGTCTAGTCTTGTCTGTCTAGTCTTGTCTGTCTAGTCTTGTCTGTCTAGTCTTGTCTGTCTAGTCTTGTCTGTCTAGTCTTGTCTGTCTAGTCTTGTCTGTCTAGTCTTGTCTGTCTAGTCTTGTCTGTCTAGTCTTGTCTGTCTAGTCTTGTCTGTCTAGTCTTGTCTGTCTAGTCTTGTCTGTCTAGTCTTGTCTGTCTAGTCTTGTCTGTCTAGTCTTGTCTGTTCAGTCTTGTCTGTCTAGTCTTGTCTGTCTAGTCTTGTCTGTCTAGTCTTGTCTTCTAGTCTTGTCTGTCTAGTCTTGTCTGTCTAGTCTTGTCTGTCTAGTCTTGTCTGTCTAGTCTTGTTTGTCTAGTCTTGTCTGTCTAGTCTTGTCTGTCTAGTCTTGTCTGTCTAGTCTTGTCTGTCTAGTCTTGTCTGTCTAGTCTTGTCTGTCTAGTCTTGTCTGTCTAGTCTTGTCTGTCTAGTCTTGTCTGTCTAGTCTTGTCTGTCTAGTCTTGTCTGTCTAGTCTTGTCTGTCTAGTCTTGTCTGTCTAGTCTTGTCTGTCTAGTCTTGTCTGTCTAGTCTTGTCTGTCTAGTCTTGTCTGTCTAGTCTTGTCTGTCTAGTCTTGTCTGTCTAGTCTTGTCTGTCTAGTCTTGTCTGTCTAGTCTTGTCTGTCTAGTCTTGTCTGTCTAGTCTTGTCTGTCTAGTCTTGTCTGTCTAGTCTTGTCTGTCTAGTCTTGTCTGTCTAGTCTTGTCTGTCTAGTCTTGTCTGTCTAGTCTTGTCTGTCTAGTCTTGTCTGTCTAGTCTTGTCTGTCTAGTCTTGTCTGTCTAGTCTTGTCTGTCTAGTCTTGTCTGTCTAGTCTTGTCTGTCTAGTCTTGTCTGTCTAGTCTTGTCTGTCTAGTCTTGTCTGTCTAGTCTTGTCTGTCTAGTCTTGTCTGTCTAGTCTTGTCTGTCTAGTCTTGTCTGTCTAGTCTTGTCTGTCTAGTCTTGTCTGTCTAGTCTTGCTGTCTAGTCTAGTCTTGTCTGTCTAGTCTTGTCTGTCTAGTCTTGTCTGTCTAGTCTTGTCTGTCTAGTCTTGTCTGTCTAGTCTTGTCTGTCTAGTCTTGTCTGTCTAGTCTTGTCTGTCTAGTCTTGTCTGTCTAGTCTTGTCTGTCTAGTCTTGTCTGTCTAGTCTTGTCTGTCTAGTCTTGTCTGTCTAGTCTTGTCTGTCTAGTCTTGTCTGTCTAGTCTTGTCTGTCTAGTCTTGTCTGTCTAGTCTTGTCTGTCTAGTCTTGTCTGTCTAGTCTTGTCTGTCTAGTCTTGTCTGTCTAGTCTTGTCTGTCTAGTCTTGTCTGTCTAGTCTTGTCTGTCTAGTCTTGTCTGTCTAGTCTTGTCTGTCTAGTCTTGTCTGTCTAGTCTTGTCTGTCTAGTCTTGTCTGTCTAGTCTTGTCTGTCTAGTCTTGTCTGTCTAGTCTTGTCTGTCTAGTCTTGTCTGTCTAGTCTTGTCTGTCTAGTCTTGTCTGTCTAGTCTTGTCTGTCTAGTCTTGTCTGTCTAGTCTTGTCTGTCTAGTCTTGTCTGTCTAGTCTTGTCTGTCTAGTCTTGTCTGTCTAGTCTTGTCTGTCTAGTCTTGTCTGTCTAGTCTTGTCTGTCTAGTCTTGTCTGTCTAGTCTTGTCTGTCTAGTCTTGTCTGTCTAGTCTTGTCTGTCTAGTCTTGTCTGTCTAGTCTTGTCTGTCTAGTCTTGTCTGTCTAGTCTTGTCTGTCTAGTCTTGTCTGTCTAGTCTTGTCTGTCTAGTCTTGTCTGTCTAGTCTTGTCTGTCTAGTCTTGTCTGTCTAGTCTTGTCTGTCTAGTCTTGTCTGTCTAGTCTTGTCTGTCTAGTCTTGTCTGTCTAGTCTTGTCTGTCTAGTCTTGTCTGTCTAGTCTTGTCTGTCTAGTCTTGTCTGTCTAGTCTTGTCTGTCTAGTCTTGTCTGTCTAGTCTTGTCTGTCTAGTCTTGTCTGTCTAGTCTTGTCTGTCTAGTCTTGTCTGTCTAGTCTTGTCTGTCTAGTCTTGTCTGTCTAGTCTTGTCTGTCTAGTCTTGTCTGTCTAGTCTTGTCTGTCTAGTCTTGTCTGTCTAGTCTTGTCTGTCTAGTCTTGTCTGTCTAGTCTTGTCTGTCTAGTCTTGTCTGTCTAGTCTTGTCTGTCTAGTCTTGTCTGTCTAGTCTTGTCTGTCTAGTCTTGTCTGTCTAGCCTTGTCTGTCTAGTCTTGTCTGTCTAGTCTTGTCTGTCTAGTCTTGTCTGTCTAGTCTTGTCTGCCTAGTCTTGTCTGTCTAGTGTCTTTATCTGTTTAATTTTGTTTCTCTTGTATAGTCTCCTCCTTCTAGTCTTTGACTGCGTTGTTTAAGATTATGTAACTATTTAACTTACGTGTAAGACTTAATATTTGAGTCTGTGCTGTTGCTCCTGCATCGAAAACAATTTAGACTAAACGGCATTTTCACTAAATATTTTATAAAACTCACACGAACAGAGAGAAACAAAAACAACAAGAACGTGCTGATTGGCAGCGGCACCAAAACGGTAATAAGGTGCGAATGTTTAGCAACAAACGAGTTACAATACGTTAAAATAGAAATGATCGCATATTAAACTGACTAACCCGAGCAAATACCATGGAAATTGTTTATCTTAATATTTGTTTTTTATGATTTTTTCTTACAATTCTTATTACAAACATTGATTAAGTGTCTATAAATAAACTATATGCTTTGTACAGTCCAGTTTACATGTACATTACAGTGTACATTCGAAATTTACTTTATTGTTTCATACAATTACACAAAAAGGAGATATGGGACAGAGTTAGACAAGAATAAGATCTAGTCATCAATTTAAATGTTTCAAAATTTAATTAATTTAATTTGATTAGTTACTCCTTAAATTCCAAATTTTTATTTGTTAAATATTATAATAATAGCACAGATTATTTGTTTTGTTTTATGACAATTGAAATATTTCCATTGGGGTGGCCCAGTTTTTCATAATATTAAAAAACTTCGCACGAGTCTTTTAGAAAAAAAAAAAAATCGGCGAACTTTCGCTGCGCCTGGCAATGTGCAAATTTATTCAAAATATCACGACCGTCTGATAAATATTCAATGCACATTAATAAAATAAACAAAATAGAAAAAAAAAACTGTACAGAATTTAAAAGCGTTTTTTTCCTTGTACTTTCTCGACCACTTTCCACCAGTAATTAAAACCTCACAAACATTGTTCTGAAAATTTATCAATTTCTGCAGGCAAACACACATTTCGCATGCAGATGTCAAAGGGTGATAAAACGAGATTAGATTATGTAAACAAATTTGTTGCTTTCGCAAATCGATTCCGTTCAACCTTACGTTGTTTTATGAACGTTCGATACATTTATGAAACTAATTTAACTTGTTTTGTTTTGCACCAAAACACAATCTAATCTTAGCTTTTTTGTTTAGAACAAAACAGGATTATAAACATGCAAAGTTAAATTATCCTTGATCTCTACGAACAATCTAATTGTGTTTGTCCGCTTTTGTTGTATTTGTATTCTAGCTAAAGGTACCTACACAAGTATGAGAACATGTGTAAACATACAAGTATAGGCATACAAGTCATAAAAAGTTAGTAGCGTTTACACTTCTTTGACAAATCGTTTTGACCAAGGAGCTTTTTAATTAATGTTTGAATAATTATATTTTAAATACGTAAACAATTTCACAGGCCTCAACCGGCAAGTAAATCATCAACTTCAACGTTTTAAATTAAAATCTTTCTATAATCAGCTAATCAAAACCATATAATTGACCTCACACAAATCTGTGTATGTTTTTGCTCACAATAAATGTATGATCCCATAGAAATTGTATGAGCTATTGTATGAGGAGATGTTTCAAAATTAGGGTATTAACTTGTTGACATATAGTTCTCATACATGTGTGCCCGTGTAAACGAATATTTAGTGTTAGAGTGAAACATTTATGATCAATAAAGGTGAAGGAAAAGGAAATAAAAGAAAATATTTCATCTTTGTCGTAAATCACGGGTGTTTTTTGTGGGGAGTTCTCCTCCCCAAACGTCCTAATTCTTATATTACGGTTGGGAAATTTATTATTTTTCGCACTTTAGCGTCAAAAGGCTTACAATAAATCCGATTATAAATTATTTTGGAATTTATGAATTATTAATCACCGAAGAAATCGGATGTGATTTTCAGTAGAGCTGTAACCGTATCGATTTAGCTTTGATTAAATTTGTGTATGGGCAAGAAAAAAATTAACTCAACTAGGTCAAAGTATCAATAAACTCTGTTTTGTCTACTTTGAATACAACAGAATAGTTTCAGTATATGAGAATGAGAAGTATTTTATGTGCTAAATTGCAATTGCACTTCTTAAAAATACAAATCTTGCTGAACCATCATATTTAAGTACACATTTAGAAATCGTTATTTATTAGTTAATAATTTTTAAACTACGAAAAATTGTTAATAATAAAAAAAATTGCAATTTTCATAAAATTCTGTTGTAAATTTATAAAATACAAATTTTGTCAAAGGATAGAATTTGTAAAATTTTCATATTTTTGTCAATAATCTGGAAGTATTGCAAAATTGTTAATTAAGAAAGTTTGGTAAATTTCACAAAACTCTATTCATAAATAGACGAAATACTTAACTTATTTTTTTGCTAAACCTATTTTTTTAATTCAATCCTATTTTTAATAGTATTGTAACATAAACAAGATCTCAAAACAAGAAAACAGACTATTAAAATAATCGTTAAGTGTTCTAAATTTACCCAGTTGATTTGACTTGGCAGTTTACAATGTTTTTAAAAATAGTAGTTGAATACATGTATCAGAGGTTAAAAAAAGTTGTTACATATTTAATCTAAATAAGTATCATCATTTTTCAATTAATTGAAATCAACATATTAATTAATTAATAGTAATAATAATTCTGTAGTCTGTTAAAACCCAAGGCTAGACAGGCGAGACATGACTAGACAGATATGACTAAACATGCAAGTTCGATTATCCTTGATCTCTACTAACAATCTAATTGTATTTTGTTATTTGAGAAGACAGACAAAACAGATAGAGAGATAAGAAGACAGACAGATAAGACTAGAATGAATAAACAGTGGTTCAAAGGCGTTCAACGTGAGTAGACGTACGAGTGAAGTTCTTAAAAATTAAAACTGTTGTAAATGAATATTTAAAAAGTGTTAATAGTAAATAATAATCATTAAAATTTTTTTACTTACGTTACTGTTATTGTCAACCATGCCAAGGGAGTTAAGATCGAATATGCCCACAAAAAAGCAAGCTGAATTATTAACTGTGTTGCAAAGTTCCGAGTTAAAAAAAATTATATCGGAAGTAATCAAAGAACACGTTGACCACCTGGAAAATCTGATAACCGATTTAACCAAAAAAGTTACGCTGTTAACGGATAAGAACGAGAAATTACAAAATCAGCTGACTGCCTTTGAGCGGGAAAAGCCACAAAATTGCCAGATATCAAGTCAAGAGGAACAATGTTCAGCGAAGGTGAGTGATAGAGCTCCAAATCACACAACTGATAAGGCCGAAAAAATTAATCCTCCGACGAATCGGTGCGCTAGCGCAAAAAATGACAACAAACAAACTATATCGGAAGATATGGAAGGTCCACCGGTTAGAATTGTTAATAACGATAATTGGGAATCGCAAAGACACCAAAAAAGAAGAGCCAGGAAACCCAACACAATTTTCGGAACTAGTGATGAAACTACTCAAATACGAGCGGCTACGAGAAGATGTTAACGAATATTTATGTAAAAAAAAATTGATCATGTCGTATGAAAAAACTTGTTTCAAAACACCCTGATGAGTATTCATCTATTCTGTACCTATAGAAGACCTGAAAAATATAGCAAAACCTGAAATTTGGCCAAGAAACACTTGTCTGAATCGTTTTTTGTTAAGACTGGACAAATACCGAGTGTCACAATAAACCAAAATAAGAGCTCGAATGAACAAAGTCGTACAGAATCAATAATAACAATGGAGATTTTATATCTAAACATTCAAAGCGTAAACCAAAAAATCAATGAATTATAGTTATTAACAACCTTTCATAAACCGGAAGTATTATGTCTTGTAGAAACATGGCTGATCCAAGAAAAGTTGCTTCATCTATACATTGAAAACTATAAATTAATAAGCTTCTACTGTCGAACAAACTTCAGTGGTGGAGGTGTTGCTATTTGGGCTAGAAATGATCTAACCGGCTATACAGAAAATGCAAATATAGCCAAATATAGCAACACAATCGAAAAGCACATAGAAATATGCGAAATAGATTTAAATGAGAAACCAAGCAAGAAAATAATAATCAACCTATATAGACCACCGGCAGGATGCATGGACACCTTCGTATTGGCATTAGAAAATCTGCTGGAAAATATCTTTAACCAATATGAGGAAATTATCATCGTAGGTGACTTCAATGTCCACTTCGAAGACAACTCTAAGGAAACAAACAATTTAATAAATCTAATGAGATCCTACGGTCTAACTGATCGTGTGAAGCAGTATACTAGGATAACCGCGACTAGTCAAAGTCGAATAGACAACATTTTCACTAATTTGTATAATGTTTCACAAATCAGGGTAGAAGATACGACAATTTCGGACCATAGGCTAATACTTATGAGCATGACCATTGACGAAACCAAATTACCCCAACAAACAAAAAAACAAACCAGGAATTTTGGAGCAGCTAACAAAGCGCGGATTGAACAAGCACTACTGCAAGAGTCTTGGGATTGTGTATACAGCAATCAATATGCTAATAGAAGAACGATCGGATTTATAAAAACCATGAAGCATTATCTTGAGCAATGTTTCCCATTGATAAACTCAACACATCAAGAGGAACCATGGATAAATACGGAGTTAAGAATTTCCAGTTGTAAATTAAGAGATCTTTTTGTTCTACAGAAAAAGTATCCACTTTTGAAAGATATATATAAACAGGAAAAGAAAAAACATCACAAACTATTACGGGAAACAAGTATTACTGCGGAATTATTGAAAATACTTCAAATAAACTAAAAACTATGTGACGAATATTAAATCAACTATCGAATAAAGAAGAGCGCACGACTAGCATAGAATTAAAAGAAAACAACGAGATAATTGATAATCCAAGTACTATAGCTACCACGTTCAACAACTTCTTCAAAACTGCCCCGGAATTGGTTGCCACAAAGATTAAAGAGATGACCATAAGTGATGCGCACTTGCAGAAGAACTACAATAGCATGTACCTACAAGATTCTACTCCACAACAAATGATTACAGAAATTAAAAAACAAAAGAAGTAGCGGACCTGACGATTTACCATGTAATTTGATTAAGCAATTTGCTACGGAATTAGTCGAACCAATAACCGACATAGTTAATTGTTCTTTTGAAACAGAGACGTATCCGGATATTTTAAAAATGTCTTCAATAATTCTGATCTTCAAAAAAGGAGATAGAAACAATAATAATAATTATCGACCAGTGGATCTTATCTCTCTTATCTTACCATTTCTTACAAAATACAAAATGATTCCGCCTCAACAACATGGTTTTCGCAAAAACAAATCTACCATCACAGCTTGTCAAGAACTCTATGAAAAGATAACATCGGAAGTGGATCGTGGAAATTGCCCAGTTGTTATATTCTGCGACCTCAGTAAGGCTTTCGACTGCATGTCTCACTCCAAGCTCCTAGAAAATTTTTATACGTATGGAGTACGAGGTAAGGCTGGGAAATGGTTCCTTTCATACTTCCATAGCAGAAAATAATATGTAAGAATTGGACAAAGTAGATCTCAGATACTGCCAACTTCCGTTTGACTGCCACAGGGGAGTATACTAGCCCCTACATTATTTTCGATGTATACCGCTGACCTAATCTATTATATTGGAGAAGAGCGAATCACACTGTATGCTGACGATGCTAGTATATTCATTACCAATAATCTGTGCAACAAATGCAGCGTGAAGGGAGTGAGGTAGTTTCTAATTTATATAAATGGTTCTCTGCCTATCCTAATAACTATATCCTATCCTATATAACCTATACCTAAACGGAGACAAAACGAGGTATATAAGATTTCAAACTATCAGAAGGCAATCCACTGAGGATATTGATCTAAGAATCGAAAATAACAACATTCAACGAACAGGATGTCTGAAATTTCTGGGTATATTTTTGGATGAGCATCTCACATGGAATGTCATGGACTATATTATAAAAAAAGTAAATATAAAGACATACCTAGTAAGAAGGAATAGACCACTTCTACCGAAATACGCGATTCAAAACTTATATCGCGCGGAAATTAAATCAATTTTATCCTATGGTATTCTAATATGGGGAGGTTCTACACAGCTGACCAGGGTATTTTTGACTCAGAAAAGGGTGGTAAGAGCAATATCAGGCAAAACAAGAAGACAATCCTGCAAGCCTTGTTTTAAAGAGCTGGAACTGTTAACAATATCAGCCTTATATATATATATATATATATATATATATATATATATATATATATATATATATATATATATATATATATATATATGGGAAGTCGCATGCTATATGCACAAAAACAAAAGTCATTTCAAGATGAATAAAGACAACCATACGTACAATAGGAGAAGCTGCTTACAACTCTATACCCCGAGAAGCAACCTAACTCTATGTTCTTAAACAGCTAATAGATTAGGAATTAAAATATATAATTGTATACCAGCCGGTATAAAAGATGAAACAATATACAAGGTTTTCCGAAGAAAATTAAAAATATATTTAATTGAAAGGTGTTACTATAACATCGATGAATTTTTACAGGATAAATGAACTTGTATAAAATGCCATATTGACTGTATACTCATTTATACTAATATACTCATTTATGTACCTATGTTTTGGTATGTGTTATTATTGTTTGTTATTTTTTCTGTCGTGTAAGAACACACCCCTTCATTCTTTTCTTGACATATCAATATGTATATTAATGTACATCCTATGGATAAATAAATATTTTGATTTGATTTGAACAGACAAAACTAGAAAGATAACACTAAAGAGACAAGACTAGGCAGAAACTACAGAAACTCGAGAATTTCATATATCGAATCACGGCGCACAACTAATAACCTTTGTAGATACTAAGCATAAAAGTAAAGAGTTTAGAGTAATCAGAAACTATACTCATGAAAATACGACTCAGTTCAAAGATATGCTGGGAAAGGAAACTTGGTTACCGATTTATTCAATGGATGAAAACGATATAAATAACAAATGGAATTTATTTATGGGTTCATCCTTATCATTATTTAACACCTGCTATCCCCAAATAATTTGTAACAAGAAAAGTAATAATAAAAATTAAAATTCCACTCCTCCCAAAAAAAGACGAAAAGAAAATAATAACAATGTCAACCACAGCAAAACATCTGCTGCCGTACGGACTTACTATCCTTACGATGAGAGTGAATTGAATTTATTATCAGCGACTCACTCGCCCTGGGCTCAAGCCTACCAGATAAAATCACCACGAACTTGGCATGTTGGAAACACAAGCTACAATGCAACTACCTCATGCCCTAGGTATGACGAGCGATTTCAAACCTGGTCATTCGGATTTTGGGGGACCAGGACATCATGCAGGGAAGACTCGCAGCTTCCGAAAACTCCTCAAACTCAAGAGTAAGCACTTCATTGGTACTCTCAACGTACAGATGCTAACCAAAACAGGAAAACTAAAGACGCTAACGGACACCTGCGATATATTCAGTATCCTCATACTTGCCTCATACTTGCGATACTTTGATTAACGCACATGCTCCAGTTAACAATCAACCTGAAACAAAGTGGAGAAGTTCTGAGCACAGATAGAACGAGCACTCACAAAGATCCCTCAACACCATATCAAGATCATTCTCGGAGATTTCAATACAGAAATCGGCAGAGAAAAGGAGTACAGACACATCATTAGGAATTTCTCGGCACACGAAAAGACAAATGCCAATGGACATCGCCTAATCAATATATGTGAAATGGCTTGCCTTCAACTAATGTCCACACACTTTAAGAAACAACCACACAAGATGACAACCTGGAAATCACTAATCAACCACATCCGGGAATATCAAGTCGATCACGTAGCAATAACCAGAAAATCCTCCCCTAAAATCAGGAACGTAAGGGTACGCAAGGGTTACGTAGAGTCCTATCTTTATCTTTCACAAATTAAACACAAGCTTCTTAAAACCTGCTTCTTACCTAGCGGAAGAAAGTGCCGAAAATCTAAATTCCCGCATATCGATCCAGAATATCTAAGAGAATACGCGGAGCAGTTCGCATAATCACTACAGATCAACACGCAAACATGGAACGAACTTCTTCGGACAATCCAGCAATCAGCAAAGAAACTCAGTCAACCGCCACGAAAACGAAAACAAAGATGGTGGACATTGGAATGCGACAGGGGCGTTGAATCCCGTTTGCTTACGTGGAAGACTTGGCATATATACAAGATACAAGAGAATGAGAATGAGACACAAGAGAATTGGCAGAATTTCTTTAAAATGCAGAGGGAGACATCCAAAACGATCAGACGCATTAAATGAACATACCATTTAAAAAAATAGAGGAAATCGACAATGATTTCAAAAGAAATAACACGCGAAACTTCTACAGAACATTTAGGGAAGAACTGATGAACTACAAGCCACCGAGCCTCTGTTGCCGTCGTGCTGATGAAACCCTTGAAACCGGCACAAGAGCGAACTGTGAAATCCTGAAACAGTACTTCCAGAAGCTACACAACTGTGAACCCCTGAAGAAAGACTCCAATGCCGCCCCAGACTCCTATATAGCCGCCCCGAACTAGGACTTTATTCCACCATCACATGAGGAAATACGAAACATCATTTTACACCTAAAAGCAACAAAGCACTACGGGAAGACAGCTTAATCGCTGAAAAGCTCAAGATCGGAGTTGAACTCTTGATTGACAAACTGCAAGCCATCATTGCAAATACATGGAAGAGCGGCTAACCACTACACCAAAAGGGCGACAAGACTGATCCAAACAATTACCGAGGCATTTCCCTTCTATCAATCGCCTACAAAGTTCTCACGTGCCTTCCTCACCAAACTGGAAGAACAGACAGAACATCTGATGAGTGAATATCAAAAACAACCATGTTTATCGAACAGACTTTGTCAGGCTCAATATCTAAAGTAAAATTCATGGCTGAAATCTCCGAGCCTTTTTAAATCAGTAGTGGAGAAAAACAGGCTGATGGATTGTCCCCACTCCTTTTCAACCTCGTACTAGATAAGATAATCAAAATATGGGAGAAAGAAGTACCTGGAGTATATATGGGAACAAAGGACAAACGAACCAATATAAAGTGCCTCGCTTTTGCTGACGACCTTGCAATAATCACCCGAACTACTGAAGAAGGCAAACACGCGCAAACATTGGCCTTCAAATCCCTTACGAGAAAACGCAATACATAGACTCAAAGAGTTGAAATATGACACATCTACCAACCAAATATGGCAACGTAATACAAGTTGAGCACTTCAAGTACCTCGATGAAATAATTGGAAACACTGGTAAGGAAAGAATGGCTGACAAAACACGTGCAGAAAAGTTACGCAAAGCCTATACAATTATCTGGAATATGTACAACAAGAAATCACTTTCTACCAAAGCAAAACTCCGTCACTACAATACAGTCATTCTTCGAGAATTATACATTTCATACATACATTCTATGCAATTGAGACTTCATCACTAACCATCTACATCAATGACATTGCTAAAGTACGACAGAAGATACTGAGAAAAATATTTGGACCCAAGGTACAAGATAGTATCTGGATGCGTAAAAGCTCACAAGAACTGTATTCCCTGACAAAATGATTCACCTCAGTTGCACGGAAACGACGTCTAAAATTCTACGGTCATATAGTAAGAAAGGATAACTCGCGATTGACCAAGAAAATCTTCCAAATCATCAATGGAACCCGACAGTCCAAAGTACGCTGGCTGGTAGACACCCAAAATGACATCTCAGTAATCAATATAGACCCATTGGCAACTACACAAACTAAATACAGGCATCAAATAAATTCACATAACTGCACATCAAAGAATCCAACAGCTAAGAGTTTGAAACTAAAAAACGCATGGACACAAGAAAGAAGACAGAGCGAAAGGATGAGGAAGTTTTGTGAATATAAAAAGAACAATGTATGTAACAAAGTAGGAATATATATATATATATATATATATATATATATATATATATAAAAAAACAATACAACCGAGAAAACAATACAACACAGGTATCTATCCGCGATATATACATATATATATATATATATATATATATATATATATATATATATACATATATATATATATATATATATATATATATATATATATATATATATATATATTTATATATATATATATATATATATATATATATTTATATATATATATATATATATAAACAAAAATATTTACTTAGGGTGTCCTAGTATAATTAGATTAAAAAAAGACATGGATACACTACATAGGTATATTAGCCCATTATAACAAAAAATGCAGAAGACATTATAACAGAGTGCATGCAGAAATTATAACTGTCAACTTAGAAAAGTAAAAGGATTAGGTTTGGAAAGCCAAATCAAATTTTCCTATAACAAAATGAAAGCCACCTAAAATGTGGTGAAACACATTAGCAAATGAGTTGAATGAATTGTATGCAATTAATCCAAATAGATTACGTAGTAAAATTCCAAAAGTTAATTATAGAATCAATATATTGTAAATAGAATTAAGGTAAAGAAAGATTAATATCTAAAAATATAAAGAGCTTGATCTAATGATGTCTAACAATAGTACGGACAATCTTCAGTCACTTTTGGCACATGAGCTCAAGATGCTACATGTGAGCCGTTTCGCTGCTTCAAAGCAAGATACTATGAAACGGTCAAGACCTATAGTGTCAGGGGCTGAAGGTTATTATAGAGATAATATAATAATGAACACTCATTCAATCTTCATTGAACCTGTGACCAAAGAAGAAATTTTCTCCTACTTGATGAAATTTAAAAAGAGAAACAGTGCTGGTGATGATTACATTTTGCTAGCCCTAATTCAATATATAATACCACAAATCACATTATTAAAAAATCAATTGAATTCGCAATATATCCTGACATACCTGACAATCTTAAACATTCAGTTATCACACCTGTTTATAAAAAAGTGGACAAGAATATCTTAGAGAACTATAGGCATATGAGCATTATATCCTCTTATACAAAAAAATTGGAAAGTGCTGATAGGACTATATAATAGCTGATAGGTTTTTATAAAATTCTACTATATCCTTTGTATAAAATACCTTAATGATACATCATATAAATCTTCTAAATGATACCCAGCGCGGATTTGTTAAGCGAAAAGCATAGAAAACGCGTGTTTCTATTTCTTAGACAACGTGCTAAAGCCTTTTAATAATCAAGACATTCCTTGTGACATATTAATAGATTTGTCAAAAGCCTATGGTACGCAGTGTCGTCTTAGGCCATGCCGGGGCCCTTGGGCCCACAAGAATTTGGAGCCCTGTTGGAAAGTAAAAGGTGAATAACAAACACATTTTTCTGGTATTATCTTATATTTATTATGGTTAATTGGTACAAATCAAATATACATATGTTATTAATTAGATAAACATGCTGCTGGTTTGAAATGGTTACGCTTACGATAGTTTCTTTCGGGATTTCTGTAGTTCAAATCTTCTATTATATCTTCAGAGTCTATTTTTTAAGGATATCTCTTTCTATGCACATAATTGACAAATTAGTTAATCGTTCTTGTAACATAGTTGTTCGTAATTCATATTTTGTTTTCTTTAGCTGTGAAAATGATCGCTCTCCACTACAATTGGTAGCCATTAAGCAACGGAACATTCTTGTAGCAACTTCAACATTTGGAAAAGTTTCTTCTAATTTATCAGACTTTATTAATTTATGTAAGGTTGAGTTACTCAACTGAGCTACTCCTGTTTGAGCTACTCCTCTGATTCCTTTGCTATGTTCTTTAAATACTCCATTAAATGAAAACATTATGATTTGAGCTCATAAGCATTAATGTCTTCGTGATAGAATTCCTCAAATTCATTGCATTTTTTGACAACTCGTCAGAATTGATTGTTATTAATTGACAACGATTGTCTTGGTATGCTGCGGAACGATTTTTTAAATGTGCATATAATGTGTCGACTACAGGGATAAACGTATCGTACGTATTTTTTTTGCCATTCAACAACAGTACAGATTCTGATAATCCTTGAAAAAAAGTAACGCTTGATCTACGAATTTCTTTTCCTTTCATATTTATCTTTATAGTCACCATTTGGAGTTTTTGCTTAGCAACCGATTCGTACTGATCGAATTTATTGCGTGCGTTATTGACATAATCCTCAGTGATGCGTAAAGTTTCGTTGCAACGACCATGGTAATAGTGCTATTCTGTAAACTTAAGCTTGATTTATTCATAATTTCTAAAAGATCATTCCATATCTCCGTTGAAAGAATAGTATTCAATTTTTCCATTTTTTTTTGCTAGGCTTTTGGGCTTCGTTTCTTGTTTCTCCTGGTTGATTGGTGTCACTTTCAATTGAGGACAAATCTTCATAAATATTTAAATAACCATTTTGTAAGGCATTAATATCATTAACACGTGCAGACCATCTAGTATTCTGGAGAGACTTCAGGACTTTATTTGACCCCAAATGGTCTGTCAAAATTTTGCATGGTTTGGTTGAAGCCGAGAAAAAAATTAATAATTTTTGGATAAACTGAAAATATGCTACAGCTTCGAAAACACATTCAACAGCCTGAACACCCACATTTAGCGAATTTGCCGCACATGGGACAAAAATGCAAATTTTTCTTTAATTCTTGACTGAACATCAGAATAGTTTCCAGCCATATTTGATGCATTATCATAACTCTGTCCACAATAATCTTTTATATTAATACTAAGGCTGTCAAAAAAGTTTAAAATAGTATCTGATATGTATTCTGCATTATGCTTATCCATAGAGAAAAACTGCAAAAATCTCTCAATAGGCTCTCCGTCTTTTAAGTATCTAACGATGAAGGTCAGTTGGTCAACGTGAGAGAGATCTCATGTAGAATCCACGTTTATATACTATATATATATATATATATATTATACTATATTATTATACTATATGTTTTGATGATTTTATTTCGTTAACAATTAGTAATTCCTTTTCCCCGATTTCCGCAGTTTTGTATATGATTAACAAGAAAAGGATCAAATTCACTAATCCCATTATTTTGGGACCCCAATATCTCTTTATCGCCACGAAACGCAAGACCTCTAGAAGCTAAAAATTTTACTACTGCGACAATTCTTCTAAGTACATTCTCCAATGATTGACTTCTGTATTATATTGGGACAGCAACTCTCTGTTAACTCATCCTGTAGTTTTGCTTCTTGAGACATAATTTATCATTAATTGCCTCTGCTATAAACTGTTCTCATGCTCAAATAATAAGTTACTTATATGCTTCCAATCTTTATATCAACTCGGAGGACTTAAATTATATCCAGTAGTAGTATTAAATAGACGGCAGCAATAATAGTACACATATTTCTTCGACGGTGAATGAAGGGTTTAAGGCAATTTAAGGGTAAAAATATGTTTAGTTAAGTATCTAGTTTTTGTTTTACCGCTTGAATCTGGAAAAATTGTAGAAGTGTCGGAGAAGTACTTTTTCGAATCAAAATATCGCGTAATTTTTCTGTTAAAATTCGTCACAGTACGTACCAGGATCAGGTGATACATTTTCCAAGCTTGTGGTTATTAACTCCCAGTAGCTTGAAGTAGAGGGTTCAGCAACTGATTTGTGTTTTTTTGTCAAATGTAGGATCTTTTTCCAGTTGAAGGTGCAGAATTAGTCAGCATATTTGCTTCTTCAACCGTAAAAAATGAAGTGAGTTTAGGAAATTTCTTGGTTATTTCTTTTTGAGCTACAACTTTTTTCTTTTTTTGAACCACTTAAATATGTTTTTTTCAACATTATAAAATAAATAAATAAACGAACACGTCAACACTCCTATTATCAACACACTCCTAACACTTCCATTACTTTGGTATCTTGGTGGCAAGAAAGATTAATTTAAAATGAAGACAATTATATATTGTTGGGAGCAGGAAGGCTTACTCCCCGTTCCCATTTGCCTGCCACCACTAATAACAAAAGAATTCCAACCCCAAGTGCACGTAGTTGTTTCTATATTTAATATTTACAACTACAGAAGATAAATACTTATATCTAAAATTTGTAAGTTTAAATATTACATTATTTACAAACGCATTTAAAACCATTAGTGGTCACAAACAGTTGCAAGCACGTAGTGGTCATAAAACAGCCCCAGAACGCATTCAAAACCATTAGTGCGCCACGACCATATATATGGGTAGGACCTATTGGTCCTATTGGTGTTAGGACCTATTGGTCGCCTTATCGTAATCTTAGTATAATATGTAAATATGTAAGTTCAAGAACCTAGAGATAAAGAAACTAAAAATTAAAATAATTTTAAGACACATAAAAATAGAATTGTTGGGTCAAAACAAAATCACGCCACTTTCGGGAATTCTCCAACCATAGATAATGCCGACTTAGATAATGTCGAAATGCGGAACTACATACTTCCTACCTTTTGTCCTTTCCTAGGACTTTCCTAACTTTATCCTCGATCCTATTTAAGTTTAGTTTTATTTCCTTGTTCGTTCACTTTTCGTCTCTAGGTGTTTCTATCTTCTGCCATTACTTCCGCTTCTCTTGTGCTTAAACCTTTCCTTTCAGTATTTTCTCCAATTCTTGATCCCAGCTCTATCCAGCTCTTTGTCTTTTCCCACTTTTCTTTGCTTCCCGTACTTACCGGTTTCTGTCTAGCCTTTTTAGATGCCCTCGCCTTCATTTGTGCCTTTTGTATGTACTTCCTATTACTTTCTACTCTTAGGTTTTCCCGTATTCTTTGTTTTTTTTTTCTTGTCGAGTAGTTGTTACATTAAATATTTAATGAATCTAGTATGTAGTGCTTCACACGAGACGAGATAAAGCGAAATTTTCAAAAATCTCCCCTCGTTCTCGTTAGTTTCTCGATGAAAAAAATCTCTCCTAACTGTATGTCTCGTGTCGCTCTCGCTCTTCGTAAAAGTATCTAATTCATAAACTGTCGATTCAATTTCAGATATAAGTAAATTAAAGACTTTAAAATATTTTTGTAAAAAATGTGTATAAAGTATGTATATGATTATAAAAATATCTCTTTTATTTTTATCTTATAAATATGACCGTTGCGGTGGAAAGATTTTAGTAGAGGAAAATGTAGCAATAAGAAACCATCTCAAGACTAGGTATAATCTATCTATAATCTAGACTAGACGGACAAGGTTAGACAGACAAGACTAGATAAAGAGCGTAGTTCAAAGCATCTCATGTAATAAAATCATCATGCAATAAATTCTCTTTCCTCTTCGAAAGTTCAAAGTTCATTTTGTAAAAAAATTATATAAAATTGTTGCAGTTTTTGTTTAAAATATCTTTTTTAATGGTTTAATTTGTGATCTGATGTAACAGTAACAGATTTCGTGTGTCAGGAAAAGGCGAAAGTTGGTAAAAAAAGGGAAAGGTATTAATAACAAGGAAACACGTAAGAAAATCTGTTTTCGTGTGTGTTTCAATTGGAATTTGCGCCGCATCCAGCTAACAAGGAAAGGCAATAAAAACATCTCACAATCTATTCATCAATTTCAACTGCGACTTACATAACGAGTGCGAAACTCAAAATGCGGCAGGAATGCGAATTATATTTCGCATTTGCAAAATGATTTGGGATTCGTCGTTGCAGTTGCTAGGGGAATTTAAGTAATTCGATCGAACTGCAGCTTTACTACGAAATAAAGAAAAAGTTATTTGTTTGTTTCTCTGGGTAATGAAATCGCGGTTGCAAATACACAACGGAAAATTTTTATTGGAATTGTTTGTCGAATTAAATTGGTTCTTCCTCTTCTACGTCTGTCTAATCTCCGTAATTTCTTTTAAAACTCCTTAAATTAATTCTCGTATGAATTCTGTTATACATTCTTATATGAAATTTGATGCGACCTTTAAAAGTCCTTATTTGAGAAAAAAAATTATGATTTTCGTTATAAACAATTTGTTGGGAAGTGTGAAACTACTTTGTGATTGTAAAATGATTTCCTTCTTGTTGTCGAATACGAAAAATGCGAGACGGATTGTAATTAGGAATTCGTCTAACAGAACGCTTTTGGATTTTTTAGTATTCGAAATGACGACGGACTGGAAATAAAACTAAATGAAATAAAACGAAAAACATCCGCGCGTATGGTGAAAGCGTTTGAGAACGTGTCGAACATACAATGCCGCGTCGACATGCAAATATTTGGAAATTCTTAAATTTATTGCCCGGCTCTGCAACTCCAGTTTGAATTACAAATTATGTTTCACGTATGTGCAATTTTTGCAACTGTAAGAAAAAAATGTCTAGGGAAATGTATAAAATTTAGGGAAATATTATTTATTTTTACGTTTTATACAATAGACAACATAGTGGTCATTAATGTGTTGTCGGTTGTAAGCAAAGAAATTTTTAATTGTTACATTAAATATTTAATGAATCTTGTTAAGACCCAATACTTGTTATTATAAGTAATAAATATTGAGTCTATACAAAATATTTTTTTTAAGTTTTTCAGTCTTGTCTGTCTAGTCTTGTCTGTCTAGTCTTGTCTGTCTAGTCTTGTCTGTCTAGTCTTGTCTGTCTAGTCTTCTCTGTCTAGTCTTGTCTGTCTAGTCTTGTCTGTCTAGTCTTGTCTGTCTAGTCTTGTCTGTCTCGTCTTGTCTGTCTAGTCTTGTCTATCTAGTCTTGTCTGTCTAGTCTTGTCTGTCTAGTCTTGTCTGTCTAGTCTTGTCTGTCTAGTCTTGTCTGTCTAGTCTTGTCTGTCTAGTCTTGTCTGTCTAGTCTTGTCTGTCTAGTCTTGTCTGTCTAGTCTTGTCTGTCTAGTCTTGTCTGTCTAGTCTTGTCTGTCTAGTCTTGTCTGTCTAGTCTTGTCTGTCTAGTCTTGTCTGTCTAGTCTTGTCTGTCTAGTCTTGTCTGTCTAGTCTTGTCTGTCTAGTCTTGTCTGTCTAGTCTTGTCTGTCTAGTCTTGTCTGTCTAGTCTTGTCTGTCTAGTCTTGTCTGTCTAGTCTTGTCTGTCTAGTCTTGTCTGTCTAGTCTTGTCTGTCTAGTCTTGTCTGTCTAGTCTTGTCTGTCTAGTCTTGTCTGTCTAGTCTTGTCTGTCTAGTCTTGTCTGTCTAGTCTTGTCTGTCTAGTCTTGTCTGTCTAGTCTTGTCTGTCTAGTCTTGTCTGTCTAGTCTTGTCTGTCTAGTCTTGTCTGTCTAGTCTTGTCTGTCTAGTCTTGTCTGTCTAGTCTTGTCTGTCTAGTCTTGTCTGTCTAGTCTTGTCTGTCTAGTCTTGTCTGTCTAGTCTTGTCTGTCTAGTCTTGTCTGTCTAGTCTTGTCTGTCTAGTCTTGTCTGTCTAGTCTTGTCTGTCTAGTCTTGTCTGTCTAGTCTTGTCTGTCTAGTCTTGTCTGTCTAGTCTTGTCTGTCTAGTCTTGTCTGTCTAGTCTTGTCTGTCTAGTCTTGTCTGTCTAGTCTTGTCTGTCTAGTCTTGTATGTCTAGTCTTGTCTGTCTAGTCTTGTCTGTCTAGTCTTGTCTGTCTAGTCTTGTCTGTCTAGTCTTGTCTGTCTAGTCTTGTCTGTCTAGTCTTGTCTGTCTAGTCTTGTCTGTCTAGTCTTGTCTGTCTAGTCTTGTCTGTCTAGTCTTGTCTGTCTAGTCTTGTCTGTCTAGTCTTGTCTGTCTAGTCTTGTCTGTCTAGTCTTGTCTGTCTAGTCTTGTCTGTCTAGTCTTGTCTGTCTAGTCTTGTCTGTCTAGTCTTGTCTGTCTAGTCTTGTCTGTCTAGTCTTGTCTGTCTAGTCTTGTCTGTCTAGTCTTGTCTGTCTAGTCTTGTCTGTCTAGTCTTGTCTGTCTAGTCTTGTCTGTCTAGTCTTGTCTGTCTAGTCTTGTCTGTCTAGTCTTGTCTGTCTAGTCTTGTCTGTCTAGTCTTGTCTGTCTAGTCTTGTCTGTCTAGTCTTGTCTGTCTAGTCTTGTCTGTCTAGTCTTGTCTGTCTAGTCTTGTCTGTCTAGTCTTGTCTGTCTAGTCTTGTCTGTCTAGTCTTGTCTGTCTAGTCTTGTCTGTCTAGTCTTGTCTGTCTAGTCTTGTCTGTCTAGTCTTGTCTGTCTAGTCTTGTCTGTCTAGTCTTGTCTGTCTAGTCTTGTCTGTCTAGTCTTGTCTGTCTAGTCTTGTCTGTCTAGTCTTGTCTGTCTAGTCTTGTCTGTCTAGTCTTGTCTGTCTAGTCTTGTCTGTCTAGTCTTGTCTGTCTAGTCTTGTCTGTCTAGTCTTGTCTGTCTAGTCTTGTCTGTCTAGTCTTGTCTGTCTAGTCTTGTCTGTCTAGTCTTGTCTGTCTAGTCTTGTCTGTCTAGTCTTGTCTGTCTAGTCTTGTCTGTCTAGTCTTGTCTGTCTAGTCTTGTCTGTCTAGTCTTGTCTGTCTAGTCTTGTCTGTCTAGTCTTGTCTGTCTAGTCTTGTCTGTCTAGTCTTGTCTGTCTAGTCTTGTCTGTCTAGTCTTGTCTGTCTAGTCTTGTCTGTCTAGTCTTGTCTGTCTAGTCTTGTCTGTCTAGTCTTGTCTGTCTAGTCTTGTCTGTCTAGTCTTGTCTGTCTAGTCTTGTCTGTCTAGTCTTGTCTGTCTAGTCTTGTCTGTCTAGTCTTGTCTGTCTAGTCTTGTCTGTCTAGTCTTGTCTGTCTAGTCTTGTCTGTCTAGTCTTGTCTGTCTAGTCTTGTCTGTCTAGTCTTGTCTGTCTAGTCTTGTCTGTCTAGTCTTGTCTGTCTAGTCTTGTCTGTCTAGTCTTGTCTGTCTAGTCTTGTCTGTCTAGTCTTGTCTGTCTAGTCTTGTCTGTCTAGTCTTGTCTGTCTAGTCTTGTCTGTCTAGTCTTGTCTGTCTAGTCTTGTCTGTCTAGTCTTGTCTGTCTAGTCTTGTCTGTCTAGTCTTGTCTGTCTAGTCTTGTCTGTCTAGTCTTGTCTGTCTAGTCTTGTCTGTCTAGTCTTGTCTGTCTAGTCTTGTCTGTCTAGTCTTGTCTGTCTAGTCTTGTCTGTCTAGTCTTGTCTGTCTAGTCTTGTCTGTCTAGTCTTGTCTGTCTAGTCTTGTCTGTCTAGTCTTGTCTGTCTAGTCTTGTCTGTCTAGTCTTGTCTGTCTAGTCTTGTCTGTCTAGTCTTGTCTGTCTAGTCTTGTCTGTCTAGTCTTGTCTGTCTAGTCTTGTCTGTCTAGTCTTGTCTGTCTAGTCTTGTCTGTCTAGTCTTGTCTGTCTAGTCTTGTCTGTCTAGTCTTGTCTGTCTAGTCTTGTCTGTCTAGTCTTGTCTGTCTAGTCTTGTCTGTCTAGTCTTGTCTGTCTAGTCTTGTCTGTCTAGTCTTGTCTGTCTAGTCTTGTCTGTCTAGTCTTGTCTGTCTAGTCTTGTCTGTCTAGTCTTGTCTGTCTAGTCTTGTCTGTCTAGTCTTGTCTGTCTAGTCTTGTCTGTCTAGTCTTGTCTGTCTAGTCTTGTCTGTCTAGTCTTGTCTGTCTAGTCTTGTCTGTCTAGTCTTGTCTGTCTAGTCTTGTCTGTCTAGTCTTGTCTGTCTAGTCTTGTCTGTCTAGTCTTGTCTGTCTAGTCTTGTCTGTCTAGTCTTGTCTGTCTAGTCTTGTCTGTCTAGTCTTGTCTGTCTAGTCTTGTCTGTCTAGTCTTGTCTGTCTAGTCTTGTCTGTCTAGTCTTGTCTGTCTAGTCTTGTCTGTCTAGTCTTGTCTGTCTAGTCTTGTCTGTCTAGTCTTGTCTGTCTAGTCTTGTCTGTCTAGTCTTGTCTGTCTAGTCTTGTCTGTCTAGTCTTGTCTGTCTAGTCTTGTCTGTCTAGTCTTGTCTGTCTAGTCTTGTCTGTCTAGTCTTGTCTGTCTAGTCTTGTCTGTCTAGTCTTGTCTGTCTAGTCTTGTCTGTCTAGTCTTGTCTGTCTAGTCTTGTCTGTCTAGTCTTGTCTGTCTAGTCTTGTCTGTCTAGTCTTGTCTGTCTAGTCTTGTCTGTCTAGTCTTGTCTGTCTAGTCTTGTCTGTCTAGTCTTGTCTGTCTAGTCTTGTCTGTCTAGTCTTGTCTGTCTAGTCTTGTCTGTCTAGTCTTGTCTGTCTAGTCTTGTCTGTCTAGTCTTGTCTGTCTAGTCTTGTCTGTCTAGTCTTGTCTGTCTAGTCTTGTCTGTCTAGTCTTGTCTGTCTAGTCTTGTCTGTCTAGTCTTGTCTGTCTAGTCTTGTCTGTCTAGTCTTGTCTGTCTAGTCTTGTCTGTCTAGTCTTGTCTGTCTAGTCTTGTCTGTCTAGTCTTGTCTGTCTAGTCTTGTCTGTCTAGTCTTGTCTGTCTAGTCTTGTCTGTCTAGTCTTGTCTGTCTAGTCTTGTCTGTCTAGTCTTGTCTGTCTAGTCTTGTCTGTCTAGTCTTGTCTGTCTAGTCTTGTCTGTCTAGTCTTGTCTGTCTAGTCTTGTCTGTCTAGTCTTGTCTGTCTAGTCTTGTCTGTCTAGTCTTGTCTGTCTAGTCTTGTCTGTCTAGTCTTGTCTGTCTAGTCTTGTCTGTCTAGTCTTGTCTGTCTAGTCTTGTCTGTCTAGTCTTGTCTGTCTAGTCTTGTCTGTCTAGTCTTGTCTGTCTAGTCTTGTCTGTCTAGTCTTGTCTGTCTAGTCTTGTCTGTCTAGTCTTGTCTGTCTAGTCTTGTCTGTCTAGTCTTGTCTGTCTAGTCTTGTCTGTCTAGTCTTGTCTGTCTAGTCTTGTCTGTCTAGTCTTGTCTGTCTAGTCTTGTCTGTCTAGTCTTGTCTGTCTAGTCTTGTCTGTCTAGTCTTGTCTGTCTAGTCTTGTCTGTCTAGTCTTGTCTGTCTAGTCTTGTCTGTCTAGTCTTGTCTGTCTAGTCTTGTCTGTCTAGTCTTGTCTGTCTAGTCTTGTCTGTCTAGTCTTGTCTGTCTAGTCTTGTCTGTCTAGTCTTGTCTGTCTAGTCTTGTCTGTCTAGTCTTGTCTGTCTAGTCTTGTCTGTCTAGTCTTGTCTGTCTAGTCTTGTCTGTCTAGTCTTGTCTGTCTAGTCTTGTCTGTCTAGTCTTGTCTGTCTAGTCTTGTCTGTCTAGTCTTGTCTGTCTAGTCTTGTCTGTCTAGTCTTGTCTGTCTAGTCTTGTCTGTCTAGTCTTGTCTGTCTAGTCTTGTCTGTCTAGTCTTGTCTGTCTAGTCTTGTCTGTCTAGTCTTGTCTGTCTAGTCTTGTCTGTCTAGTCTTGTCTGTCTAGTCTTGTCTGTCTAGTCTTGTCTGTCTAGTCTTGTCTGTCTAGTCTTGTCTGTCTAGTCTTGTCTGTCTAGTCTTGTCTGTCTAGTCTTGTCTGTCTAGTCTTGTCTGTCTAGTCTTGTCTGTCTAGTCTTGTCTGTCTAGTCTTGTCTGTCTAGTCTTGTCTGTCTAGTCTTGTCTGTCTAGTCTTGTCTGTCTAGTCTTGTCTGTCTAGTCTTGTCTGTCTAGTCTTGTCTGTCTAGTCTTGTCTGTCTAGTCTTGTCTGTCTAGTCTTGTCTGTCTAGTCTTGTCTGTCTAGTCTTGTCTGTCTAGTCTTGTCTGTCTAGTCTTGTCTGTCTAGTCTTGTCTGTCTAGTCTTGTCTGTCTAGTCTTGTCTGTCTAGTCTTGTCTGTCTAGTCTTGTCTGTCTAGTCTTGTCTGTCTAGTCTTGTCTGTCTAGTCTTGTCTGTCTAGTCTTGTCTGTCTAGTCTTGTCTGTCTAGTCTTGTCTGTCTAGTCTTGTCTGTCTAGTCTTGTCTGTCTTCTGTCTAGTCTTGTCTGTCTAGTCTTGTCTGTCTAGTCTTGTCTGTCTAGTCTTGTCTGTCTAGTCTTGTCTGTCTAGTCTTGTCTGTCTAGTCTTGTCTGTCTAGTCTTGTCTGTCTAGTCTTGTCTGTCTAGTCTTGTCTGTCTAGTCTTGTCTGTCTAGTCTTGTCTGTCTAGTCTTGTCTGTCTAGTCTTGTCTGTCTAGTCTTGTCTGTCTAGTCTTGTCTGTCTAGTCTTGTCTGTCTAGTCTTGTCTGTCTAGTCTTGTCTGTCTAGTCTTGTCTGTCTAGTCTTGTCTGTCTAGTCTTGTCTGTCTAGTCTTGTCTGTCTAGTCTTGTCTGTCTAGTCTTGTCTGTCTAGTCTTGTCTGTCTAGTCTTGTCTGTCTAGTCTTGTCTGTCTAGTCTTGTCTGTCTAGTCTTGTCTGTCTAGTCTTGTCTGTCTAGTCTTGTCTGTCTAGTCTTGTCTGTCTAGTCTTGTCTGTCTAGTCTTGTCTGTCTAGTCTTGTCTGTCTAGTCTTGTCTGTCTAGTCTTGTCTGTCTAGTCTTGTCTGTCTAGTCTTGTCTGTCTAGTCTTGTCTGTCTAGTCTTGTCTGTCTAGTCTTGTCTGTCTAGTCTTGTCTGTCTAGTCTTGTCTGTCTAGTCTTGTCTGTCTAGTCTTGTCTGTCTAGTCTTGTCTGTCTAGTCTTGTCTGTCTAGTCTTGTCTGTCTAGTCTTGTCTGTCTAGTCTTGTCTGTCTAGTCTTGTCTGTCTAGTCTTGTCTGTCTAGTCTTGTCTGTCTAGTCTTGTCTGTCTAGTCTTGTCTGTCTAGTCTTGTCTGTCTAGTCTTGTCTGTCTAGTCTTGTCTGTCTAGTCTTGTCTGTCTAGTCTTGTCTGTCTAGTCTTGTCTGTCTAGTCTTGTCTGTCTAGTCTTGTCTGTCTAGTCTTGTCTGTCTAGTCTTGTCTGTCTAGTCTTGTCTGTCTAGTCTTGTCTGTCTAGTCTTGTCTGTCTAGTCTGTTGTCTGTCTGTAGTCTTGTCTGTCTAGTCTTGTCTGTCTAGTCTTGTCTGTCTAGTCTTGTCTGTCTAGTCTTGTCTGTCTAGTCTTGTCTGTCTAGTCTTGTCTGTCTAGTCTTGTCTGTCTAGTCTTGTCTGTCTAGTCTTGTCTGTCTAGTCTTGTCTGTCTAGTCTTGTCTGTCTAGTCTTGTCTGTCTAGTCTTGTCTGTCTAGTCTTGTCTGTCTAGTCTTGTCTGTCTAGTCTTGTCTGTCTAGTCTTGTCTGTCTAGTCTTGTCTGTCTAGTCTTGTCTGTCTAGTCTTGTCTGTCTAGTCTTGTCTGTCTAGTCTTGTCTGTCTAGTCTTGTCTGTCTAGTCTTGTCTGTCTAGTCTTGTCTGTCTAGTCTTGTCTGTCTAGTCTTGTCTGTCTAGTCTTGTCTGTCTAGTCTTGTCTGTCTAGTCTTGTCTGTCTAGTCTTGTCTGTCTAGTCTTGTCTGTCTAGTCTTGTCTGTCTAGTCTTGTCTGTCTAGTCTTGTCTGTCTAGTCTTGTCTGTCTAGTCTTGTCTGTCTAGTCTTGTCTGTCTAGTCTTGTCTGTCTAGTCTTGTCTGTCTAGTCTTGTCTGTCTAGTCTTGTCTGTCTAGTCTTGTCTGTCTAGTCTTGTCTGTCTAGTCTTGTCTGTCTAGTCTTGTCTGTCTAGTCTTGTCTGTCTAGTCTTGTCTGTCTAGTCTTGTCTGTCTAGTCTTGTCTGTCTAGTCTTGTCTGTCTAGTCTTGTCTGTCTAGTCTTGTCTGTCTAGTCTTGTCTGTCTAGTCTTGTCTGTCTAGTCTTGTCTGTCTAGTCTTGTCTGTCTAGTCTTGTCTGTCTAGTCTTGTCTGTCTAGTCTTGTCTGTCTAGTCTTGTCTGTCTAGTCTTGTCTGTCTAGTCTTGTCTGTCTAGTCTTGTCTGTCTAGTCTTGTCTGTCTAGTCTTGTCTGTCTAGTCTTGTCTGTCTAGTCTTGTCTGTCTAGTCTTGTCTGTCTAGTCTTGTCTGTCTAGTCTTGTCTGTCTAGTCTTGTCTGTCTAGTCTTGTCTGTCTAGTCTTGTCTGTCTAGTCTTGTCTGTCTAGTCTTGTCTGTCTAGTCTTGTCTGTCTAGTCTTGTCTGTCTAGTCTTGTCTGTCTAGTCTTGTCTGTCTAGTCTTGTCTGTCTAGTCTTGTCTGTCTAGTCTTGTCTGTCTAGTCTTGTCTGTCTAGTCTTGTCTGTCTAGTCTTGTCTGTCTAGTCTTGTCTGTCTAGTCTTGTCTGTCTAGTCTTGTCTGTCTAGTCTTGTCTGTCTAGTCTTGTCTGTCTAGTCTTGTCTGTCTAGTCTTGTCTGTCTAGTCTTGTCTGTCTAGTCTTGTCTGTCTAGTCTTGTCTGTCTAGTCTTGTCTGTCTAGTCTTGTCTGTCTAGTCTTGTCTGTCTAGTCTTGTCTGTCTAGTCTTGTCTGTCTAGTCTTGTCTGTCTAGTCTTGTCTGTCTAGTCTTGTCTGTCTAGTCTTGTCTGTCTAGTCTTGTCTGTCTAGTCTTGTCTGTCTAGTCTTGTCTGTCTAGTCTTGTCTGTCTAGTCTTGTCTGTCTAGTCTTGTCTGTCTAGTCTTGTCTGTCTAGTCTTGTCTGTCTAGTCTTGTCTGTCTAGTCTTGTCTGTCTAGTCTTGTCTGTCTAGTCTTGTCTGTCTAGTCTTGTCTGTCTAGTCTTGTCTGTCTAGTCTTGTCTGTCTAGTCTTGTCTGTCTAGTCTTGTCTGTCTAGTCTTGTCTGTCTAGTCTTGTCTGTCTAGTCTTGTCTGTCTAGTCTTGTCTGTCTAGTCTTGTCTGTCTAGTCTTGTCTGTCTAGTCTTGTCTGTCTAGTCTTGTCTGTCTAGTCTTGTCTGTCTAGTCTTGTCTGTCTAGTCTTGTCTGTCTAGTCTTGTCTGTCTAGTCTTGTCTGTCTAGTCTTGTCTGTCTAGTCTTGTCTGTCTAGTCTTGTCTGTCTAGTCTTGTCTGTCTAGTCTTGTCTGTCTAGTCTTGTCTGTCTAGTCTTGTCTGTCTAGTCTTGTCTGTCTAGTCTTGTCTGTCTAGTCTTGTCTGTCTAGTCTTGTCTGTCTAGTCTTGTCTGTCTAGTCTTGTCTGTCTAGTCTTGTCTGTCTAGTCTTGTCTGTCTAGTCTTGTCTGTCTAGTCTTGTCTGTCTAGTCTTGTCTGTCTAGTCTTGTCTGTCTAGTCTTGTCTGTCTAGTCTTGTCTGTCTAGTCTTGTCTGTCTAGTCTTGTCTGTCTAGTCTTGTCTGTCTAGTCTTGTCTGTCTAGTCTTGTCTGTCTAGTCTTGTCTGTCTAGTCTTGTCTGTCTAGTCTTGTCTGTCTAGTCTTGTCTGTCTAGTCTTGTCTGTCTAGTCTTGTCTGTCTAGTCTTGTCTGTCTAGTCTTGTCTGTCTAGTCTTGTCTGTCTAGTCTTGTCTGTCTAGTCTTGTCTGTCTAGTCTTGTCTGTCTAGTCTTGTCTGTCTAGTCTTGTCTGTCTAGTCTTGTCTGTCTAGTCTTGTCTGTCTAGTCTTGTCTGTCTAGTCTTGTCTGTCTAGTCTTGTCTGTCTAGTCTTGTCTGTCTAGTCTTGTCTGTCTAGTCTTGTCTGTCTAGTCTTGTCTGTCTAGTCTTGTCTGTCTAGTCTTGTCTGTCTAGTCTTGTCTGTCTAGTCTTGTCTGTCTAGTCTTGTCTGTCTAGTCTTGTCTGTCTAGTCTTGTCTGTCTAGTCTTGTCTGTCTAGTCTTGTCTGTCTAGTCTTGTCTGTCTAGTCTTGTCTGTCTAGTCTTGTCTGTCTAGTCTTGTCTGTCTAGTCTTGTCTGTCTAGTCTTGTCTGTCTAGTCTTGTCTGTCTAGTCTTGTCTGTCTAGTCTTGTCTGTCTAGTCTTGTCTGTCTAGTCTTGTCTGTCTAGTCTTGTCTGTCTAGTCTTGTCTGTCTAGTCTTGTCTGTCTAGTCTTGTCTGTCTAGTCTTGTCTGTCTAGTCTTGTCTGTCTAGTCTTGTCTGTCTAGTCTTGTCTGTCTAGTCTTGTCTGTCTAGTCTTGTCTGTCTAGTCTTGTCTGTCTAGTCTTGTCTGTCTAGTCTTGTCTGTCTAGTCTTGTCTGTCTAGTCTTGTCTGTCTAGTCTTGTCTGTCTAGTCTTGTCTGTCTAGTCTTGTCTGTCTAGTCTTGTCTGTCTAGTCTTGTCTGTCTAGTCTTGTCTGTCTAGTCTTGTCTGTCTAGTCTTGTCTGTCTAGTCTTGTCTGTCTAGTCTTGTCTGTCTAGTCTTGTCTGTCTAGTCTTGTCTGTCTAGTCTTGTCTGTCTAGTCTTGTCTGTCTAGTCTTGTCTGTCTAGTCTTGTCTGTCTAGTCTTGTCTGTCTAGTCTTGTCTGTCTAGTCTTGTCTGTCTAGTCTTGTCTGTCTAGTCTTGTCTGTCTAGTCTTGTCTGTCTAGTCTTGTCTGTCTAGTCTTGTCTGTCTAGTCTTGTCTGTCTAGTCTTGTCTGTCTAGTCTTGTCTGTCTAGTCTTGTCTGTCTAGTCTTGTCTGTCTAGTCTTGTCTGTCTAGTCTTGTCTGTCTAGTCTTGTCTGTCTAGTCTTGTCTGTCTAGTCTTGTCTGTCTAGTCTTGTCTGTCTAGTCTTGTCTGTCTAGTCTTGTCTGTCTAGTCTTGTCTGTCTAGTCTTGTCTGTCTAGTCTTGTCTGTCTAGTCTTGTCTGTCTAGTCTTGTCTGTCTAGTCTTGTCTGTCTAGTCTTGTCTGTCTAGTCTTGTCTGTCTAGTCTTGTCTGTCTAGTCTTGTCTGTCTAGTCTTGTCTGTCTAGTCTTGTCTGTCTAGTCTTGTCTGTCTAGTCTTGTCTGTCTAGTCTTGTCTGTCTAGTCTTGTCTGTCTAGTCTTGTCTGTCTAGTCTTGTCTGTCTAGTCTTGTCTGTCTAGTCTTGTCTGTCTAGTCTTGTCTGTCTAGTCTTGTCTGTCTAGTCTTGTCTGTCTAGTCTTGTCTGTCTAGTCTTGTCTGTCTAGTCTTGTCTGTCTAGTCTTGTCTGTCTAGTCTTGTCTGTCTAGTCTTGTCTGTCTAGTCTTGTCTGTCTAGTCTTGTCTGTCTAGTCTTGTCTGTCTAGTCTTGTCTGTCTAGTCTTGTCTGTCTAGTCTTGTCTGTCTAGTCTTGTCTGTCTAGTCTTGTCTGTCTAGTCTTGTCTGTCTAGTCTTGTCTGTCTAGTCTTGTCTGTCTAGTCTTGTCTGTCTAGTCTTGTCTGTCTAGTCTTGTCTGTCTAGTCTTGTCTGTCTAGTCTTGTCTGTCTAGTCTTGTCTGTCTAGTCTTGTCTGTCTAGTCTTGTCTGTCTAGTCTTGTCTGTCTAGTCTTGTCTGTCTAGTCTTGTCTGTCTAGTCTTGTCTGTCTAGTCTTGTCTGTCTAGTCTTGTCTGTCTAGTCTTGTCTGTCTAGTCTTGTCTGTCTAGTCTTGTCTGTCTAGTCTTGTCTGTCTAGTCTTGTCTGTCTAGTCTTGTCTGTCTAGTCTTGTCTGTCTAGTCTTGTCTGTCTAGTCTTGTCTGTCTAGTCTTGTCTGTCTAGTCTTGTCTGTCTAGTCTTGTCTGTCTAGTCTTGTCTGTCTAGTCTTGTCTGTCTAGTCTTGTCTGTCTAGTCTTGTCTGTCTAGTCTTGTCTGTCTAGTCTTGTCTGTCTAGTCTTGTCTGTCTAGTCTTGTCTGTCTAGTCTTGTCTGTCTAGTCTTGTCTGTCTAGTCTTGTCTGTCTAGTCTTGTCTGTCTAGTCTTGTCTGTCTAGTCTTGTCTGTCTAGTCTTGTCTGTCTAGTCTTGTCTGTCTAGTCTTGTCTGTCTAGTCTTGTCTGTCTAGTCTTGTCTGTCTAGTCTTGTCTGTCTAGTCTTGTCTGTCTAGTCTTGTCTGTCTAGTCTTGTCTGTCTAGTCTTGTCTGTCTAGTCTTGTCTGTCTAGTCTTGTCTGTCTAGTCTTGTCTGTCTAGTCTTGTCTGTCTAGTCTTGTCTGTCTAGTCTTGTCTGTCTAGTCTTGTCTGTCTAGTCTTGTCTGTCTAGTCTTGTCTGTCTAGTCTTGTCTGTCTAGTCTTGTCTGTCTAGTCTTGTCTGTCTAGTCTTGTCTGTCTAGTCTTGTCTGTCTAGTCTTGTCTGTCTAGTCTTGTCTGTCTAGTCTTGTCTGTCTAGTCTTGTCTGTCTAGTCTTGTCTGTCTAGTCTTGTCTGTCTAGTCTTGTCTGTCTAGTCTTGTCTGTCTAGTCTTGTCTGTCTAGTCTTGTCTGTCTAGTCTTGTCTGTCTAGTCTTGTCTGTCTAGTCTTGTCTGTCTAGTCTTGTCTGTCTAGTCTTGTCTGTCTAGTCTTGTCTGTCTAGTCTTGTCTGTCTAGTCTTGTCTGTCTAGTCTTGTCTGTCTAGTCTTGTCTGTCTAGTCTTGTCTGTCTAGTCTTGTCTGTCTAGTCTTGTCTGTCTAGTCTTGTCTGTCTAGTCTTGTCTGTTTGGTCTTGTCTGTCTAGTCTTGTCTGTCTAGTCAAATCAAATCAATCAAATCAAATCAAAATATTTATTTCATTATGTAGGCATTACATATACAGACTATTATTACATTTTGATGAACATAACAGTAGTATTAGTAACCTAAATTAAATTTGTCAAATTATCTTTTGAAGGATTTTACTCCTCTGTAATACTCCAATAGTGTATATGGCTCGATGTTTATCAGTAGCTGGTGAATTTCTTTCTTAAAGATATCGGTTTTCTTGATTAATTTAACATAATTTGGAAGTGCATTATATAATTTAATATTGATGATAGGTGGTATTTTTTCCGACATAGTTAATTTGTGATAAGGTGGAATATAAGTAAGGTACCTGTTACATGTATCCTTTGTGTTGTTCGACTTGTATATATCAAAAAGTTTCTTATTTTTAAATAGAAACAATAAGGTTTCGAATACGTATGTTCCGATCGTTGTTAGTATATTTGCTCTTTTAATTTTTTCCCTGCATGTTTCAGTATACTGTAAATCGTAAATAACTCGTAGAGCTGCTTTTTGGATTTTGACTACGTCCTTTATTAAAGATCCGCTGCCCCAGAACATTATGCCGAAGCGTAAATGGCTATGAAAAGTCGCATGGTAAATTATTTTTAGGGAGTCTATATTAAGGTATCGTTTTAAGATCCTTAGTGCATATACAGCTTTGTTTAGTCGTTTTGATAAGTTAAGTATATGTGTTGACCAGTCCAAAGTCATCAATATATAGACCGAGTAGTCTTACATTGCTTTGTACCTTGACTATATTATTATCCATAACTAACTCCATAGGGTATCTTTTCCTGTCTCTGTTCGTCTTAAAGAAAATTATGTTTGTTTTTTGTTGGTTAAGAAGTAACTTGTTTTCACTAAACCAGGTTGTCAGAGTAGCTATGTTGTTCTTGATGTTGTTTTCTACGTCCTCAACGGAATTGCTGGTTGATATTAAACTGGTATCGTCGGCATAATTAATCATCCGAGCGGTGTTATGTAGGGTAACGTTGGTAAGATCATTAATATATAGGATGAACAAAAGCGGGCCCAGGATGCTGCCTTGAGGAATCCCCATATTTATAGAGGTGGGATTAGATTTAGTCTTGCCTTGAAAAGTGGAGATTTCTGTGATCTGTTTCCTGTTTGTGAGGTATGAAAAAATTATATTTAATACAGTACCTCTAATTCCATAACTATATAATTTATCCAGTAGGATGCTGTGGTCTACAGTGTCGTATGCTTTTGACAGGTCTAAAAGTATCCCACAGGGTATTTTGTGGTCCTCTATTTGCTGCATTGCCTCTTTAATAAATTGAAAACATGCTGTCTCAACACTACGCCCTTTGATAAAGCCATGTTGTCCTTGACTAAAGATTTTGTATTTATTCATAAAAGTTATGATTCGTTGTGCTAATAATTTTTCAATAATTTTAGAGAATGGTGAAAGTATGCTAATGGGACGGTAGTTGTCTATGTTGCTTTTGTCTCCCTTTTTATAAATTGGAATGATCTTGGTTATTTTTAAGCAAGTAGGAAAGATACCCTCTTGCAGCGAGTTGTTTATTAAGTATAGAAGGGGTTCTAGGATTTCTGCTACAACATACTTTACTGTTGGCATAGTTATCTCGTCTATTCCGGCGCTTTTACTGTTTTTTAGCTCTTTTAAGACCTGACTAAGCTCGTTCTGAGATGCTGGGTATAGGAAAATTGTATCCGTGTTATATCTTAGCTTGTTCTTGTGCATGACGTGTGACAGGTGTTCTGTCATATTTATGGGTTTTTCTGTATAGAAATTATTAATGCTGTCGGCGTTAATACCTGGTCCAAAATCGTGGTATGTCTGTCGTTTGTCGTTCCTTTCATTCTCAGTGATTTCTGCGACTGCTTTCCAAGTAGATTTCGCTACGTTGTCACTTAGCTTAATGGCCCTATCAAAATACTTCTTTTTTTCTTGACGCAGTAGGCTTGCATACCATCTTCTTGATATATTATAATATCGTTTCATATCTGTGTTTGTCGTGCCAGTATTTGAAGTAGCTCCACACTTTTCCGTATAGTCTGCAGTGCTGAACTATTAAATATTCTCTTTTTTGCTTGTTTAATACGACGATTCTGTACTGGGAAACACTTATTGTAATGCAGTTTAAAAATGTTTAAGAACCTGCTCCACTGTTCATTAATGTCCGTGTTCGACACCATAAATATTTCCTCCCATGTTTCTTTTGATAATGATTCTTTGAACTCGCAAGGATTTTCTTCTCTATAGCTTCTGATTAACTGGTATAACGGTTTACACATATTGGACTTAAAAACAATGCATTGTGCAATGTGGTCTGATATATGGAAGTCTACTGAGGAAGTTGTGAAGCTCATACTTGTATATACCGCTATATTATCTAAGCATGAATTGAAAGATCGATGACTCTTTTGTTTAAAAGTTAAAATGGTATTAAAAGATTCCATGAGAGATATGAGCTGCCTACTATTTTTTGAATTTTTTAAAATATCTACATTAAAATCACCAGCAATGATAAAATGTCTCCTTTCCTTATTTAACTTCGTCATTAGGATGTTCAATTTCTTCAGAAAGTTTTTAAAGTCAGTTAGAGGTGCTCTATACAACCCTATTATTAATATGTCAGAGGAATTAATTTTTGTTTCTACTGCCGTACACTCAAAAATGAAGGTTTCGGCCAGTGATTGAAAATCTTCTCTATTTTTAAACTCTGTAGATTGATGGCAATAGATAGCAACTCCGCCATGTAATCCTTCCTCTCGGCAGAAGCAGGAGGACAGGGCGAAATTCTTTATTTTAATTAAACTGAGTTGAGCTTCACTTTTCCAATGCTCTGTAAGCACGAGGTACTGGCAATGTTGTACCCTATCCAACATATATTCAATCCCATCGACAGAGTTTCCTATGGACTGTGTGTTTAAATTTATTAGACTCACGTCGGTATCAGTCTTCTTATTATGTTTTTGTGTATGTTGTTTTATATATTTTATCGGAGTTGACTTCCATGGGGAAAATTCTCTTGGTGGTTACGGTCCAATAAACGGAAATTCAGTCTCTCGTGAAATATTCCTTCTGGCCAGAAGGCCGCTTGATACACATTTTCTTTCAGTGAAAGATCGACACCGACTTTAAAACTTTTATTATCTTTTTTATATATTTTGGGTACTATATTTTCCACGACAAAACTACCTTTATCGTATCCTGTTTTATTTACTAGATAGTTTAGAATAATGTCTTGTCTGTCTAGTCTTGTCTGTCAAGTCTTGTCTGTCTAGTCTTGTCTGTCTAGTCTTGTCTGTCTAGTCTTGTCTGTCTAGTCTTGTCTGTCTAGTCTTGTCTGTCTGGTCTTGTCTGTCTAGTCTTGTCTGTCTGATCTTGTCTATCTAGTTTTATCTGTCCTGTCTTGTCTATCTAGTAGTTGTAGATAAATTGTCTATCTAATAGTTGTAGAATCATTATTTTTTTAGGTGTATAAAAAGTAGCATAAGTGGCCTTATTAAGTTGTTAAGTTAACAACATTCGACTAAATCAATTTGAAATTGAAACAATGAATCTTCATAGATATTTCTCCATCGAGGTAATTTTTCCTCAGTTTAATTAATTAGTGGAAGATGTGTGGGATCAAGGTCAAGAATTGTGTTTGTAGTGAGCCTAATATACTTTTACATTGAACGTCAAACCGTGTAATTCTCAACGGCTTTTACATTCACCGCATTTTTAGACACTTCTTACTTCTTGTTGCAGTTTCGACGGAAATTGTTATTTCCGAAGGGAGCTTTCCGTATGTTAAAACGCAGAGAAATTCGTTGAAAGCATTCGAAATTGTAGATTAAAAGATAGTTAGAGAAATGAAATCCTGGAAATTTGATTCTGTCTGGTTACAATATTAAGGCGTCAGAATGTTAAGGCTGAAATTTGAATGGTTTAGTTTGTTTCATGCGGCAAGATAAATTATTTTCATTCGGATGTAAAGTAGAAACTAAATTGTATGTCTTTATTATTTAATCTTCTTAGTAGTTTCATCTTGTCTGTCTAGTATTCCTACGCTAGAAAATGATATCATTAATTATTCAAGCTTAATCCTTGAGACGTTTAAAACGTTTTAAGGAGGAGAAATTCGTAAAATATAACTAAATTTAAATGAACTTTACTACTTCCTAAAGCACTCGGAAAATGCAATATATCTCCCTCGCACACATGCAACAGTTGCGAATTCATTTGGGAAAATAAGACTTTGGAAGTTTTACTACTCGAACTTGCCCAGACCAACAAAACTCGAAAATAATCCATTTTGATTGCGCAATAGAAAAGGAGATATAGTGGTCCTTCTGTTCTCCTTTTAATATATTTTAGGGGGTGGAGGTACTCGAAGGGGTTGTTGGAAGAGTCTGTGTTCATGATTAACCAGCCAAACAGAAAGCGGTCTTTAGTCCTTAATTATAGCCGGCCGTCATAGCGCCCCTATGGAAATTACAAGCCCTTCGCCAAAGCACACATCTTGTCCAAACACCCTGTATAAGTAGATTAATAGCCGTATTAAAATTACGACGTTAAGCCGACCGGCGTTTCGGTTTTTCGTCGACGGTTCAGTTTTTCTGAAAACAAATCGTTAAATTCTGATATAAATATTATACGCGAAATATATTTTACAGCTGAATAATAAAATAATTATTAATTTTGTAGTAATAAAATAAAAACACCGTCTATTGCATGAAAACTTTCAAAAACAATCGAACAAAATAATAAATAGATGTTTTTATAATAATTTTTATAAACTAATAGAAACCTCTTTGAGTATATTTTTCAATTTTCCTGAAACAATTTCCAGGCTTAAAACAATACAAATAAATGCCTGAACCTAACTGTGACAAATAAATTTTTAAATATTTTTTCAATATTTTAAAACGATTCAGTTAAAAAGAGTCAGTCTAGCATATTTCCTATCGAGTTATCGATGCTAGTTTCATTTGGGAAGGAAATTTCAGTGAATTGAATAAAAATGTAAATTGAAACTTATTCAAATTGGAATGTTATTGCTTTGACTGGTTTCATTTGGTTTTATGTTATTAAAAAAAAGAAAGAGAGATGAGCAAAATGCAAATGTGTTTCCTTATTGCAGACCGCGCAAAACGTGGAAGTGAATTCAAGGAAAATAGCGAACAAAAATTACAAAGAAACGAAAAATTAATGTTAATAATCTAAAAATAAGTGTGAATAAGGATAAGAAAACTTTCCAATTAAAACATTACGAAGATTTAATTGCCCATACATCGATGATGAGCAATAAAATAGAAACAGGAAGATTATCAAGCTATTTTAAAGAAATATACGTTTGTGTTTCTAACAAGTATTTTAACATAATTTAAACGGCAATAAGTACTCTCAAAGTTTACTTTGAAAAATATAAAATTGATTTCATCATTTTATGCTTGCGCAACTAGTTCTTGCTTCTTGTTGTTTTATCAATTTTAAAGTGTGGAGAATTCAGACGCCACGCCGGCGCTGTCAACAGCTGATTAAAGTCGTTTAAAGAATAATGCTCTTACGATATAAACTCGTTTGGTTGGCTAGCTAATAGCGACAAAACCTAATAGATAATCTCGATTGCTGATAAAGATGTTTCAGACTCGCCTTGTCTCCTTGGTTTAATGAAATTCTCCAAACCCAAGAACTAAATGCTAAATAACAACTGTATAAGTTTTCTTCTGATTGCCTCCACTACAAATCCTTTCTTTAAACTGTCTAATGTAGAATTAACTGTACAATTCTATAGAGAGCTAACCGAAAAACTACATATTGTCTGGTCTTGCCCGGTCTTGTTTGGTCTTGTCTAGTACGGTCTATTCTTGTATGGTCTGGTCTGGTCCTGGCTGATCTTGTCTGGTCTTGCGTGGTCTTGTCTGGTCTTGTCTGGTCTAGCCTGGTCTAGTCTGGTCTTGTCTGGTTTTGTCTGATCATGTCTGGTCTTGCCTGGTATTCTCTGGTCTTGTCTGAACTTGCCTGGTGTTGTCTGATATTGTCTGGTCCTGTCTGGTCTTGTCTGGTGTTGTCAGGTCTTGTCTGGTCTTTTCTAGTCTACTCTGGTCTTTTGTGGTCTTGTCGCCTGGTCCTGTCTTGACTTGTCTGGTCTTGTCAGGTCTTGTTTGGCATTGTCTGGTCTTGTCTGGTCATGTCTGGTCTTGTCTGCTCTTCTCTGATCTTGCCTGATCTTGTCTGACCTTGTCTAGCCTTTTCTGGTCTTGCCTGGTCTTGTCTGGTCTTGCCTGGTCTTCTCTGGTCTTGTCTGGTCTTGTAAGGTCTTATCAGGTCTTCTCTGGATTTGTTCTCTGGTCTTGTCTAGTATTTTCTGGTCTGCTCCAACCTTCTCCGGTCTTGTCTGGTTTTGTCTGGTTTTGTCTGGTTTAGTCTGATTTAGTCTGGTTTTGTCTGGTATTGTCTAGTCTTGTTTGGTCTTGCCTGGTCTTGTCTGGACTGGTCTGGGCTTGTCTGGTCTTGTCGGGTCTTGTATGGTTTTGTTTGGTCTAGTTCGGTTTTGTCTGATCTTGTCTGGTTTTGTCTGATCTTGTCTGGTCTTGTCTAGTCTCGTCTGGTCTTGTCTGGTCTTGTCTGTTCTTGACTGGTCTTGTCTGGTCTTGACTGGTACTGTCTGGTCTTGTTTGGTCTTGTTTGGTATTGTCTGGTCTTGTCTGGTCTTGTCTGGTTTTGTCTGGTCTTGTCTGGTCTTGTCTGGTCTTGTCTGGTCTTGTCTGGTCTTGTCTGGTCTTGTCTGGTCTTGTCTGGTCTTGTCTGGTCTTGTCTGGTCTTGTCTGGTCTTGTCTGGTCTTGTCTGGTCTTGTCTGGTCTTGTCTCGTCTTGTCTGGTCCTGTCTGGTCTTGTCTGGTCTTGTCTGGTCTTGTCTGGTCTTGTCTGGTCTTGTCTGGTCTTGTCTGGTCTTGTCTGGTCTTGTCTGGTCTTGTTTGGTCTTGTTTGGTCTTGTCTGGTCTTGTCTGGTCTTGTCTGGTCTTGTCTGGTCTTGTCTGGTCTTGTCTGGTCTTGTCTGGTCTTGTCTGGTCTTGTCTGGTCTTGTCTGGTCTTGTCTGGTCTTGTCTGGTGTTGTCTGGTCTTGTCTGGTCTTGTCTGGTCCTGTCTGGTCTTGTCTGGTCTTGTCTGGTCTTGTCTGGTCTTGTCTGGTCTTGTCTGGTCTTGTCTGGTCTTGTCTGGTCTTGTCTGGTCTTGTCTGGTCTTGTCTGGTCTTGTTTGGTCTTGTTTGGTCTTGTCTGGTCTTGTCTGGTCTTGTCTGGTCTTGTCTGGTCTTGTCTGGTCTTGTCTGGTCTTGTCTGGTCTTGTCTGGTCTTTTCTGGTCTTGTCTGATCTTGTCTGCTCTTGTCTGGTCTTGCCTGGTTTTGTCTGGTCTTGTCTGGAAATTGCGAATTAAAACAAAATGCAAATGGAAAGGCGGAATGATAAGTCACACATACAAGATTCTTGGCCCATAGACCAAGAGGGAGACTGGAAATCAATAGTGCTGGTTTTGTCTTATATTGTCTGTAATTGTCTGGTCATGTCTGGTCTAGTTTGACCTTGTCTGGTCTTTTCTAGTCTTGTCTGGTCTTGTCTGGTTTTTTATGGTCTTGTCTGATTCTGTCTGGTCTTGTCTGGTCTTGTCTGGTCTTGTTTGGTCTTGTCTGATATTGTCTGATCTTGTCTGGTCTTGACTGGTCTTGTCGGGTCTTGTCTGGTCTTGTTTGGTCTTGTCTGGTCTAGTCTTATCTTGCCCGGTCTGGTCTTGTATGGTCTAGGTTGGCCTTGTCTGGTCTTGTGTAGTCTTGACTGCTCTTCTCTGGTCAGGTTTGCTTTTTTCTGGCATTGTCTGGTCTTGTCTGGTCTTGCGTAGTCTTGCGTAGTCTTGTCTGGTCTTGTGTGACCTAGTCTGGTCTTGTCTTGTCTTAACTTGAATTGTCTTCTCTTGTCTTGTCTGGTCTTGTGTTGTCTTGTCTAGTCTTACAATTAGTTAGACAGTCTCTTATTACGTAATATATTTTATGAGATATATTATATGAGATATTGCGATATAGAGATATATTTTTTCGAATGGTGAATGAATTAGAATTGACGAGTACTTAATATCTGCAGTGAAATAAAAGAAGGATGGAAAATCCAATATAACAGAACGAAGATTGCCGACCGCAGAATAAAAGAAATTGGAATGAAAACAAAATGCAAATGGGAGGGCGGAATGATAAGGGTGAGTACATTATTCAATGTATACATTACACACCTACAAGATTCTTGGCCGAGAGACCAAAAGGGAGACTGGAAATCAATAGTGTTAGATTATTTGCGAGCGTTTGGTGATGAAAGCAGATGGACTTAATAAAAGCTGAATAGAGTAAAAGAGGTTGTAAATGTTAAAAGTTGGAAAGTTGTTGGAGGAGTTTTTTGTCACTGAGAATGGGAAAAATCGATGTCTAGGCTGATGAATTATTGAAGGGCCTTTTGTAAAGTTGCGGAAATGGAATAGAAAGTGTTTATAATAAATATTTAATAGGGGGTTTGTGTAGGTTGTGTGGTAAGAATATATTGAAGTTACTGTAAGCATTATGAGAAAATGTAGTATGAGAGTTTACCTTAGAAAGTCTTCTTTAGGAAGAAAAAATTGCGTGAAATATAAATTCGAGCAAAAACATTATCAATTTTTAAACAGAAAATGTGTTTTACAAAAAGTCAAAACGTTAGATTATTTTGGAACATTTGAGATTTACAATTTATGTGCTTTTCGAATTTGCATTTCACTCAATGTTTGCAATATTTACTTAAAAAGACTTTCTAAGGTAAAATTCAGATAATTTAAAGTATAGGCTTGGAGACTTGGTCTAAATAAAGAAAACTTAAATACACAAAAATCCTTGAAAATTGTGCTATATCACTTACGTTTGTTACACATTACGTTTGTTAACACATTTAACAAACAATTTAAAAAAACGAGTTTTCAACAAAATTTATGTAAAAGAATTTTAACCAAAACCTTTTTAACATATCTTTAGTCCGTAATAGTCTCCGTCTATTAACTCTCATCTATTTTCAGGTAGTTAAACTTCTGCTTCCTCCATAATAACCGGGTCTTAGTGAGCCACCCAAGACAACAATGTTCATAATCGTCCATTCAAGGTCATCAGAACCAAATTATTTGTCCCTCGATTTCCATTAAAAAAAAGATTCCCTTTTACTTTTCAACCACCTCATCTCAAACAGGCTCAAAACTCACTACTATTATGTTAACATGTGTGTTTAAAATTCCTTTGAAATTGAACCGAGTTTAGTGAAACTGAAATTAATGCAGTTGGAAGAAGAAACGTCATAGACTATAAGTCTTACTTATAATGAGGATATATTCTCTAATAAAAATTAATTGTAGTCGTAACTTTCGACGTTGTCTACGTCTCGTAGACTTAATTCAGACAAGAATTAATTATTTGAAATTGGAAGGATTATAGATTAGAAACACTCAAATAAGTTATTTTCGGTAATAAATCTGTTGAGAAAATTACAATGGTTTCATAAATTCGATTAATGAGTAACATATTTACATATTTTATGGGTTTTTAAAATCAAAGCTAAGACCAGACAACAATAAAGAAGACCAGACCAGACCAGATAATACCAGATTAGATCAGAGAAGACCAGAAACGACCAGACAAAAGCAGACAAGACCATACAAGATCAGACAAGACCAGACAAACCCAGAGAAGACCAGACAATACCGGACAAGAATACACAATACCAGACAAGACCGCACACGACCAGGCATGAACAGACAATACAAGACAAGACTAGACAAGGCCAAGCAAAACCAGATAAGACCAGGCAAAACTAGACAAGATCAGACAAGACCATACAATACAAGATAAGACAAGACAATACAAGACCAGACGATACCAGACAAAGCGATATAGAACAAGACACAAACTAGATTAGACCAGGCAATACCAGACAATACCAGACAAGGCTAGACAGGACCAAACAAGACCTATTTATGTCAGAGAAAACCGGATATGAGCAGACAAGACTTGACCAGCCCATACAAGATCAGACAATACCGCACAAGTCCGAAAAGAACCAGACATCTTCGGACAAGTCTGGAAAAGACCGACCAAGACAGGACAACATGTCAGGAAATTTATTAATACCAGATACGATCAGAGAAGACCAGAAACGCCCAGACAAAAGCAGACAAGACCAAACAAGATCAGACAAGACCAGATAAGACCAGACAAGACCAAACAAGGCAAGGCAAGACCAGACAAGACCAGATAAGACCAGACAACACCAGACAAGACCTGACAAGACCAGACAGGGCCAGACAAGGCCAGACAAGACCAGACAAGATCAGACAAGACCAGGCAAGACCAGACAAGACCAGACAAGACTAGACAAAACCAGACAATATCAGACAAAACCTGACAAAACCAGACAAGACCAGACAAGACCAAGCAAGACCACACAAGACCACACAAGACCAGACAAGACCAGACAAGACAAGACAAGACCAGACAAGACCAGACAAGACCAGACAAGACCAGACAAAACCAGACAAGACCAGACAAGACCAGACAATACCAGACAAGGTTACACAATACCAGACAAGACGACACACGACCAGACAATACTAGACAAGATCAGACAAGGCGAAGCAAAACCAGATAAGACCAAGCAAAACTAGACAAGATCAGACAAGACCATACAATACAAGATAAGACAGACAAGACCAGACTATACCAGACAAATCCATATAGAACAAGACAATGCTAGATAGGATAGGTAATACCAGATAATAAAAGATAATAAACCAGACAAGGCTAGACAGGACCAAACAAGACCTACCGATATCAGAGAGAACCGGATATGAGCAGACAAGACTTGACAAGACTAAACAAGATCAGACAATACCAAGTCCGAAATGCACAAGTCCGAAAAGAACCAGACATGATCGGAGAAGTCTGGGAAAGACCGACCAAGACAGGACAACACCGGACAACACCAAACAATGTCAGGCAAATTTTAATCAAATGTAGGAAGTCTATTTTCTGTTATTTCTTGTTGAAATATTTCACTCGTAAAGTTTAGGTTTGAATATGTTTTAGTCTAGAGAAAGTATTGACTAAAAACTTTCAGACATAATTTGAATTGACTCTAGGTGGTCTGCAAATTAATACAAGTTGTAATGAACAGTCCTAGTACAAGAATATTCGAGTCAAGTACTTGGATTATAAGTGCAGACTTGTCTAGCCAGATGAGTTTAGATAAACAAGACCTGACAAACAAGTCTAGGTAGAAAGATATATTTTTAAAATTGTTCAATTTATGATATAAAATTAATATATTGTATTTATGTTTCTAAAAGCATCTGCTTCGGTTTGTCTATCTTATTTAAATATTTCTGGACACAAAAACTTTCTCCAAGAAATACGGAAAAAGAAACGTTATCTAATCTAGCACTAACCAGAATATTGAATTAGATTAACAAAAGTGAGTCCCAATCACAACTCTTTTACGGTGAAAAGCCAGACGGAATATTTAATAATCACACCAAGTTTACCAAAAATGTTGTAATAATGGGATAAACTAAATGCATAATTAACGGTAACAATGTCCCAACTTTTGTCACTTTTACGTAAACCAGTATCAACGGACACGAAAAAAGCAACGGAGACAAAACCTACTGGTATTGAACGACTAATGAGATGTAAGTGGATTACGCATATGAAAATCGAAACTTTTTCGAGTTTTGGGGGCCCGCGGCGCGTTCTACCTGGTGGTGGATTAGTGGGGGTTGTGATTGCAGGTAAGAGTGTTTTTGGGAAGAAAAATGGGTCACTTGTATAAAACGTTAGTGTCGAAGATGGCTATTCGGTATTGGTGTGCGGCGTCGGTATAACACGGTCACACGGAATTTCACTTCTCATCAGCGCAACTTCCTCCTCCACCAGGTTCTTCGGATGCTTTCTCGTCGATGACGACCGCGAAGTGATTTATCAACATACACATATACTCACACACGCACTACACAGTTGGATTGTTTTTATGGTGTTTATCTTTTTGTGATTTTTGTGGCACAGACGAAATTCTACAGAAAAAAAACAACTTTTAGTTTCCATTGGACTATCTAGTTTTTTCGGATTCCTTTAACTTCTTTATTATAATTTTTTTGTAAACTGGTAAGTGGATTCAAGTGTTTTTTTATTTATTGTTGAATTATTTCTGAAGCATACAAAGTAGGTATGTTCAATTCATTACGAAAACATTAGGAATCTTTTTGGTATTTCAAGTTTCTTTTCATTGTCAACCAAAACTAGACAGACAAGATTACTGGGTAAAATAAAACAAGACACCACATAAAAAATCACAAAATATACAAGAGGAGACAGATAAGACCAAACAGACAAGACTACATATACTAGACTAGGCAGACAAGACTAGACAGAGAAGAATAGACAGACAAGACTAGACAGACTAGACAGACAAGACTAGACAGACAAGACTAGACAGACAAGACTAGACAGACAAGACTAGACAGACAAGACTAGACAGACAAGACTAGACAGACAAGACTAGACAGACAAGACTAGACAGACAAGACTAGACAGACAAGACTAGACAGACAAGACTAGACAGACAAGACTAGACAGACAAGACTAGACAGACAAGACTAGACAGACAAGACTAGACAGACAAGACTAGACAGACAAGACTAGACAGACAAGACTAGACAGACAAGACTAGACAGACAAGACTAGACAGACAAGACTAGACAGACAAGACTAGACAGACAAGACTAGACAGACAAGACTAGACAGACAAGACTAGACAGACAAGACTAGACAGACAAGACTAGACAGACAAGACTAGACAGACAAGACTAGACAGACAAGACTAGACAGACAAGACTAGACAGACTAGACAGACAAGACTAGACAGACAAGACTAGACAGACTAGACAGACAAGACTAGACAGACAAGACTAGACAGACAAGACTAGACAGACAAGACTAGACAGACAAGACTAGACAGACAAGACTAGACAGACAAGACTAGACAGACAAGACTAGACAGACAAGACTAGACAGACAAGACTAGACAGACAAGACTAGACAGACAAGACTAGACAGACAAGACTAGACAGACAAGACTAGACAGACAAGACTAGACAGACAAGACTAGACAGACAAGACTAGACAGACAAGACTAGACAGACAAGACTAGACAGACAAGACTAGACAGACAAGACTAGACAGACAAGACTAGACAGACAAGACTAGACAGACAAGACTAGACAGACAAGACTAGACAGACAAGACTAGACAGACAAGACTAGACAGACAAGACTAGACAGACAAGACTAGACAGACAAGACTAGACAGACAAGACTAGACAGACAAGACTAGACAGACAAGACTAGACAGACAAGACTAGACAGACAAGACTAGACAGACAAGACTAGACAGACAAGACTAGACAGACAAGACTAGACAGACAAGACTAGACAGACAAGACTAGACAGACAAGACTAGACAGACAAGACTAGACAGACAAGACTAGACAGACAAGACTAGACAGACAAGACTAGACAGACAAGACTAGACAGACAAGACTAGACAGACAAGACTAGACAGACAAGACTAGACAGACAAGACTAGACAGACAAGACTAGACAGACAAGACTAGACAGACAAGACTAGACAGACAAGACTAGACAGACAAGACTAGACAGACAAGACTAGACAGACAAGACTAGACAGACAAGACTAGACAGACAAGACTAGACAGACAAGACTAGACAGACAAGACTAGACAGACAAGACTAGACAGACAAGACTAGACAGACAAGACTAGACAGACAAGACTAGACAGACAAGACTAGACAGACAAGACTAGACAGACAAGACTAGACAGACAAGACTAGACAGACAAGACTAGACAGACAAGACTAGACAGACAAGACTAGACAGACAAGACTAGACAGACAAGACTAGACAGACAAGACTAGACAGACAAGACTAGACAGACAAGACTAGACAGACAAGACTAGACAAGACTAGACAGACAAGACTAGACAGACAAGACTAGACAGACAAGACTAGACAGACAAGACTAGACAGACAAGACTAGACAGACAAGACTAGACAGACAAGACTAGACAGACAAGACTAGACAGACAAGACTAGACAGACAAGACTAGACAGACAAGACTAGACAGACAAGACTAGACAGACAAGACTAGACAGACAAGACTAGACAGACAAGACTAGACAGACAAGACTAGACAGACAAGACTAGACAGACAAGACTAGACAGACAAGACTAGACAGACAAGACTAGACAGACAAGACTAGACAGACAAGACTAGACAGACAAGACTAGACAGACAAGACTAGACAGACAAGACTAGACAGACAAGACTAGACAGACAAGACTAGACAGACAAGACTAGACAGACAAGACTAGACAGACAAGACTAGACAGACAAGACTAGACAGACAAGACTAGACAGACAAGACTAGACAGACAAGACTAGACAGACAAGACTAGACAGACAAGACTAGACAGACAAGACTAGACAGACAAGACTAGACAGACAAGACTAGACAGACAAGACTAGACAGACAAGACTAGACAGACAAGACTAGACAGACAAGACTAGACAGACAAGACTAGACAGACAAGACTAGACAGACAAGACTAGACAGACAAGACTAGACAGACAAGACTAGACAGACAAGACTAGACAGACAAGACTAGACAGACAAGACTAGACAGACAAGACTAGACAGACAAGACTAGACAGACAAGACTAGACAGACAAGACTAGACAGACAAGACTAGACAGACAAGACTAGACAGACAAGACTAGACAGACAAGACTAGACAGACAAGACTAGACAGACAAGACTAGACAGACAAGACTAGACAGACAAGACTAGACAGACAAGACTAGACAGACAAGACTAGACAGACAAGACTAGACAGACAAGACTAGACAGACAAGACTAGACAGACAAGACTAGACAGACAAGACTAGACAGACAAGACTAGACAGACAAGACTAGACAGACAAGACTAGACAGACAAGACTAGACAGACAAGACTAGACAGACAAGACTAGACAGACAAGACTAGACAGACAAGACTAGACAGACAAGACTAGACAGACAAGACTAGACAGACAAGACTAGACAGACAAGACTAGACAGACAAGACTAGACAGACAAGACTAGACAGACAAGACTAGACAGACAAGACTAGACAGACAAGACTAGACAGACAAGACTAGACAGACAAGACTAGACAGACAAGACTAGACAGACAAGACTAGACAGACAAGACTAGACAGACAAGACTAGACAGACAAGACTAGACAGACAAGACTAGACAGACAAGACTAGACAGACAAGACTAGACAGACAAGACTAGACAGACAAGACTAGACAGACAAGACTAGACAGACAAGACTAGACAGACAAGACTAGACAGACAAGACTAGACAGACAAGACTAGACAGACAAGACTAGACAGACAAGACTAGACAGACAAGACTAGACAGACAAGACTAGACAGACAAGACTAGACAGACAAGACTAGACAGACAAGACTAGACAGACAAGACTAGACAGACAAGACTAGACAGACAAGACTAGACAGACAAGACTAGACAGACAAGACTAGACAGACAAGACTAGACAGACAAGACTAGACAGACAAGACTAGACAGACAAGACTAGACAGACAAGACTAGACAGACAAGACTAGACAGACAAGACTAGACAGACAAGACTAGACAGACAAGACTAGACAGACAAGACTAGACAGACAAGACTAGACAGACAAGACTAGACAGACAAGACTAGACAGACAAGACTAGACAGACAAGACTAGACAGACAAGACTAGACAGACAAGACTAGACAGACAAGACTAGACAGACAAGACTAGACAGACAAGACTAGACAGACAAGACTAGACAGACAAGACTAGACAGACAAGACTAGACAGACAAGACTAGACAGACAAGACTAGACAGACAAGACTAGACAGACAAGACTAGACAGACAAGACTAGACAGACAAGACTAGACAGACAAGACTAGACAGACAAGACTAGACAGACAAGACTAGACAGACAAGACTAGACAGACAAGACTAGACAGACAAGACTAGACAGACAAGACTAGACAGACAAGACTAGACAGACAAGACTAGACAGACAAGACTAGACAGACAAGACTAGACAGACAAGACTAGACAGACAAGACTAGACAGACAAGACTAGACAGACAAGACTAGACAGACAAGACTAGACAGACAAGACTAGACAGACAAGACTAGACAGACAAGACTAGACAGACAAGACTAGACAGACAAGACTAGACAGACAAGACTAGACAGACAAGACTAGACAGACAAGACTAGACAGACAAGACTAGACAGACAAGACTAGACAGACAAGACTAGACAGACAAGACTAGACAGACAAGACTAGACAGACAAGACTAGACAGACAAGACTAGACAGACAAGACTAGACAGACAAGACTAGACAGACAAGACTAGACAGACAAGACTAGACAGACAAGACTAGACAGACAAGACTAGACAGACAAGACTATACAGGCAAGACTAGACAGTCAAAATAAGACAGTTAAGACTAGACAGACAAAACTAGACAGACAAGACTAGACAGACAATACTAGACAGGCAAGACTAGACTGGCAAAACTAGGCAGACAAGACTGTACAGACAAGACTAGATAGGCAAGATTAATTAGATAGAGTAGATATAAAGGAATATATAATTGTTTTGACATTGTATAATTTGAGACAACATTAAATTTCTCTTGTGAGGTTCAAGACAAGACAAGAGCATAATTTTGTTTTTTTATTATTGATTAATGAAATTCTAGACAATATACTGAAAATGTTAAACAAAATGTGTATGATTTAAGTTATGAGAGTGAGTTCAAATTTTTGGACAAAGATTTCAACAAGAATATATTGATCAGAACAAAACAGACAATGTAGGGCAGCATACAAGACTAGACAACTAAAATTGGAAGAACAATACTGGACAATGAACTCGATATAAAAGACAATACGGACAATACTAGGCCGTCAACACTAGACGGACTAGACCCAGACGTCTAGACTGACTAGACCGACAAATCAAGACTGACTAGACCGACTTGACTTAGTCCGACAATACTAGTTTGACAAGACTATACATATAAGACCAGACGAACGATACTAGAATAAACGGACGAACCAGACGAACCTAGTGTGACAACTTAAGACCAAGAAGACTAGACATAAAAGACAAGATAAACTAGACTAGGCGGACAAGATTGACTAGACTTGACAGACCACACTAACTAGTTTAGACTTGCTTGCTAAATCTGGACAATAATTAGTCTACTAATATAATTTTTTCCTGATTGTAACTTACTAAATAAACTAACTATTTAGATTTGTACAACTGAATGTAAAGTATTATTAATCTTCCAAGATGAGTATTATTCTATATTAAATCAGTCCATTTGAATTTTTACAATTACTGCAAGTGTATATTGTGGATTGATTGAAAGTCGGTGATAAAAGGCCGAGGCTCTATAATGGTGGGTCTTGAAAGGGTATTATCAACACTGTTGCTTTTAGGGCTAATCTCAGTTCGGCAAAGTAAGAATTCCGTGGAATTTCCGACAGTTTTAAAATGGAATTTCGTGCGGCTTATCGCCCGATAAAATCCTTCTAGGAAAATTATCCTCTTAAAATTACAATGGGAAGATAAAGTGTACTGTTTCAACTAATAGAAAACAAGAAAGGCTTTGTGGATTACTGGTTTTAGGAGAGATTAGTGGGGGAGGCTATCAACCTTTGATAAGCTTTTAACAATGGGTTTGTGTGTAAAGTCTTGTTTGTCACGTCTTTGTTTATATCTTATAATTTGTTTGCTGCCGCTGGGTAGTTCTTGCTTGAACAATTATTAACACTAATACAGAAGTGTTATAAAAAAAATTAAATCGTCAATTATTTCAACCTAGATTATTTCGATTTTAACATAATTAGTGGATGAGAAACTCCTATACCTATTTTTTCATTCCAGTTTCGAATATTTATTTTTAAGCATTGCGGCTGGCTTTCCATTTATTTCAGGTTACTCTGTTTACCTTTCGAATAATTTTCGAAATTTTTTTCTCTTCTCTCTAACTCTCCAACTTAATTTTGCCCCGGGCGCATTTCCGAACATAATTTTTACCACTTTTTAACACCGGAATTTGTTACAATTCATTTAAAACATTTGTAAGTTGCTCGAATATTTTGATAAACTAAATTCTACCTAAAAAATAAACCAGATTAATGAATAACTACAATCAATAACTAGACAGAATGAATTAATTCATTAGCATTACATTTAATACTAGATTTAATAAAAACTTTTACTTTTCGTAGATTTTTAACAATCTAGAATCTATCTAGCCAAATGTAGAGAAAATCTATCATTAATCCGATTTTCCTATATTTTTGTTATGAGATGAAACTAGATTCACAAACTGTACGAGTTATAGTGCCGGTTTTTCTAATCGACCATTTAATTTATCGCTAGTTTCTAATAGAGTAAGTCTTATCGAGGTTAGTTATTTTTAGTGAAGACACGATACAAATCGAAAATACTTTACTATTAGTAAGATCATACTACATTATAGTTAATCCGAGAAGCTTACTCAAGTCGCAACACAGTCTGAATATATAAATATATTCAACTTTTCTGTAGCTCTATAATATTATAAAGTCATTTTAGGATTACTCTCCCATGAGATTTGTTTTGTAGTCCTAAAAATACTTAGTAATATTATAGAGCTACGGGAAGGTTGAATATAATTCTATATTCAAGCTGTATTCCGACTTTAATATATTCTAAAATAATTTTCTTTGGCAGATAACGATTCAACGAATACTAATCTACAAAACGAAAAGAATTAATGCAAAAGCTCCTTAACAACGGATATCTCGGTATCCGTCTGGTCTTGACAATAATCGGGTCTTTCCTATTAAGTTGTCTTATTATGTCTTCATAGTCTTGTCTTGTTGGTGTATTCCAAGGATCGGCAGACTTCAAGTGAGAAGAGCCAAGTTATCAAGTAAACGAGATAACAAAAATATCACAGAGCCAATCTTTTCCGAAAAAAATTCTTTTCTCAGACGCTTCCTATTTTAAAAATGTTTTTAAAATAGGAATACTCATTTACACATTGTTATCAGTTTTGGAGATATAAGGAATTTTCTAAATTATTACATATGCCTTATAGTCAATTTTCAAACGTCGATTGTTATCTAAGGGTTAATACTATATATATATATATATATATATATATATATATATATATATATATATATATATATATATATATATATATATATATATATATATATATATATATATATATATATATATATATATATGTATATATATATATAAATATATATGTATTGTATATAACTTTAAACCTAATTTAATCTAGTTAATGGATTCTCTTAAATGATTAAAAAACTCATTGCAATTTCAAAAACATTTTTATTTTGTCACACTTTTGTTTCAGTTCTTTTTGGTCTTCTAGAGACCACTGTGCTCGTCTTAACTCACAGCTAGGGTCTCCTGCTTTTCTTGGAACAGTATGCCTTCTTCTGGCTGTGAGCTTGCTTCCTCTCATCTGTCCATTTAGGTCTGGTAGTGCCTGTACACTTCTTGCTTGTGAGAGACATTTTGAAGACTCCCTGCAGGATGGCCTGTCGGTATTGAGTTGGGTTCTCGGTTGTCTGTGATGGAATCTGCAGTTCCTCTTAGTCTGATTTAACAGAGGTGAACCACTTGGTTTTGGACGCTTTCCCCTACTTGTCACTGTGCGAATCCTCTTAGTGAGCCTGGAGTGATTCAGGCGGGTAATGTTTCCATAGAAGGTCAGTCGATTTTTCCTCAGACATGTGACTATGTCTTCCTGATGTTCGTAGGGCTCGTTATTGTGCCTGATTCAGTAGGTACCGACCTGCTCTCTTATGGATCCTAGTATCCTCCTCAGGATCTTCATCTCTTTAAGTTCTAGTTTTCTGAGTGGGCCTTTTCGATTGATCAAGAGGCACTCAGAGGCATAGAGTTCTAAGCGTCTTACTACCAACTTGCAGTGCTTCAGTTTTATGTTCTTGGGTAGGTACTTGCAGATATAGATGTTCTTACAGGAATAATAGGCCCTCTCTAAGTTGGTGCACCTGGCGTCTATGGCCAAGCTTTCGCTCTCGCTTGCTGAGATCCATTCTCCCAAGTACTGGACTGCAGGAACTTTACAGATATTATTGTTTCCTAGTGGGATTATTGAAGAAACCTGCTTGATATTGGTGTATCAAGTATGTATGTTTCTGTATGTTTTATTACCCTGAAGCCAATTTTTACAGCAACATTGTAGAGGCTCTGTAGTTGAATAATAGCCTCCTCCATGCTGTTGGCCAATAGTGTGAGATCATCAGCAAAGGCTAGACAGGGTACATTGAGGTTGTCTTTCTTTCAAGCTTCAGTCCTGCTTCTGGTTACAATGTGGAAATCCATTCTCCGATGATTTTCTCCCGAACACAGTTGAAGAGGATGCTCGAGAGGCCATCCCCCTGCCTGATTTCCCCATCCTGACTGCCTGTCTGGATAGGGAAGCTCGCGGAGAGTTCACCCCTGAACTTGACTTTGGAGGTGGTGTTCTTCAGGGTAACTTGGACCACTCTGGTAGTTTTTTCATCTAGGCCTAGTTCTCACAAGGTAGAGAAGAGGGTCTATCGATCTATTGAGTCGTATGCCTTTGGAAGTCTACCATAATGGCTACCCAGGGGTATTCATTCCCCTCGGCTCCTATATGAGAGGATTGTCTTGAGGTATTGAATCTGCAGGACCTACTCGCACGGAAACTAGCCTGGTATTAACCAATTACAGAAGATCTTGTAGGTTATAAGCTACAAGGAGATGCCGGTCGGTCTTACATCCTTTCTTGTTTGGTGACGGGGCAGCTGCGGCTAAATGAAACGACAGACTCGGAGAGGTGTAACTGTTTATTACTATATTACTTATACTGTGTCAACTGTTCGACGCTTGTTGGCAGATGTGCTGTCCCGTTGTCGGAGACGTTCTACCTCCTCGAGCCCTCGGTAAAACGCATCTTACCTCCCGGGAACTTGGTGAGGGAGGCTTTTCGTTGTCCCGATTGGTTGTCCGTTATTCCCTCCACTACTTGGTCCTGACGCCAAGTAAGACCAAGGAAAAACCGGCCTTGTTATTTAGGTCTGGGCCTGCTCCATCCCGCTCATAAAACGGCCTGGGCCAGATTATGCGTTTTGTTGTGGACTAAATTTATAATTATTTATAATCCGTTTGAGGAAAACCCGAATATGTGAAACTGCGCGTTGCAGTCTGGGATGACATTAATATTAATATAACGGAAAATAGCGCTTGTAAATAATGAGTCCCTACACTTGTGTAATGGATGGATCACGGCTGAGGTCCATCCCTCTGGCAAGACCTATGTTTTCCAAATGTCTTATCTGGGTGATGCTCTGCAGGGACTGGTCATCTACGTGCTTCCACATTTCTGCAACTACACCATGTTCACCAGTGGCCTTGTTGTTCTTAACGTATTTGATAATCTTCTCTATTTCTTGCCTGTTGGGTGGTACAGAGTCCTGGTTCCTGACAGCTGGCTCGGCAAAAGCAAATCTCTCTTTCGGTTGTTCTGCATTCACGAGTTTCTGGAAGTATTCTGCAAGTATTTGAGCAGTCACTGTTATTTATTTGGAGCTTCCCATCTGGTCCTCATTTTGTCATACTATTTTTTGTGAGACTAATTAGTTTGAATAGTTTGAATATCATAGTTAGTTTCAACTCATTTTGTTGATAACTTTATAGATTGATGTTTTACGAGTTATCAACATATTTTTTACTGACAATGTTTTTTGAATACGTAAATGATTATGTAAATATGAAGATTTATAAGCTCGAAGCTTAACTGCTTGAACGAAGGACGACTGAGTGTTTCATGCGTAAAGAGCCGCAAATATCTATTCAAAGAGCCACATGCGACTCGCGCGCCACGCTTTGCCGTCTACTGGTCAATTTTGTAGATAACTTTATAGATTGATGTCTTACGACTTATCAACATTTTTTACTTACAATATTTTTGGATTACGTAAATGATTATGTAAATATGATGATATGTAAGCCCGAAGCTTAACTTCTTGAACGAAGGATGACGGAATGTTTCATGTTTGAAAAGCCGCAAATATATGTGCAATGAGCTACATGCGAATCGCGAGCCTCGCCGTCCACTGGTCAATCCTATACTGTTTAATCTCGCCTGTATAGTTTTGTTTAATTTTAATGTAAGTCTGTTGGCTTTGCCTAAGACTAGACTAGACTAGTCTAATATGACTAATGTCTGTCTAGTCTTGTTCGACTAATCTTGACCGTTTGCGTGTTAAAACTTTTTATACAATGTCTATATAAATCGTGCCTTAAAATATAATTTGCAAGATTGACTTTGAAAGTGAAATCGATTTGGTTCATAAATTGTTAATGCAAGTTGCAGGTACCAGCGAGTTGTGAACGAAAATGACATTTTCTATTAACTCATCGCATAATATTTACATTAAAACTGAAACCTCGACACGAATATTTCACACAGAAACTAGAATTTCCGTGCTTGTTATTATTTGCTTAGCTCTGCCGAATATTCCCTCACTTTCTAATCCTTTATTAAGCAAATGGAGATAATTATCACAAAATACTTTCTGTGGAATCAAACAAAAAAAATCTGTTGATTAATCTGACGTTTTTTTTTTATTGAGTGTAATGTGATGTTAATGTGATAAGCATTAGGCTATTAAATTATTAATTATGTTTTCGTTTTCTACTGAACCTAATTTAATAAAACTGCAGTGATTGAGGTCAAGATTTCAAACGGAATTTCGTGCAGTCATTATTTAGAAAATGTTTATATTCAAAACGGATTCTCTAAAAACAAAACAACATTCATAGGATAAATCCTAGATCACAAAACAATACATTACAGTGTATTTCATTGTGTTTCATATATATCTTTTATTGGAATAAAAGTTTCGATCGGGTTTCGGCTCACGGAGTCAAAAATTTGCGCGACGAAACGCTTAAGGATAACAAACGGCTTCCAGGCAGACAAATTTCTTGAGATAGAGAGAAACGCGCAGAGGAAAAAAATATATATAAACTGTACAACTTCGATTTCGGCCAGAGATTTCCCTCGCGTCCAACAAAATTATTTATTGCTTACATAAAACGGCGAAATGTTCCCTAATCCCTTTTTGTATGCCATTCGTCCAAACAATATTATTCCCTCGTAAATCTTAGTTCAAACATTAGTTTTTTTCATAAAAGCGAAATATTTTACACACAAAACCCCTCAATATGTAAAAAGTTATATTAAAAAGGCCAAAAGAATGTAATGCTCAATAGACATAATATACAGAGCAACCAGGCAAGGGGATTAGAGATAGAGCAGACTAAACAGACTAGACAAACTAAAATAAAATTAATATAACAGGACATATGCGACTAAAGAAGATTAGCTAGATTGGACTAAACAAGAAAATGCAAGATGGATAAGACCAGATATGGAAGCGTTTCCTGACGAAAAGAGTTTAAACAGATAAGAACAAACAGCCTAAAATAGAATTGCGGAAGATATATTAAAAATAGGATTAGGCTAGATGGCCAATAGGCTAGATCAGGGGTTGGCAAGCCGCGGCTCGCGAGCTCCATGCGGCTCTTTTCTTAAGTTGTGTGGCTCGTCAACTCGTCTTAACATGCATTTTAAGTTTATTGGAACAAAGCAAACTTCCATTTATTGAAATAGAGATTGAGAGACATTCGAAAAATTACATTCGATTATTTAAATTACATGAGAAAAATACGTTCCCGTTTTATGATAGACATTTTCAACTTTTGATTGCATTATACATCAAGAGATGCTGTGTGCGCAAACATTTCCTGCCAAGATTAAAAGAGTAGTTTATGATACAAGTGTGTGAAGAAGGGCCTTTGTGCATGAGTTGCCAAGTGTAAATAAGATATAAATGTAAATCGCAATGTGTCACCGTGGCAAAAGTTGCTAACTAATAAAAACGAAAACAATAAAAAAAAAACGAAAACAAATAAAAAACAATATTTGGTCGTTATTAATGCAATCTAGGTAAACCTAACCTAACCTAGATTTACTATAGATTAGGTTATGGTTAGGTTAAGTTATATTAGAGTCAGTTAAATCGAGACTGCGGGGCGAAACTTTTGATTCAAAATATGAAAAATTAATTCAATTTTAATATAGGTCAGAAAATTTATTTTCACTACGTCTGTTTTGTTGTTTTTTGTTTAGTGACACGAGTTGTTCCCATAGTAACAACAAATAGAAATTGTTTAATAATGAAACTCCATTTTATTTAAATTGGACTTTTACGCACGATTTGGACACTTTTACACACGATTGTAATAATGGCATAAGGATGCATACAAGACATATAATAATTTACGCACGATTAATTAACGCATTATTTATTAACGCATTCATTTTAGTGTGCGAGTAGATAAAAGTAATAATGGATTTGGTACTAAAACTAGTCAATCAAATCGTTGCAAAACCATTAAATCATTGCGTAAATGTTATTCAAAATTGCTATGTATCGAACGTATTGAGTGAAAATGTCTCAATACGTTCGATTGTCTTCGAATGCTTGTTTGCTACGACAAAGACTTCGAATGTTTGGTGTTAAACAATCATTTAACAGAGTATTCTAAGCCCTTTGTCACCATCACGACTGGTTAAAAAAAAAATCTATGTTGCTACTGAAATCAGACGCATCTTAACAATCTCAATAAGAAACTGCGAGAAGGACCAGATTATACTTCAAATTCACTTTTAGAAATTATACTTTTTGGAAATCTTTGGTGAAATTATATTTGTAACAGTTTGAAAGTTACAATTAATTTAAGCCGGTGGCATTTGAAATCTTATCAATTTGCCGGTCTATAAATGATTGTGAGCAGATTTTTAACAACATGAATATTTTGAATATAAAATGGGGGCCCGGCAGCTCTACGACATTAGTCTTGAAAGTTGTTTCAATCTAAAGACCTCAAATTACAAACCTGATATAAAACAAATCTCTGCATCAATTCAGTCGTAAAAATCTCCCTGATTGTGATTTTTTTATACCATCATCCCTGCGGCTCTTGTATAAGATTTGTTAATTTTTTTAAGGAAAATGGCTCTTTACTTAAAATCGGTTGACGTCCCCTGGGCTAGACAATACAAATTACTATTTTCTGTAGTATAGATTATACAAAAAAAAAGAAATCACATGACAAGACCAGGTAGGTAGATGAACTAATAGGATTAGTCAAATTTAACTTTATCTAACTGATTGTTTTGTTGACATTTTATTTACTTAACTCAAATACTTGGAGCTAATTATATTTTGTTATTATAGTTTGTATTTGACAAATACTAAACTGGCCCAGATTATCAGACAAACTAGCCCAAATAATTAGAATCATATAAACCAGATTTTTCTATTCTGCTCAATTTAACGAGGTATTGATAATGCAAAATATAATTAGGTATTGATTTAGTCTAGTCTGCAAAATTCTTTTAGTCTAATCTACAAAATTCATTTAGTCTTGTCTACTATATTCATTTAGTCTAATCTACTAATTTCATTTAGTCTTAGCAGTATTGATTATTGTAAAGAATGAACTAAGAATAAAGTAGACACTAGTTGGCAGGCTAAAGAAGTCTAGATACAGCTAAACACTAGATAAACACTAGATAAATTGGTAATTCGACAAGTTCTGGCAATACTAGATTAGACTAGTCCAAGTTTAGGTAAGTCTAGACAAAGTTTAATTCCATGAGAAGAGATTTGAAAATATTTAGATAGTTAGATAAAACTACATATATAGAAGTTTAGATAAAACTAAGATAAGACAGGTTTAAACCAAACAAGAAAATGCTGGACATGAGTAGGGTAGATTATTAAACAATCAAGCTAGATTTTTTAAATTTATCTAGACAAACTAATTGCGTATATTAAGTTTTGTCTAGTTCACTCTAGTTTTACTGTTTCAGTCTAATCTATGTTAAATAACATAGAATTGGTGAAACCATCCTACGGTATAGATAATCATACAAACCTATCTTACAAATTTCATGTGAGATTTCTTTTGGTAGTCCCAAAAGGACTCAATAATTGTTATAGAGCGGAAAGGCTGAATATTATTATATATTCAGGCTGTGTTCCGTTTGTTTTAAGTTTTTATGTTAAATAAATTTTCTTTGTAAATCAGCTAGTTATATTAGTTTAGTCTACTTTAGTTTTTATTAGAATATAGATATTGCCAAAGAAGACTAGAAGACCATATATTGGCATAAAACATAAAACAAAATTTATACTTTACAAACCATAAAAATAATGTCAAAGTTAAAAACTAAAGTGGACCATTCCTCTGTTTCCTCTAATAAAGCCTCCTGCACCTTCCATCCTTTTATTCTTTCCATCATTACTAAACCACTACCCTCATTCATGCACTGTTTCCATTTCTTCCCTAACACTCTAGATCCACTCTTCAGTTCACTCTCTTTTTTTGCACTGTTCTGGCCAATGCACCCACACATCCTTCCCTACTCCATATACCTCACACCTTTTATATTTGTCATCCATCCAACACTTTCGCCCTCTTTCTTCACAGCCGCATCTTAACCGGACAATTAATAACTGGGCATTCAGGCCCATTGTTGATTTTAGTAGTTAGGAAGTTCTTCAAATATTTGTATTTCCACATCTTCTTCTTCTGTTTCCTCACACTTAAGTGCGCAGGCGAATTATCATTTATTGAATAATTGTTAATGTTTATTGCTGCTTGGCCCATGTCACCAAACTTTTTGATTCTGGTCCAGTTCCTGACTTTCCTAAGCCACGATAACTGTTTTCATCTGATGCCCCTTCTGCCTTCTATCTTTCCTTCTAGTATGAGCTGGGAATTCGATTTTGGCCCCCTTAGTATGTGACCCAGATACCCGATCTTGCGCTGCTTTATGGTATTGAAGAGTAATTTGTCCACTCCTGCCTTCTCAGCATCTCCTCGTTGGTAATGTGGTCACCCATGGGATACGGAGCATTCTTCAGAGTGTCCACATCTTGAACGCCTCGATCTTGATAATGGATGCTACTTTTATCGTCCAGGTTTCTGCTTAATACAGTAGGACTGGCCAAACGTAGCATTTGACCATTCTGTGGCGTATTTCTAAATTTAGGTGTTTATCGCATAACAAAGGATGTATTTTGTTGAATGCCTGTCTGGTTTGTTCTGCCCTACTCTTGATCTCTTGTAGTGGATCCCATCTGTCGTTTACTAGTGTGCCTGTTTCCCCCTCTACCGCGATAGACGCTCCTGCCTAATTATTACGGCTTATAACCATGAATTTTGTTTTGGATCTCTCTGGGATCCTTCTGTTTATATTGTTCATTAGTAATTGTAGTCGTGCTGGTTGCTTGCTATGATTACTGTGTCGACTGCGTATCTTATATTGTTACTGTGGTACCGTTAAATTTTATTTCGATTTCTAGTTCCACGTAGAGATTAAATAGCATTGATGACATTATACATCCTTGACGTACCCCTCTTTTTATCTCGATTTCTTCTGTCGTTAATTGGTTGTTGATTCTGACGTTGGCCGACTGTTGCCAGTACAGGTTTTGGATTATTCTTACGTCTTTTTCATCTATACCAGCTCTTTTTATATATTCGATGAGTCGTTCGTGGTTGATACTATCGAAAGCATTTTCTAAGTCGATGAAACACAGGAAAATATCCTTTCTTTGGTCATAGCACTTTTGTACCAATGTGTTTAGGCATAAGGTTGCTACTCGTGTACCGGTGCCGCTCTTAAATTCGAACTGATTGTCTCCGCTTAGCCCTTCAAGTTTATTAAATAGCCTGGTGTGTATGATGCGTAGGAATATTTTTAATGCGTGACTCATTAGTGAGATTGGCCTGTGATCTTTGCTTTTGTTGCTGTTTGCTTTTTGGAAGCATTATGAACAGGAACTTTAGCCATTGCTTTGGAAGTTGGCCAGTGTCATGGATCTTGTTGTATAGTTTTAAAATTATGTTTATGTTGTCCTCCTATATCTGCATGAAATATTCTGCGTAGATATCGTCTGGACCTGGTGTTTTGTTGTTCTTTTCAACCTTAAGGGCGTATACTAATTCGGGTTTTAGAATGCTTGGCCCTTTGAGGTCATGTTGCGTTGGGCTGGTTGTTGCCTCCGGGCTGTCATCATTCGAAGAGCTTTCTGAGGTATGCCCGCCATAGATTGCATTTATCCATGCCATTTTTTATTATCACCACCTAGTCCTTACTATATCTGCTCTCCATTATTTTCCTTTGACGTTCTTTCAGTTCAACTTCCTTCAACCTTACCACCAGCCATTCGACAACTCGCACGTCTTTTCTCTTAAGACTCTCCACTTCCATAATAGATATACCACCTCCTTCATACAGTTTCCTTCTATTCTTTTCCCAATTTATCTCTCTCCTCCCATACATTCCTTCCAAACTTGCTACCCGCAATACTTCTTTTACAATTCTATTCACTGTCATTCCACTCACCTTACATTAAAACCTTGCTACTTGCCTGCTAGCTTCAATTCTTAGTTTAAAAGCGTTTAGCTCCTGCAGTACTATGTAAGAAAGGGGTAATTTGTCTAATTGCAGGACCTTTTTAAACAATTGTAGCTGCTCTTTTTCCACGCCCTCTTCTTCCTCTAGTTCCCATACTTCTGTTTCTTACATCAATATACTTCGCCAACAAGCCTTCCATTATTTCTTTCGTCCGGTAATTTGTGCTAAACTCTTTTCCCCATACTTTCCAGAACCTTTCTCCCACCACCCACGCTTTCTCAGCCACGTACTATATACGCTCCTTATTACCACAACCCTTCCCAAAAACAAACCCTAAATACTTAAAATGCCCAACCTATTCTATGTCCATTCCCTTGTAACTTTTCCTTATAACAAACCCCACCTTTCTTAAACCTCATCCATTTTATTTTACCTACATTTACTCTCAGTTTCCTTTTATCAAAAAAATTCTTCAATCTCCCAAACATTTTTTTCAATTCCTCCGCAGATTTCGCCAGGGCTACCACATCATCTGCGTATGACAGACTCAATACTTTGTTCCTCCTTTGCACCACTCCTCCTGCTTGTCCGGCAGCCAGGGCCTTCTACAGATTTGCTAAAGATATATTGAAGAGTGGCAGGCTAAGCTGGCAGCCTTGCTTCAAACCCATATCTACTTTGAATGCGCTCGACTTACTCTTTCTCACTTTAACCTCTCACATTACACCCCGGTTCCTTATACAATCGCTCGATACACTCTCTCAATTTTCCTGATATCCCCTTTTTTCCAAGCATTCCCACAACATTTTCCTGTTTACAATGTCATATGCAGCCTTTAAGTCCAGAAATATAGCAAAGAGATTACGCTTGGGACTTGCTAATTCCTGGTCGATAATATATGGTGCTAGAACAGTGGTGCGTAACCTGTAGGTCGCGACCCCCAGGGGGGTCGATAGAGATTTTTTTTGGGTCGTCGAATCCATAGAAAATTTAAAGCTTTACATGTGTATCAGGTATCAGTAAAAAAGTGAAATGTCAATATGAACAAATTTAAAAAAAACGTCTACTTTCTATTCAGGGGTCGCGATAAAATTTAAATAAAATGTTGTCTCGCAAATGAAAATAGTTTGCGCAACACGGCTTCCCAAGAATGACGTATATGTTATCCGGCTAATTTTGGGAAGCTGAATCGACTGGTGAAAACTAGAAGTCTCTGAGGTAAGTCGCTAAAAAGTTATGACATCGTGAAATCTGCCGAAAATGCGAGATAATCTATTTTCTTAAAATCGTCATTTAACAAGTGAATGAAAAATTTCAAAGTGTGTCTGAAAGTGTTTTCCATGCTGGTGGCAAATATACTAATTGCATTTTCCTAGCCGATTCAGCTAGATATGACCTGACATGTCGGGAAAATTGGTCGGTCGAGCAGAGAACTGGGAAACCAATTGAAATTTTTCATGAAATCTGCGCGACCGTAAGGAAATGATCTCCTGAAAACGATGCCGTAGTCCGTTTTTAATTATCTGCAACCGTTCACGTCATATAGACTCATGAAATCGAAATTCTTGCAAATTTGATTTCAAAAGCCATTGATTGATTTCAGAAATTGATTTCAAATCGCAATAAAAACTTGAATCGTTCCAAACAATTTACATATTGTTTTGCTCGTCTTGTAGTCTAGTTCCAGTGTGCCGAAAATGGTTTCGTTGGGATATGCAATTTCAGAGAGGTTTGTTAAAACCCGGACGGACGGCGAAAACGAACTAACTATAGTCTTGTTTATTTGTAACTTTAGAGCGAAATAAACTAGAAAACAGTAACGAAATCATTTTCAGTACACATAAACTACTCGACAATACGAACAAGTAGATGTGTAAATTGTTAGGAAAAATTCGATTATTCATGGAGAAATTTCAAACTGAACTTTTACGATTTCGATTTGATAAGTCGATATCTCAGAAACGGTTGCAGATAATCGAAAACGGATTGTGGCATCGTTTTGAGAAGATCATTTTCCTATTGACACACCTAGATTATCCGCGGGAAATTCACTAGTTTCCAAGATCTCTGCTCGAGCGCCAAAATTTCTTAAAATTTTACTCAATTTTAGCAGGCTATAGCGAAATTTAATTTGCATATTTGTAATCAGCAGCAAAAATGCTTTTAGAAACATTTTTAAATTTTGCGATAAATTAAAACAACGATTTTGGCAAAATCCATTTTCTTGCCATTTATCGTTGACCTCAAACGGTTCGATGGTATTCTTTCTAAAAAAAGTCTCCTTGGAATATGCTATACGTTTTCCGACTAATTTTGGGACGCTAAATCGATTGGTCGAAACTAGAAGTCTCTGCGATAAGCCGTTCAAAAGTTTGATTTGACATGACATCGTGGAATCTGCTGAAAATGCAAGATAATGTATTTTCTTAAAATCGTCATTTATCAAGTGAATGGAAAATTTCAATGGAAAATTTCAAGTGTGTCTTAAGTGTTTTCCCTGCTTTTTGGAAATATATAAATTGCATTTTCCTAGCCGCTTCCGTTCGCTAGATATGACCTGACGTTTCGAGAAAATTGGTCGGTCGAGCAGAGAACTGGGAAACTAATTGATATTTTTCAGGAAATCTAAGCGCGTCCGTAGGGAAAATGTCAATGTGAACAAATTGAAAAAACGTCCAATTTCTATGCAGGGGTCGTGATAAAATTTTATACAAAATGTTGGTCTCAAATGAAAATAGTTTGCGCACCACTGTCCTAGAAATCTATAAATAACTTAAGAAAAAGGCAAAACTAGAGAAGGTTAAGACTGGACTGGGCCAAGTTAAGACTGGATTATATTGAACAAGACTAGACAAGACTGGATAAAAATGAACAAGATTGGATAACACTGTATAACAATAAAAAATGGATAAGACTTGACACGACTGGGCCAGAATGGACAAGACTGGACAAAACTGGACAAGGGTAGAGAAGACTGCACACGACTTAACAAGACTGGACAAGACCGGACAAGGCTTGACAAAACTGGACAAGACTGGACAACACTGGACAAGCCCAGACAAGACCGGATAAGACTGGATAAGACTGTACGAGACTGGACAAGACTGGACAGCGCTGGATAAGGTTGGACAAGACTAAACAAGATTGGACAAGAATGAACAAGATTGAATAAGATTGGACAAAACTAGATAAGACTGTAGAAGGCTGGTCGAGATTGTACTAGACTGTGCAAAACTAATGAAAATTAGATAAAGGTAGACAGGACAAGATAAGACTTTAGCTTAAATAATGAAGAAGTATCTCGTGCTTTGGTGTTGATTCTGCTTGTTTGTTCTGGTCTAGTTGTCTAACTATCTTTCCATTACTTATGTGACAAACATTAAGTCAATTTCACTTAATATTCCCCTAAAATGCTAATATATGTATATTAACAAGATTGCCTATGAGAAGACTATAAGGAGACTATGCTACATTAAAGATTACTAAAAAGGAATAGGCAGAAATAGTAAATACTAGAAAAACTAGACAATATTAGATAAGATTAGACAAGAAAACACTAGACTAGAGACTAGATAACATTAGATAATGCTGACTAGACTAGAACAGAATATAATAGACTAACTACCTGTAAAAGCCACAGTGTTGGTTAAACATATGTTGTATTTATACAATAACTTTGAAACTTTAACAATTTATGTTTTTATCTTTAATATTATAATCCACGAGACTATATATCATTATACAAGACCATATAGAACATAATATACATAATTAAAGAAGAAAAACATAAGTCTAGATACCATTATACTCAAACTGTAAAATATTACAGATGACAACGCTGCATAAAACTTTGTAAGATTCGACTAGTCCAGTTTTGCTTCTCTGGTATGCTAGGCAAGAACAGAAAATGTTGAAAAGGTTTAAATAGGATTGGACAAGACTTGAGGAATAGACAAGAAAGGAATAAACTATATACCGTACAATAGACTGTACTAGACCGGATACTCAACAAGACTGGACTAAATTTAACTGTACTTGATTGGAACTAAGTCCAACATTGGAGTTAATTACAATACAGTTAGCCCTAATGCAGTTAGGCCCTAATCAAGTTGCATTAGACAGGATTAGATTGAACTAGGCTGGATATATAATCGGTAGAAGATAGAGAACTAGAATAGGTTAGGCAAGACCAATGATGTAAAATGAACGATATTTTTTTTTAATTTATGAATTAGTATGACAGTAATAATAAACCTTAGAGCAAGAAATTCTCAAAGAAGAACTAATGAATCAAATCTGTATCAAAGGTCTATTAATCTTATATTGTGAAACTGAAAGATTTTTTCTTCTGTAAATTATTGGCGAGGGTTTAAAAGAAAAACTTTCGTGTTTGTGACAATAATATTTAATTTAGAGGGCGGCTGGAATAAAAAAATGCACGTATAAGTTAATGTCGAGTGCGAGTGAAGCGAAGCGATGTCGCCAACGAGGAGATTTGAACAATTTTGTCAAACTCAATTATGCAGAAAGTTTAAGCAACACGCTTTTGTTTTCGTCCGTGCTGTTCGTACTAATTTGTCTTTTGTTTATTTAAATGTTTTCCTCGAAGGAACAATGCTCGCGCTATTTCTCCCCACCCGCCGCACATTTTTAATTGTGTACACACAGATTGATTTCAAATTCCTCATTTCAATACGCGCAGAACGTACGACACACAACAATCGCGAAAGCGCATGCAAATCAACCGGCAGCAAAAAATCTGAATTGTTTTGTTTTTTTCATTCTGCTCCTATGCAAATTTTTACTTTCGAGCGAAATTTCCAATCAAAAGTTTCATTGTTTCACTCTCACATTCTCAATTTCACATAAAACAAAAATAGAAACATAGGTTATTCAAATTGCATACTATACACTATACACGCTTACTAATTATATCCTTTTATGTTTATTCAGGATACGACAACAATAATGAGATTTAGACTAAATTAGTTTAGACCTATAGCGTAATGAATTTAGTAAGACAAACTTTCAGAGTCAATTAGACAGATAAGACTAGACAAACAAGAGTAGACAGACGAGACTAGACAGATAAGTCTAAACAGACAAGAATAGACATTCAGGACATGATAGACAACACTAGACAGATAAGACTAAACAGACAAGTCTAAACAGAAGAGTTAAAAAAGTTAAAAGACTAGAAAGCCAAGACTAAGCAGATAAAACTAGACAAGTAAGACTAGACAGACAAGATTGACAAGGAAGAATAAATTATGACAGTTTTAGCTTATTTGGTAACATTTTGACATAATGTAATGTTTGAGAAAAAATACTTGTACACTTTTCACATATAATTTATTAATGATATTTAACTATTTAACTATAGTTTCGCTATTATCATAGCATCTTCATCTAATTATGATTTGAAGATGCTATGATAATAGCGAAACTATAGTCATCATTAATAAATTATATGTGAAAAGTGTACTAGTATTTTTTCTCAAACATTACAAAAGAAGAATAAACTGATAAGACTGGACAGACAAGACTAGAACGTCAAGACTAAGCAGATAAGATTGGACAAGGTTTAAGAGTCATCTAGAAATACAAGACTAGAGTATATAGACAAGACTAGACAGACAAGACAAGACAGACAATTTTAGACAGACAGGACTAGATAGACAATACTAGACGGACAAGAGTAGACAGACAAGGCTAGACAGACAAGACTATATAGACAAGACTAGACAAACAAGACAAGACAGACAAGACTAGACAGACAAGACCAGACAGACAAGACTAGACAGACAAGACTAGACAGACAAGACTAGACAGACAAGACTAGAGAGACAAGTCTAGACAGACAAGACTAGACAGACAAGACTACACAGACAAGACTAGACAGACAAGAATAGACAGACAAGACTAGACAGAAAAGACTTGACAGACAAGACTAGAGAGACAAGACTAGACAGACAAGACTAGACAGACAAGACTAGACAGACAAGACTAGACAGACAAGACTAGACAGACAAGACTAGACAGACAAGACTAGACAGACAAGACTAGACAGACAAGACTAGACAGACAAGACTAGACAGACAAGACTAGACAGACAAGACTAGACAGACAAGACTAGACAGACAAGACTAGACAGACAAGACTAGACAGACAAGACTAGACAGACAAGACTAGACAGACAAGACTAGACAGACAAGACTAGACAGACAAGACTAGACAGACAAGACTAGACAGACAAGACTAGACAGACAAGACTAGACAGACAAGACTAGACAGACAAGACTAGACAGACAAGACTAGACAGACAAGACTAGACAGACAAGACTAGACAGACAAGACTAGACAGACAAGACTAGACAGACAAGACTAGACAGACAAGACTAGACAGACAAGACTAGACAGACAAGACTAGACAAACAAGACTAGACAGACAAGACTAAACAGACAAGACTAGACAGACAAGACTAGACAGACAAGACTAGACAGACAAGACTAGACAGACAAGACTAGACAGACAAGACTAGACAGACAAGACTAGACAGACAAGACTAGACAGACAAGACTAGACAGACAAGACTAGACAGGCAAGACTAGACAGACAAGACTAGACAGACAAGACTAGACAGACAAGACTAGACAGACAAGACTAGACAGACAAGACTAGACAGACAAGACTAGACAGACAAGACTAGACAGACAAGACTAGACAGACAAGACTAGACAGACAAGACTAGACAGACAAGACTAGACAGACAAGACTAGACAGACAAGACTAGACAGACAAGACTAGACAGACAAGACTAGACAGACAAGACTAGACAGACAAGACTAGACAGACAAGACTAGACAGACTAGACAGACAAGACTAGACAGACAAGACTAGACAGACAAGACTAGACAGACAAGACTAGACAGACAAGACTAGACAGACAAGACTAGACAGACAAGACTAGACAGACAAGACTAGACAGACAAGACTAGACAGACAAGACTAGACAGACAAGACTAGACAGACAAGACTAGACAGGCAAGACTAGACAGACAAGACTAGACAGACAAGACTAGACAGACAAGACTAGACAGACAAGACTAGACAGACAAGACTAGACAGACAAGACTAGACAGACAAGACTAGACAGACAAGACTAGACAGACAAGACTAGACAGACAAGAGTAGACAGACAAGACTAGACAGACAAGACTAGACAGACAAGACTAGACAGACAAGACTAGACAGACAAGACTAGACAGACAAGACTAGACAGACAAGACTAGACAGACAAGACTAGACAGACAAGACTAGACAGACAAGACTAGACAGACAAGACTAGACAGACAAGACTAGACAGACAAGACTAGACAGACAAGACTAGACAGACAAGACTAGACAGGCAAGACTAGACAGACAAGACTAGACAGACAAGACTAGACAGACAAGACTAGACAGACAAGACTAGACAGACAAGACTAGACAAACAAGACTAGACAGACAAGACTAGACAGACAAGACTAGACAGACAAGACTAGACAGACAAGACTAGACAGACAAGACTAGACAGACAAGACTAGACAGACAAGACTAGACAGACAAGACTAGACAGACAAGACTAGACAGACAAGACTAGACAGACAAGACTAGACAGACAAGACTAGACAGACAAGACTAGACAGACAAGACTAGACAGACAAGACTAGACAGACAAGACTAGACAGACAAGACTAGACAGACAAGACTAGACAGACAAGACTAGACAGACAAGACTAGACAGACAAGACTAGACAGACAAGACTAGACAGACAAGACTAGACAGACAAGACTAGACAGACAAGACTAGACAGACAAGACTAGACAGACAAGACTAGACAGACAAGACTAGACAGACAAGACTAAACAGACAAGACTAGACAGACAAGACTAGACAGACAAGACTAGACAGACAAGACTAGACAGACAAGACTAGACAGACAAGTCTAGACAGACAAGACTAGACAGACAAGACTAGATAGA
>CALYMW010000291.1:0-44503 GCA_944588485.1 Phosphuga atrata | reverse complement strand
GTGTTATCTAGTTTTAAACGACCTTAAGCTACTCCAGACTAAGTTTAATAGCTTAGCTGTGGTCGACGAATTACTGCGACTACTTCCAAAACTTAAGTTTTGATCCAGCGCAGTTCAAAGTTTTATGTTTAGGAAGTCATAACTCGAGAACCAGACTAGTTGTTATAGTCCAATTGGTCTTAGTTTGTAGCAGTATTATTTAGCTTAAGCCGGCCGTAAACTATTTTAGACTAAATTTTGTAGTTTCGATTTGAACGACGAATTAGTGCGACTACTTCTTAAATTTAAATTTGGATCCAGGTTTAGAAATTTTGTGTTTAATTACCCATAACTGGCGAACTAGACTAGCTGCAACAGTCAAATTATACTTAATTTCTAGCTGTGTTGTCTAGCTTTAAACGACTTTAAACTACTCCAGACTAAGTTTAATAGTTTAGCTGTGGTCGACAAATTAGTGCGACTACTTCTGAAATTTAAATTTGGATTCAGGTTTCTTCGAAATTTTGTGTTTATTTAGTCATAACTGGCGAACTAGACTAGTTGTAACAAGTCAAATTATACTTAATTTCTAGCTGTGTTATCTAGCTTTAAACGACTTTAAAGTATTCCAAACTAAGTTTAATAGTTTAGCTGTAGTCGACGAATTAGTGCCACTACTTCCAAAACTTATTGTTAGGTTTTAATTCAGCTCAGTTCAAAGTTCAGTTTTTTGTTTAATTAGTCCTAAGTCGAGAACTAGACTAGATGTAATAGTTCAGTTAGTCTTAGTTTACAGTTGTGTTATTTACCTTTAACCACCCGTAAACTATTTTATTAAAGAATTAGTAAAAGTTCTCCAGTTGCTTTAATCTTGATTGAAACAATTCGAATTTCCGAGTTTAACTAGCCGCAACTTTTCTGCTGAATTAGCTAGACTAGTTCAATTAGTATTTATATGTTCCTAAATTATCTAGCTTTAAAACACCGTAAACCCATTCTGACTATGTCTACTAATTCCTCTGTTATTAAAGAATTAGTGAAACTACTGCAGTTGCTTTAATCTTGATTGAAACATCTCGAACTTCCAAGTTTAACTAGTTACAACTTTTCAACTGAATTAGCCACACTAGTTCAATTAGTATTTATATGTTCCTGAATTATCTAGCTTTAACACACCGTAAACCGATTCGGACTATATTTACTAATTCCTCTGTTATTAAAGAATTAGTAAAACTACTCCAGTTGCTTTAATCTTGATTGAAACAATTCGAACTTCGGAGTTTAACTAGTCATAACTTTTCAATTCGATTAGCTAGAGTAGTTCAATTAGTACTTATATGTTCCTGAATTATCTAGCTTTAAAACACCGTAAACCGATTCGGTCTATGTCTACTAATTCCTCTGTTATTAAAGAATTAGTGAAACTACTCCAGTTGCTTTAATCTTGAATGAAACAATTCGAAGTTCCGAGTTTAACTAGTCATAGCTTTTCAACTGGATTAGCTAGACTAGTTCAATTAGTATTTATATGTTCCTGAATTATCTAGCTTTGAGGCACCGTAAACTGATTTGGACTATGTCTGCGAATTCCTCTGTTATTAAAGAATTAGTAAAACTACTCCAGTTGCTTTAATCTTGATTAAAACAATTCGAACTTCCGAGTTTAACTAGTCATAACTTTTCAATTCGATTAGCTAGAGTAGTTCAATTAGTATTTATATGTTCCTGAATTATCTAGCTTTAGAACACCGTAAACCGATTCGGACTATTTCTACTAATTCCTCAGTTATTAAAGAATTAGTGAAACTACTCCAGTTGCTTTAATCTTGAATGAATCAATTAGAACTTGCTAGTTTAAATAGTCATAACTTTCAACTGAATTAGCTAGACCAGTTCAATTAGTATTTATATCTTCCTGAATTATCTAGCTTTAAAACACTGTAAACCGATTTGGACTATGTCTATTGATTTTTCTGTTATTAAAGAATTAGTAAAACTACTCCAGTTGCTTTAATCTTGATTGAAGCAATTCGAACTTTCGAGTTTAGCTAGTCATAACTTTTCAACTGAAATAGCTAGACTAGTTCAATTAGTATTTATATGTTCCTGAATTATCTAGCTTTCAAACCCCACAAACTAGTTCCAACTATATCTACTAATTCCTCTGTTATTAAAGAATTAGTAAAACAGCTCCAGTTGCTTTAATCTTAATTGAAGCAATTCGAACTTTCGAGTTTAACTAGTCATAACTTTTCAACTGCATTAGCTAGACTAGTTCAATTAGTATTTATATGTTCCTGAATTATCTAGCTTCAAAACACCGTAAACCGATTCGGACTATGTCTACTAATTCCTGTATTATTAAAGAATTAGTAAAACAACTCCAGTCGCTTTAATCTTGATTGAAGCAATTCGAACTTCCGAGTTTAACTAGTCATAACTTTTCAACTGAATTAGCCAGACTAGTTCAATTAGTATTTGTATGTTCCTGAATTATCTAGCTTTAAAAGACAATAAACCGATTCGGACTATGTCTGCCAATTCCTCTGTTATTAAAGAATTAGTTAAACTACTCCAGTTGCTTTCATCTTGATTGAAGCAATTCGATCTTCCTAGTTTAACTAGTCATAACTTTTCAACTAAATTAGTTAGACTAGTTCAATTAGTACTTATATGTTCCTGAATTATCTAGCTTTAAAACACCGTAAACCTATTCGGAGTATGTCAACTAATTGATCTGTAATTGACGAATTAGTAAAACTACACCAGTTGCTTTAATCTTGATTGAAACAATTCGAACTTCCGAGTTTAACTTGTCATAACTTTTCAACTGGATTAGCTAGACTAGTTCAATGAGTATTTATATGTTCCTGAATTATATAGATTTAGAACACCGTAAACCGATTTGGACTATGTCTACTAATTCCTCTGTTATTAAAGAATTAGTAAAACTACTCAAGTTGCTGTAATCATGATCGAAACAATTCAAACTTCCGAGTTTAACTGGTGATAACTTTTCAAGTGGATTAGTTAGACTAATTCAATTAGTATTTATATGTTCCTGAATTATCTAGCTTTAATACACTGTAAACCGATTCGACTATATCTACTAATTCCTCTGTTATTAAAGAATTAGTAAAACTACTCCAGTTGCTTTAATCTTGATTGAAACAATTGGAACTTCCGAGTTTAACTAGTCATAACTTTTCAACTGAATTAGCTAGATTAGTTCAATTAGTATCTATATGTTCCTGAATTATCTAGCTTTAAAACACCGTAAACCCATTCGGACTATGTCTACTAATTCCTCTGTTATTAAGATGTTTAGTAGATTCCGGCGATTTAGAAATTGTTTTTATCGTAAATCTTAAGTCAGCTCAGATTAGAGTTGTGTGTTTAATTATTGATAACTCGAGAACTAGATTAGCTGTAAGAATGCAATTACTCTTAATTTCTTCCAAATTTATCCAGCTTTCAAAGCTTCCAAACATTGAAAACGCCATTCGTTTTTTAATATCGATTATATAGTCGATATCTATTGCCGGCTCCATTATAGAACCTTGCGGGGCGAAATCTGGTCTGGTTGCGAGATGATGAGATAGGCAGCTCGAATGGTGAACGTTGGTGCAGTGTATGGTCGATCAAGACGTCACTTCCTCGCCGACAAGGAGGTCGATCCTCCGTGTCTCGATTACGTAATCGCCACCCATCGAGGAATCGGAAGTGGCAAGGCCTAACCGATGCTTCTTCCAACGTTCCGGCCAACGGGAATTTAAAGATTTCTGCAAATTTGTCAGAATTAAATTACACTAAATCTCGAGTCTAACTACTCTAAACTAGTCTGATTAATAGTCTAGATGAGACTAAAGCTAAGAACAGAACTAGACTAGTTGCTAATATTGGATCAGTGCAAGTTTTCCGGTCGCGAATTAATTAAATTACACTAAATCTCTAGTCTATATGACTAGTCTAACTAGTCGCTATCTAACTAACTAGTCTAGATAAGACTAAAGCTAAGAAATAATCTAGACTAGTTGCAAATATTGGATCAGTGCATGTTTTCCGGTCGCGAAATTGAGCACAAATGAATAACCTCTTCCGGTTTTCCTGTTTCCGGAGCAATGGCATTAAACGACCTAATCCTTCTAGTGCAGATTAACCACAAGACTTAGTCCAGGACAGTTTGCCGCGGGTTAAAGCTGGATAAAACATTGAGGTGTTAAGACTAATTGCGCCGTTACAGCTAGTCTAATTCAGAAATTACGACTATTTAAAGCTAGAATTCGAACTGTCTTAAAGTTTGAAGATCAGCTTCGTTAATTCGAGAATTATACCCGGACTAGTCGACTTAGACAAGACTAGTTTTTATAATATTGAAGCTAGATAGTACAGTTATAGAATGAGACTAGTTTGACGTATATAGCTAGTCTAGTTCTCAAGTCATCAATAATCAAACTCAAACGATTCGAGTTGAGTAAAATAAGATTTGTCTTTACTAATGCCTCGATTATAGTTGAATTTGAAGAATTAGTCCAGATTAGTTTTACGTGGTTTAAAGCTAAATAATAGGGGAAAAACTAAGACAAATCTGACCTGTCTAGCTAATTTAGTTTAGGAGTTGTGACTAGTTAAACTCGGAAGTTCGAATTGTTTCAATCAAGATTAAAGCAACTTGAGTAGTTTTACTAATTCTTTAATAACTGAGGAATTAGTAGATATAGTCCGAATCGGTTTACGGTGTTTTAAAGCTAGGTAATTCAGGAACATATAAATACTAATTGAACTAGTCTAGCTAATTCAGTTGAAAAGTTATGACTAATTAAACTCGAAAGTTCGAATTGTTTCAATCAAGATTAAAGCAACTGGTGTAGTTTTACTAATTCTTTAATAACAGAGGAATTAGTAGACATAGTCCGAATCGGTTTACGGTGTCTGAAAGGTAGATAACTCGGGCACATATAAATACTAATTGAAGTAGACTAGCTAATCCAGTTGAAAAGTTATAACTAGTTAAACTCGGAAGTTCGAATTGCTTCAATCAAGATTAATGCAACTGGAGTAGATTCACTAATTCTTTAATAACAGAAGAACTAGTAGACAAAGTTCGAATCGGTTTACGGTATCTTAAAGGTAGATAACTCGGGCACATATAAATACTAATTGAAGTAGACTAGCTAATCCAGTTGAAAAGTTATGACTAGTTATACCCGGAAGTTTGAATTATTTCAATCAAGATTAAAGCAACTGGTGTAGTTTTACTAATTCTTTAATAACAGAGGAATTAGTAGACATAGTCTGAATCGGTTTACGGTGTTTTAAAGCTAGATAATTCAGGAACATATAAATGCAAATTGAGCTAGTCTACCTAATTCTGTTGAAAAGTTATAACTAGTTAAACTCGAAAGTGCGAATTGTTTGTATCAAGATTTAACGAACTGGAGTAGTTTTACTAATTCTTTAATAACAGAGGACTTAGTAGATATAGTCCGAATCGGTTTACGGTGTTTTATAGCTAGATAATTCAGGAACATGTAAATACTAATTGAACTAGTCTAACTAATCCACTTGAAAAGTTATCACTAGTTAAACTCGGAAGTTTGAATTATTTCATTCAAGATTAAAGTAACTGCACTAGTTTTACTAGTTCTTTAATAACAGCGGAATTAGTAGATATAGTCCGAATCGGTTTACGGTGTTTTAAAGCTAGATAATTCAGAAATATATCAATACTAATTGAACTAGTCTACCTAATTCAGTTGAAAAGTTATGACTAGTTAAATTTGGAAGTTCAAATTGTTTCAATTAAGATTAAAGCAACTTGAGTAGTTTTACTAATTCTTTAATAACAGAGGAATTAGTAGATATAGTCCGAATCGGTTTACGGTGTTTTAAAGCTAGATAATTCAGGAACATATAAATATTAATTGAACTAGTCTAGCTAATTCAGTTGAAAAGTTATGACTAGTTAAACTCGAAACTTCGAATTGTTTCAATCAAGATTAAAGCAACCGGAGTAGTTTCACTAATTTGTCAATTACAGATGAACCAGTAGACTTAATATAGACTAGTTAACGGCGTTTTAAGGGTAGGTAATTCACGAACAAATTAAGACTAATTGTGTTGTGTCATCTAGTGCAGTTTACAAGTTATCGCTACTTATTTCTTCGAAGAAGTTTAAGCGAATATTTTACGAATCCTGAAAAAAATCGATTGACGTTTTCCTTTCATTGTTGCTGTTGAAGAATTCGGCTCAGGTTGTCGCGCGTTTTTCGCGCTCTATTTTTAGCGCGCGAAAAATAAACGCGCCCGAAAACGCCGGCCCAAGACGAGTACAGACAGACCGAGCGAGTCCGCCGTCGTCTGTTCGCCCGTCGGGACGCCACAGATGTGCAAAACCTCTCCCGATTTCGCATTTATTTATAACGCACATATTCGCACTATTTTTAAAACGCTGCTATACTTAGACCGCACGCGATATCTATTTACTCATCGACACTTACACCAAAATAGATTCAATAAAACTAAACAGACTAGACATACTAAACAGACTAGACAGACTATACAGATTAGATAGACTAGACAGACTAAACAGACTATGCAGTCTAGACTGACTAGACAGACTATACATACTATACAGACTATACAGACTAGACAGACTATACAGACTATACAGACTAGATAGACTGGACAGACTAGATAACCTATGCAGACTATGCAGAGTAGACTGACTAGACAGACTAGACAGACTAGACAGACTAGACAGACTAGACAGACTAGACAGACTAGACAGACTAGACAGACTAGACAGACTAGACAGACTAGACAGACTAGACAGACTAGACAGACTAGACAGACCAGACAGACCAGACAGACCAGACAGACCAGACAGACCAGACAGACCAGACAGACCAGACAGACCAGACAGACCAGACAGACCAGACAGACCAGACAGACCAGACAGACCAGACAGACCAGACAGACCAGACAGACCAGACAGACCAGACAGACCAGACAGACCAGACAGACCAGACAGACCAGACAGACCAGACAGACCAGACAGACCAGACAGACCAGACAGACCAGACAGACCAGACAGACCAGACAGACCAGACAGACCAGACAGACCAGACAGACCAGACAGACCAGACAGACCAGACAGACCTAGACAGACCAGACAGACCAGACAGACCAGACAGACCAGACAGACCAGACAGACCAGACAGACCAGACAGACCAGACAGACCAGACAGACCAGACAGACCAGACAGACCAGACAGACCAGACAGACCAGACAGACCAGACAGACCAGACAGACCAGACAGACCAGACAGACCAGACAGACCAGACAGACCAGACAGACCAGACAGACCAGACAGACCAGACAGACCAGACAGACCAGACAGACCAGACAGACCAGACAGACCAGACAGACCAGACAGACCAGACAGACCAGACAGACCAGACAGACCAGACAGACCAGACAGACCAGACAGACCAGACAGACCAGACAGACCAGACAGACCAGACAGACCAGACAGACCAGACAGACCAGACAGACCAGACAGACCAGACAGACCAGACAGACCAGACAGACCAGACAGACCAGACAGACCAGACAGACCAGACAGACCAGACAGACCAGACAGACCAGACAGACCAGACAGACCAGACAGACCAGACAGACCAGACAGACCAGACAGACCAGACAGACCAGACAGACCAGACAGACCAGACAGACCAGACAGACCAGACAGACCAGACAGACCAGACAGACCAGACAGACCAGACAGACCAGACAGACCAGACAGACCAGACAGACCAGACAGACCAGACAGACCAGACAGACCAGACAGACCAGACAGACCAGACAGACCAGACAGACCAGACAGACCAGACAGACTAGACAGACGAGACAGACTAGACATACTAGACATACTAGACAGACTATACAAACTATAAGGAACATATAGACTAGACATACTAAACAGACAAGACAAACCAGACAGATAAGAGAGTCAAGACTAGTTAAACAAGATTAGATAGATGAAACCACATAAACAAGTTTAAATGGATTTGCATGGTAACCCAAGGGGTGAATATAAAAACAGGCAATAAATCGTCTCGTAAAATACTTTGTGCCCTTTGTGTGTCGAGTTGACTAAATCATTTAGTGTACGCAATGTAGTATGCTAAAAACGGACGCGAGTTGTGGCACACAAAGGATTTCATTTTAGGAAAAGTTTACGGCGTCCCGGCTGGGGAACTAGACTAGATGGATTGGTGCGATTAGTCTTGGTTTGTTGCCGCCTCGTTTAGCTTTAATTCGATGCAAATTAGTCTGGGCTACGTCTACTAGTTTTGTGCGTTATCGAGGAATTAGCTGCCCCCAATAAGTTCGTTCGGTCTCGATTGAAACTATTGCTCGTAAACTAAATTTGTTTAACTAGTCCAGTTAGCCTAAATAACTAATCTGTGAAACGCCTTAAACTAATCTAGACTACGTTTGCTAGTTCTTGCTTGTTGCTTGCTTGGGGCAACCGAATCAGTCAACTAAAACTTTTTTTTCTCATTTTCTCCAACTGTCTGGTCTAGGCTAGCCCAAACCCACGAATTAGTCCACATAGACTAGATCCAAAAAGAATTTATATTTGTACCAGATTTCATTTACTAAATCTATCTAGGCCAGGGAAAAGATCTCGGTGGAGCTGTAGTCTTCACTAATCCACATTCTGGTAGCCACACATTCTACCACACATTCTGGTAGAATTAGACTTGTTATTAGACGGTCGATATCTAGATAGATTCTAATAGAATTAGACAGAATACAGTATAATCGCGATAATCCGGCACATATGGGACCAGACAACCGCCGGAGTATAAGAAAGAGTGATGGGAGGGAAGAGCGCGTGCGGTCTCCAAACCGCCGGATTACTGGACCTGTCGTCCGATTCACCAACGGCCGAATTACCGAGACTATACTGTAAGTCCAAGAGTAAATTACTCTTGGACCACAATCTATGTAGACTTCTAAGTATAATTCCATCGGAATCTATCTAAACTATTGTATTATGAATCTGTTGGATTACTGGCCGGACTAGACCAGACTGTTTTGAACCGATTCGAGTCTCGATTGTGAAATCGTGGAGCAATTGGGAACATTGAAATGCGAATCAAGTCGACTGGATTTCTCTATTACACCAATCCATTGCTAGCCTCCAACCATTTAAGTCTTGCCCTACATACTAACCATTTAACATTTACAGACCAAACTAGTCTTAACAAATCATTTTATATTTAATAGCGGAATACACAAAATTAAATGCACAAGACTAGATAGACTAGACAGGTTAGACAGAATAGGCAGACTGGACAGACTAGACTAGACGGACTAGACTAGACTAAACAGAGTAGACTAGACAGACAAGGCTAGACAGACAAGCCTAGACAGACAAGACTAGACAGACAAGACTAGACAGAGAAGACTAGACAGATAAGACTAGACAGAGAAGACTAGACAGACAAGACTAGACAAGCAACACTAGACAGACAAGACTAGACAGAGAAGGACTAGACAAACAAGACTAGAGAAACAAGACTACACAGACAAGACTAGACAAGCAAGACTAGGCAGACAAGACTAGGCAGACAAGACTAGACAGACAAGACTAGACAGACAAAACTAGACAGACAAGACTAGACAGACAAGACTAAACAGACAAGACTAGACAGACAAGACTAGACAGACAAGACTAGACAGACAAGACTAGACAGACAAGACTAGACAGACAAGACTAGACAGACAAGACTAGACAGACAAGACTAGACAGACAAGACTAGACAGAGAAGACTAGACTGACAAGACTAGACAGACAAGACTAGACAGACAAGACTAGACAGACAAGACTAGACAGATAAGACTAGACAGACAAGACTAGACAGACAAGACTAGACAGACAAGACTAGACAGACAAGACTAGACAGACAAGACTAGACAGACAAGACTAGACAGACAAGACTAGACAGACAAGACTAGACAGACAAGACCAGACAGACAAGACTAGACAGACAAGACTAGACAGACAAGACTAGACAGACAAGACTAGACAGACAAGACTAGACAGACAAGACTAGACAGACAAGACTAGACAGACAAGACTAGACAGACAAGACTAGACAGACAAGACTAGACAGACAAGACTAGACAGACAAGACTAGACAGACAAGACTAGACAGACAAGACTAGACAGACAAGACTAGACAGACAAGACTAGACAGACAAGACTAGACAGACAAGACTAGACAGACAAGACTAGACAGACAAGACTAGACAGACAAGACTAGACAGACAAGACTAGACAGACAAGACTAGACAGACAAGACTAGACAGACAAGACTAGACAGACAAGACTAGACAGACAAGACTAGACAGACAAGACTAGACAGACAAGACTAGACAGACAAGACTAGACAGACAAGACTAGACAGACAAGACTAGACAGACAAGACTAGACAGACAAGACTAGACAGACAAGACTAGACAGACAAGACTAGACAGACAAGACTAGACAGACAAGACTAGACAGACAAGACTAGACAGACAAGACTAGACAGACAAGACTAGACAGACAAGACTAGACAGACAAGACTAGACAGACAAGACTAGACAGACAAGACTAGACAGACAAGACTAGACAGACAAGACTAGACAGACAAGACTAGACAGACAAGACTAGACAGACAAGACTAGACAGACAAGACTAGACAGACAAGACTAGACAGACAAGACTAGACAGACAAGACTAGACAGACAAGACTAGACAGACAAGACTAGACAGACAAGACTAGACAGACAAGACTAGACAGACAAGACTAGACAGACAAGACTAGACAGACAAGACTAGACAGACAAGACTAGACAGACAAGACTAGACAGACAAGACTAGACAGACAAGACTAGACAGACAAGACTAGACAGACAAGACTAGACAGACAAGACTAGACAGACAAGACTAGACAGACAAGACTAGACAGACAAGACTAGACAGACAAGACTAGACAGACAAGACTAGACAGACAAGACTAGACAGACAAGACTAGACAGACAAGACTAGACAGACAAGACTAGACAGACAAGACTAGACAGACAAGACTAGACAGACAAGACTAGACAGACAAGACTAGACAGACAAGACTAGACAGACAAGACTAGACAGACAAGACTAGACAGACAAGACTAGACAGACAAGACTAGACAGACAAGACTAGACAGACAAGACTAGACAGACAAGACTAGACAGACAAGACTAGACAGACAAGACTAGACAGACAAGACTAGACAGACAAGACTAGACAGACAAGACTAGACAGACAAGACTAGACAGACAAGACTAGACAGACAAGACTAGACAGACAAGACTAGACAGACAAGACTAGACAGACAAGACTAGACAGACAAGACTAGACAGACAAGACTAGACAGACAAGACTAGACAGACAAGACTAGACAGACAAGACTAGACAGACAAGACTAGACAGACAAGACTAGACAGACAAGACTAGACAGACAAGACTAGACAGACAAGACTAGACAGACAAGACTAGACAGACAAGACTAGACAGACAAGACTAGACAGACAAGACTAGACAGACAAGACTAGACAGACAAGACTAGACAGACAAGACTAGACAGACAAGACTAGACAGACAAGACTAGACAGACAAGACTAGACAGACAAGACTAGACAGACAAGACTAGACAGACAAGACTAGACAGACAAGACTAGACAGACAAGACTAGACAGACAAGACTAGACAGACAAGACTAGACAGACAAGACTAGACAGACAAGACTAGACAGACAAGACTAGACAGACAAGACTAGACAGACAAGACTAGACAGACAAGACTAGACAGACAAGACTAGACAGACAAGACTAGACAGACAAGACTAGACAGACAAGACTAGACAGACAAGACTAGACAGACAAGACTAGACAGACAAGACTAGACAGACAAGACTAGACAGACAAGACTAGACAGACAAGACTAGACAGACAAGACTAGACAGACAAGACTAGACAGACAAGACTAGACAGACAAGACTAGACAGACAAGACTAGACAGAGAAGACTAGACAGAGAAGACTAGACAGAGAAGACTAAACAGATAAGACTAGACAGATAAGACTAGACAGACAAGACTAGACAGAGAAGACTAGACAGATAAGACTAGGCAGACAAGACTAGACAGACAAGACTAGACAGACAAGATTAGACTAGACATCCAATCGAATTTGTTTATGCAATTCCACTAATAAGATATCTAGCTATCTGTTTAGTTAAAGACGGACGGGGTTGGATTTATATAATACGTTTGATCTACACTACACCCTATTTACTAAATCCGGTAAGGCCTTGAGTAGAAATCGTCCTAGTTCTAGTTTATATAGCCCAAATCGAGTTTGTAATGAAGCATGGGAATTAGACGGGGTTTAGCTGCACTAATTCGTCTCTAATCGGTGGATTGCTAGAATTAGACTAGAATAGTTTAGATTGGATTAAAGCTAGATGACGTAGCTACAAATTAAGATTAATTGGGATGTTGCAGCTAGTCTACTTCGCAAGTTACGGCTAATTGAACATAACATTCGAGTTTGAGTTTCACCTAAATTCATGTTAACGAGACATGAATTTCGTTTTTTTCATTGCTTTCGTTAATTCAGCGATTAGTAAACTTAGTGTAGACTTGTTCAAAGCTAGTTAATACAAGAAGATACCAAGACTAATTGGACTAGTCTAGTTCCTTACTTATCAGAAATCAAACTAAATAGTTTGAAGTCGGATCAGTCAAGATTGGAGTAGTTCCACTAATTCTTTGATTAAGCACGAACTAGCAGACGTAGTCTGGATTAGTTTAAGGCGTTTTGCAGCTTATAAATGTATGCTAACTGGACTAGTTAAACTAATTTAGTTTGCGAGTTAATTCGCGATGAATAGTCTCAATCTAGACTATACTTGTTGGGGCAGCTTATTCTTCGATTACGCACAAACAAGTAGACCAATCCATCTAGTCTAGTTCCCCGGCTGGGACGCCGTAGACTTTCGCTGAAATCCTTTGTGTGCAACAACTCGCGTTCATTTTTAGTATACTACATTGCGTACACTAAATGATTTAGTCAACACAACACACAAAGGGCACAAAGTATTTTACGAGACGATTTATTGCCAGTTTTTATATTCATCCCTTCAGTACCCATGTATAAATCCGTATATACTTAACTTAACTAGTCTTGTCTGTCCAGTCTGTCTAATCTATCTAGTCTGTCTAGTCTGTCTAGTCGGTCTTTTTTTTTGGGAGCGGGGGGGGGCGTAGCAAGCACCCCCGGGTTAACTTGGCAAGTGGTCCCCCTGAAACCCACACATCTTGGCACTGCTCTACGCATAACTTCAAGATGCCGGTTGTTTTTCAATGTTGTCTATGATGTATCTTACTTCCCCCATCCAGTCATGCTGATTAGGGGTTCAGGTTTAGCCGTAGTCTTTCAGCAATCTTCCTTTTCTTCTCATCCTGCTCTTTATTGCTGATTATTTCAGTTATAGTTTTTTTGACTAAGTTCCAGTTGTGTTCTGATTCGAACATGAAGGGTATAGTGGTTCTAGGTCCTTTGGTAGGATGTCCCTCTCTGTGTCCCACCTGCTACATATGTAGATGGTGTGAATCACGCTGTCCTCTTCCCCGCAGTATTCGCAGCAGCTATCAACAGCTCGGCCTATCTTGTGGAGGTAGTCTCGAAAACATCCGTGTCTACTGAGTGCCTGTGTTAGATGATAGTTTAGTTCTCCGTGTTTCCGAGTTACCCATTTTTCGACATCCTTTATTAGCAGCCTTGTTCATTGTCCCTTATCGCTTGCTACCCATTCCTTCTGCCATGCCCGTAGTAGTTCAGTCCTTGCGATCCTCTTGGCTTCTTTTTTATCAGTAATTGTTTTGATTTCTTTAGCTGAGTAGATGCTAAGCCTCTCCTGCACTAGTAACTCTATTGGGGAAAGCCTGCTATTACCAGGGACGCCTCTCTTGATATAGTTCTGTAAGCGCTACTAGTTCTAATTGCTAGCATTTTCACGTCGATAGCCCTGGCCCGTACAGGGGCTGCATAAAGCATTGCGGAGTGGGCCACCGAGCACAACAGTTTTCTCTTACTAGTCCTGGGTCCTCCTACGTTAGGCATGAGCCTCTCCAGTGCAGAAAAAGTTTTATAAGCTTTGTCGGCAGCTTTTTTGACATGGTCCCTAAATGACAGGTTTTTATCTATTATTACGCCTAAATACTTTATGGTCCCCTTTGGTATGATAGTAGCGTCTCGAAGTTTGAAGGATACGTCGGAAATTCTTCTCATGCCAGTTAATAAAACTGCCTCCGTTTTTTCAAGTGCCACCTTGAGCTGTTTACCTTCCATCCATTTGTCTATTAGTAGCAATGCTTCATTTGCTCTCCGCTTTAGCTCATCCTCGGTTCTGCCGCATACCACCAGGGCAAGATCGTCTGCGAAGCCAACAGTCTCTACTCCTTCTGGCATCTTGAGTCTGAGCACCCCATCGTACATTATATTCCACAACGTTGGGCCCATGATTGATCCCTGTGGAACACCGCTATGGATCTTCTTCGTAGAGCGGTGGCTGTCTGATTCGATGACAATTGTCCTTTCAGATAGGTAGCTATCTATCATCGCTATCAGGTATGGCGGAAAGCTGCGTCGCGTGACTTCCTCTAAAATGTTTTGACAGCACGCCGAATTAAACGCGTTGCGCATTTAGCGTAATTAGAGCGCATATTCTTCTAGTTCCCCTGGTACCCTTTTTTGCAGCGTCTGCAATGGCTACAACTTTGTTGAGAGCGTCAATTGTTGATCGCCCTTCCCTAAAACCGTACTGATTATTTGAGAGGTCTTTGCCGGTCTTCAGTTCTCTTTTAATTCGTTGCAGCAGCAGCTGCTCCAGTAGTTTACCTGCAGTGTGCATCAGGCATAGCGGCCTGAACGATGTTGCTTCGTTGGGCGGCTTGTCTCCTTTCCTTAGCAGTATCACCCTAGCCATTTTCCAGATCTGCGGGAAAACACCTTCTTGTAGGGTCCTATTCATGACGCTTAGGAAGTACTGGGGTACAACATTGCACGCAGTTTTAATGATTTCGGAAGGAATCATGTCCGGACCAGGTGCTCTGCCTTTGTTAAGCCGATTACTTGCCACTACGAGTTCTTCTGTTGTAAATTCCAAGACTTTACTGCATGTCGGTTTCTCCCAAATCCGTGCCGGGTGGATTGGGAATAGGGCACGGACAATTTCCTCTATCAAGTCAGGGTGCGGATACATGTTTGATCTCCGGGGCTTTAGCTGTCTAGTTGCAATTTCGTAAGCATCTCCCCAGGGGTTCTCATCGATTTTCTCGCAGAGGTTTGCCCAACATCTCCTCTTCTCGCTATTTATCATTCTCCAAAGCGTTTTCCTGGACTCTACATACTTTAGTCTGAGCGCTTCTTTCTTTGCCGTCGTCTCTGCGTCCTTCTTTTTACATCTCTGGTAGGTACCCCTGCTCAGCCCACAGATCTTTCTGGCAATATTGATCTCATCGGTCCACCAGTACACTTTCTTTTTTTTTTAGTTCTTCTCTCGCCGGTAGACATTCTTTGCATATGTTGGTAATGTTAGCGATCATCTGTGCTGGCGTGTCAGTTAGTCGGTTCTTTGTCTGTCGTGCAAGTGCACTGCAACTTTTTCCGCATTCATATTCTTTGTTGACCATCCCCTGTGGTATCTGCTTCCAGCTGGATTGCGGCCTGGTTTGTCATGGACTTCATAATAGATATAGTTGTGGTCGCTAAGTGTTTCCCGTTCAAGGACTTCCCACTTCTTGACCCTGCCTACTAGAGAGACGGTAGCAAGCGTAAGGTCAATTATCGAGCTCGACTCCCCCCTCTGAAACGTTGGTTCACCTTTGTTTATTACGCCCAAGTCTAGTTCCGAGATCCATTCCGCGACAATGTTCCCCCTTTTATCATTTCTTCTGCTTCCCCAAAGCATTGATTTGGCATTGAAATCTCCTGCGATTATTATAGCCTTGCTGGTTTGTCCTCTTATGCTATTTCCCAGCTCGCATAGTGAGGCTTCGAGCCGTGTAGGAGTATCATTGGGTGAGTAGTAGCAGCTGTATATTACCACTTATATTGCAGCTGTATATTAACAACTTGAGTGCTACCCAGACAAAACCAGGGCCAGTATCACTGTTTGTTACTATTTCTTTGGCGTTATATATTTTTATGGCTGCGTCACAGTTATGATCTTTGTACCAGTCTCTTCCCGAAACATTTTTCTTGTTCGGTTCGCTAATGATGGCGATGTCTATGGATAGTTCTGCAGCCGTAGCTTCTATCATATCTTGAGCTGTTTTGCAGCGCATTGAATTGACTTGGAGTATTTTAGCCTGTCTAGTCTGTCTAGTCTGTCTAGTCTGTCTAGTCTGTCTGGTCTGTCTGGTCTGTCTGGTCTGTCTGGTCTGTCTGGTCTGTCTGGTCTGTCTGGTCTGTCTGGTCTGTCTGGTCTGTCTGGTCTGTCTGGTCTGTCTGGTCTGTCTGGTCTGTCTGGTCTGTCTGGTCTGTCTGGTCTGTCTGGTCTGTCTGGTCTGTCTGGTCTGTCTGGTCTGTCTGGTCTGTCTGGTCTGTCTGGTCTGTCTGGTCTGTCTGGTCTGTCTGGTCTGTCTGGTCTGTCTGGTCTGTCTGGTCTGTCTGGTCTGTCTGGTCTGTCTGGTCTGTCTGGTCTGTCTGGTCTGTCTGGTCTGTCTGGTCTGTCTGGTCTGTCTGGTCTGTCTAGTCTGTCTCGTCTGTCTGGTCTGTCTGGTCTGTCTGGTCTGTCTGGTCTGTCTGGTCTGTCTGGTCTGTCTGGTCTGTCTGGTCTGTCTGGTCTGTCTCGTCTGTCTGGTATGTCTGGTCTGTCTGGTCTGTCTGGTCTGTCTGGTCCGCCTTGTCCGCCTTGTCCGCCTTGTCCGCCTTGTCCGCCTTGTCCGCCTTGTCCGCCTTGTCCGACTTGTCTGTCTTGTCTGTCTAGTCTGTCTTGTCTGTCTTGTCTGTCTAGTCTGTCTTGTTCGGTTCGCTAATGATGGCGATGTCTATGGATAGTTCTGCAGCCGTAGCTTCTATCATATCTTGAGCTGTTTTGCAGCGCATTGAATTGACTTGGAGTATTTTAGCCTGTCTAGTCTGTCTAGTCTGTCTGGTCTGTCTGGTCTGTCTGGTCTGTCTGGTCTGTCTGGTCTGTCTGGTCTGTCTGGTCTGTCTGGTCTGTCTGGTCTGTCTGGTCTGTCTGGTCTGTCTGGTCTGTCTGGTCTGTCTGGTCTGTCTGGTCTGTCTGGTCTGTCTGGTCTGTCTGGTCTGTCTGGTCTGTCTGGTCTGTCTGGTCTGTCTGGTCTGTCTGGTCTGTCTGGTCTGTCTAGTCTGTCTCGTCTGTCTGGTCTGTCTGGTCTGTCTGGTCTGTCTGGTCTGTCTGGTCTGTCTGGTCTGTCTGGTCTGTCTCGTCTGTCTGGTCTGTCTGGTCTGTCTGGTCTGTCTAGTCTGTCTCGTCTGTCTGGTCTGTCTAGTCTGTCTCGTCTGTCTGGTATGTCTGGTCTGTCTGGTCTGTCTGGTCTGTCTGGTCCGCCTTGTCCGCCTTGTCCGCCTTGTCCGCCTTGTTCGCCTTGTTCGCCTTGTCCGCCTTGTCCGCCTTGTCCGACTTGTCTGTCTTGTCTGTCTAGTCTGTCTTGTCTGTCTTGTCTGTCTAGTCTGTCTAATCTGTCTAGTCTATCTAGCCTGTCTATAGTATGTCTAGTATGTCTACTGTCCGTCTAGTCCGTTTAGACCGGTTATTCCATCTAGTCCGTCTGTTCAGTCTGTCTAGTCTGCATTCTCTTTTATGTCTAGTCTTGTCTGTCTTAATCAAACAAGTCTAATTCAGTTAGATCACTTGTTGAAGACAGTGTAGTGTTTAATATTCACTCACCTAACGGGATCTAAAAATAATTTCAATGAGACTTGCCCAACACGTACACCGCCTGGCAAGGCTATCATCCAAGGTTTGTTTTCCTCGTTCAATAACTCGCCTTAATTTTGCGCACTTGTTTAAGAACAATCTAGTTGGGACTCGATGTCTTTCCCAAAACTTAGTCTTAAAACTAACTTAAACTAACTCGAATCAAATGGAAAGAAGGAATGGAATCTAATTGAAACTAATGGAACAAGCGAGTCCTAGAATTAAGTTATTAACTAAGACGAGGGATTAAGCTAGTCCAGTTGCTTAGTTACTTCGGTAGAGGTCTAGAGTTCCTGCTTACGATTGTAGCACCATTGAAAGAAAGGAGTTGCTTAGTCCAAAGTAAATCTATTCTAGACTAAGATTTGTACGCTTTGCCTAATTGTAATAGGGAGACACTTATAAAAGTGGAACTAAGCTAGTCCAGTTGATTTAAAACTAATCCAAACTTATTCTTATCTCAGCTATCTTTGTCTATACAAATTAGAGTAGTAGTAATAACCTCTATTAGCATAATTAAAATACTTTACACTACCATGCAAAATATACACAACAAGCAAAAAAAAAGTTGTGAAACTAAAACCCCATTAGAAATAAAAATGAAAAAAATAATTTGTAAAAAAGAAGAAAGAAATTTGTTAAAAAGAAAAATAGAAATTGTACATCAGACATAAACTCAAAAACTAAAAAAAAAACCTAAACACTCAAAAAACTACCCCGTCTACTCCTCTCTTTCCATCTTTTCACTCTGAATAAAAACGACCTTGCCGTTCTCGTCCATACACTCACTCCAATCCTTTCCTCGCCTTCTCTTCTGTTCATGCCACTCCGCCATCGTGCATTCTTCCAACCAATGACTCCACATATCCTCCTTCAACCCACACACCAAACACCTTCTACTTTCCTCATTCATCCAATGTCTCCTTCCACGCTCTTCATTACCACACCTAAATCTCGCCAACACGGACAAGTAAAAGGTCGTCCGACCCTTTACTTGTCCTCAAATAACCAGGAACACGGCCGTGCACTTGTATCTGACTGTAGGATTGGTGATATTTGCTAGCCTCTATTTTGGATTGGCGCTCTTGGCAGTCCACTTCCTAATAACCTCTCTCTTAGCATCCGTTTCCACTGAGCACCCGCACTTTTTTCCGTTTCCAACCCCTCGGATGATAACCCGCCTCTCTCATACAGTTTCCTATTATTCAGCCCCCAACCACTCTCTCTTCTACGACTTAACCCCTCTTTATTCACTACTCGAAAGATTTCCTTTATTATCCTTTCATCTCCTAACCCATCCACCCTATACTCGAACTTTATCACTCTTTCCGCAGCAATTACCGCCACTTTACAAGCACTCACTTCCTGAAGCACAATGTGGCCAGGCGTCGACCTATCAAGTTTCAACACTTTCTTATAAAACTTTAGCTGCACCCTTTCGATCTTGTCTTCCTCTTTCGTTCCCCAGACCTCGCATCCATACAGTAACACGCTTCGCACACATGCCTTCCATATGGTCTCTGCTGCTTTAAAGTTTCCGTCAAAGTTTCTTTCCCAAACCTCCCAGATACGACCCGCCGCTACCCATGCCTTCTTTGTAACATACTCTATGTGCTCTTTATTATTGTATCCAGTCCCAAAGACATACCCCAAATACTTAAATTTACTAACTTCCTCTATTTCAGTACCCTGCCATTCAAACTTTTCTTTCTTATATCGCCGACCCCTTTTAAACAGAATCCATTTTGTTTTACCAACATTTACCCTTAAATCCCTCTTTTCGAAATACCCACAGAGCCATTCAATCACGTCCTTCATCTCACTAGCCGACTTTGCAAATACCACCATGTCATCCGCATTTGCCAAGCTCCACACCTTCGTTTTCCCAATCACCACTCCTCCAGTTTGACTGGCCTGTAGAACCTTCTCCATATCCGCCACATACAGATTGAAGAGCGTGGGACTCAAAGGGCAGCCTTGTCTCAGGCCCTTCCTCACCTCAAAATAGTCTGATTCCCATTCATTCGCTACTACCTTACAGACAAATCCCTGATGTTCCTTGCCCAAGCACTCATCCAATCTCCTCCTTTTCACCGAGTCATATGCGGCTTTCAAATCAATGAAAAGAGCAAACGGGCATCCCTTTCTTATTTCTTGGTCTATGATGACTTTTAAGATCACCAGGTGTTCCACCGTGCTTCTTCCTTCTCTGAACCCCGCTTGTATTTCCGGCAAAACCTTCCCTTCATTGATTTCCTTCCTCAAGCGACAATACAGGATTTTTGTATGAGGAGTTCATCAAAGTTGTACCTCTATAATTTTCAGATTCAGATTCCAGGTGCTTCTTTCCACGCTTCATTTCCGAGCCCATTCAAACCTCCCGATTTTCTTGGCTTTAGGGAATTAATAACATCCTCCACCTCCGTCACTGTGATATCCTCGGCGAGCTCTTCCTGCTTTCTCTGTCGATCTCCTGAACTACCTTCTCTTCCTGACCGCATATCCACGCCTCCTAGCATCATCATGAAGTGGTTTTGCCATTCTTCTATCGCAATGCTCTTGGGTAATCTTTCCTTCCTTTCCCTATTCTCTCTCACGTATTTCCACAGCTCAGCTTCCGTCTTGATTTCCCGTACCCGCTGCTTCTCCTTTTCCTCCCAAAGCTTCCTTTTCTTCTTCTCTATTTTTTGCAGTTCTGTTTTCGCTTCCAACACGTGAACTTTGAGCCCTTCTCCCTTTCTCCATTATCTCATAGCTTCTCGAAACCTTTGCTTTACGTTCCGCACTTCCCAGTCGTACCATGCTCGGCCTGAAAATGCTTCTTTGATTTTCTTTTTGACAAGTGCTGACTCCATTTTCTTTGCCATCATGTCTATATCCTCTATGGTGTTGCACTCTACCTCTTCTAATTTGCTGCCGTATTCTTCTGTCGCCTTCTTATCCCATCTGGCCACCCATTTCTCCGCCTTAACTTCTTTCTCCCTTTGCTGCTTCAATGACACCACTACCGGCATATGATCCGAGTCACTTCTTATTCCGATTTCCATAAGTTTTATTTGCCGTCTTGTCGCATCATTTGTAATTATTAGGTCAATAACTTATAATATTAGGTCAATAATTGCACCAACAACCGTAAATTCTCCCTCCCAGTCGCCCTCAATACACCCATTCAAAATATCCCCACAAATAAGAGTAGGTGTTGTCTTGTCTAGACTTTATCCTGTCCAATCTAGCTGTCTTGTCTAATCTTGTCTTGTCCAAACTTGCCTTGTCCAATCTTGTTCAGTCCAAACGTGTCTTGTTCAAACTTGCCTTATCTAATCTTGTCTTGTCCAGTCTTGTCTTCTCCAATTATGTTTTATCTAATCTTATCTAATCTTGTTTAGTCTAAACTTGTCTAAGCATTCGACTGTGTAGAATAAATAAGTTATACATTAAATAAGCTATACACTTACGGAATAAGGGGAAAAGCTGGTAGATGGCTAAGATCATATTTAGTAAATCGTAGTCAATTCGTTGCAATAAATCATAAGAACGATATGTCCCAATCTGATATTATTCAAACAAATGTTGGTGTTCCTCAAGGGAGTATATTAGCACCAATGTTATTTATAATGTATATAGCAGATTTGCCAGCATACATAAATATGTTATACATAATTTTATTTAAAGGAGAATTTTATTTTAACTTTTGGTGATGGTAATAAAATATTAGCTCAAAAATTATTAGATTAGTGTGTAAAATTATTAGATAGTAGGTTTGCAGCAAATAATTTGTTTCTGAATACAAATAAATTGGAGGATCTTTCAAACCCAACGGAGTAACGCGGAGAATTTAAATTTACAAGTTGCCAACATGAACATAAATAGAGTTAAGCATACAAAAATTCTAGGCGTAGTCTTTGAAGAATTCTTAACTTGGAATATTGAAATAGAAAACATCTCTAAAATGCTGGGTCCAAAGTGATGCTGGGATCTTTTAACCAGAAAAGAACAAAAGCTTGCCTGAAATTAAGCAGGAACAAGCTTAGAATTCTGACAGGAGCCCTGACGGGACACTGCAGATTTAGGAAACATCTCAAGGCCCTAGGCCTAGAGGAAGATGGCGGATGCAGATTCTGTGGATCAGCAGAGGAAACCCCCATACATCTGTTCAAAGACTGCGGAGCACTACTCCGCAAAAGACAGATGTACCTCGGGGCTCACTGCTTGAAGACAGAGGAGCTGCGGGCCTTGAATCCCACTCAGATCCTGAAATTAAATCCTGAAATCTAAATGGGTGAGTACACCAACGCTTGGAGGAGGAGGGTGTGGTACAATAGATCTATAAAGGTCGCAGTACAAGTCGTCAACACCATATCTACAATCTCTAAAAGACTACATCAAAAGGCGTTTGCAATGCGACAGCTCAGAAATATAATAAACCATGCAAATCTGTTAAGTTTTTACTATCCTGAGGTTCATTCTCTCTTAACTTTAAATTCTGGTGTGGGGAATCTTAATTTGGTAAATCACCAATCAATTTTGGAGTGTCTATTTACAATAAGCTCCCTAGTGATCTTACCAATGAAGTCTCCCACAAAGTATTCAGGAAAAAATTGAAAAACCTTTTATCTACGACCACTATTGTAAATGCCCATTCTTTTACAGTTCGTGGACTATGTAAATACATCATAATACACACGTATGTAACAGTCCGCGATTAATGATAAGTTATGATTGATAACACACACGTGCGTTTGGTTTACGATTCGTTGATTGGTTGAGAGCTGCTACTACGTGCTCATACGTTCAGCGCCCCCCGTGCCACAATTGAAACGGAAATTGACATTGCGTACATTGGGTTGCCTATATCTATGAGCACTCAAATTCCATTTTAATCCACATAAGTACTAAATAATAAGATACATAACCATCAAGAATGTATTTCTTTTCATTTCTTTCAAGTTAAATAATGTCGAGTAACAGTTATATATGAAAATACAACTGTTTGTTTATTATAATGTTAAATAATGATAATTAAATAAACGTAACAAAATAAGAAATATATTTGTTACATCAAACATTTTTTTCTTATTAAACAGAAACAAATTAGTGTGGTCGTAGATAAAGTATAGTACATAACTCGAGTTGTAAGGCAATTACGTACTCGCGGAATTACGCCCTTCCCGCTACGCGGGTCGTGTGTGGCTGTTCCGCTCGAACGTAATTTGCTTCTTACAACTCTCGTTACGTCATATACTATTAGTAAAACGTACATTATATTCTTTTGATGAATGCTTTAGTTTATGTGTGTGATTACTACTTTTGTGTATGCATATATGTATATCTTGTAAATTCAATATGTAATAAATTATTTTGATTAATTGATTATCCAGATTGATGGCTTGTCCAATCTCGACTTATCTAATTGCCTTGGAATGGACTTGCCTTGTCCAATCTTGTCTTGTTCAATCTTGACTTGTCCAATCATGTCTTATTCAAGTTTTGTACAATCTTATCTTATCTAATCTAGTCTAGTATAAACTTGTCTTGTCCAATCTTATCTTATCCAATCTTGTCTTGTCCAATCTTATCTTATCCAATCTTCTTCTTCTTATCCTTCGAGAAGACCTTGAGGTCTATTTATTGCCAAGGCTCAATTAGGTTGGTTATCCTGTGAGGCGGAGCTCCAACTATCCTTCCATCTCTTAGGTCGTCTCCCTGGCGGGCGTCGGCCACCTGGTTTTCCATCTCTGGCGATATATGCTATTCTCTCTTGGTTCATTCTGTCTATGTGGTCACGCCAATATCTTTCCGTTTCCCTCCCCCATCTCACTATGTCCTCCACCCTGCATCTCCAAGATTACTTCCTGATCCCTTCCTTTCCATGAGGTAATATTCCAGCAGGCTATTAGTATAGTAGTTCCAGCAGGCTATAGTAGTTTTCCGTTTTTACTTAATCCTTTTCCGCGCGTAGGTTGTTTCCAAAGTGATCCGTCCATTTTCCAAGGCTGGGCCTTCTTCTCTGTGAGCCGTAGGTGTTTTTTACCTTAGGCAGGGAGCTAACCTGGTCTAAGAACCTTCCACACTTTATCCGGGCTTGGGACCGGCTGTGACCGCGGCAGAACTACTCAGTTCATCCTGCGCGTCGATCACAGGCGGCGTTCCAATCTTGTTTTCTTCAATCATATCTGATCCAATTGTGTTTTGTACAATCTTATCTTATCTAATCTTGTCTAATCTAAACTTGTCTTGTCCAATCTTGTCTGGTCTAAGCTTGATTTATCTAATCTTGCCTTGTCCAATCTTGCCTTGTTCAATCTTGCCTTGTCCAATCTTGTCTTGTTCAATCTTGTCTTATCCAATCTTGTTTTGTCCAATCTTGTCTTATCTAATCTTGACTTGTCCAATCTTGTTTTTCCAATCTTATCTTGTCCAATCTTATCTTATCCAATCTTGGCTTGTCTAAACTTGCCTTGTAAACTCCTGCTTTGTTGTCCGAGCATGTTTTACTCAACCTTGTCTTGTCCAATCTTGTTTTTTCCAATCTTATCTTGTCCAATCTTATCTTATCCAATCTTGACTTGTCTAAACGTGCCTTGTCCAATCTTGCCTTGTTGTCCTAGCACGTCTTACTCAACCTTGTCTTGTCCGATCTTGTCTAGTTAAATCCTGATCTAGATTAAGCTCGCGTGCGCCTATTAACACTCCTTTGTCCCCAGTCGCCTGAATTAGTTTAAGTGCGCGTGTTGAGGGCGGATTAATTGATAAACAGCTGCTCGAAGAATCGAGGAATTTCTGACAAAGGGACGGATTTAGTCCACCAAATGTCCCAAGATTTAATAAATTGTGTTTACACACACTGCATGTTAGATCAAACTTAACTAAACACATTCAACTAAACAGACAACACTAGACAGACAAGAATAGATTAACTAAACTAAACAGACAAGATTAAATAGATAAGAAAGGATAAACAAGACTAGACTAGACAGACAAGATGAGACAGAGTAGACAAGGAAGATTAGATAAACAAGACTAGTTAGACAAGACTAGATGGAATAGACAAATTAGACAGACTAGATAGAGGAGACAGACTAGATAGACTAGACAGACTAGACAGACTAGACAAATTAGACAGACTAGGCAAGACTAGATAGACTAGATTGGATAGATTAAATTGTGCAAAGTAAGAGTTAGCGAAATTGTCCAAACGTTGTTGTTCGGCGAATAATTCCGGCGCTAAAATTCGCGAACTCGAACGGAATGCCAATTAAAGCTTGCGGTTTATTTCTTGCAAATTTATTCACAAATTATTTCTCGTAGTAAATTTCACGCCCATTCTCTTACAACAAACTATTTCATTCAACTTCGTGCGTGACAGACAGACGAACAAACATAACTGAACAATCAAGACTAAACAGACAAGGCTAGACAGACAAGATTAGACAGACAAGATTAGACAGACAAGACTAGACACACAAGACTAGACACACAAGACTAGACAGACAAGACTAGACAGACAAGACTAGACAGACAAGACTAGACAGACAAGACTAGACAGACAAGACTAGACAGACAAGACTAGACAGACAAGACTAGGCAGACAAGACTAGACAGACAAGACTAGACAGACAAGACTAGACAGACAAGACTAGACAGACAAGACTAGACAGACAAGACTAGACAGACAAGACTAGACAGACAAGACTAGACAGACAAGACTAGACAGACAAGACTAGACAGACAAGACTAGACAGACAAGACTAGACAGACAAGACTAGACAGACAAGACTAGACAGACAAGACTAGACAGACAAGACTAGACAGACAAGACTAGACAGACAAGACTAGACAGACAAGACTAGACAGACAAGACTAGACAGACAAGACTAGACAGACAAGACTAGACAGACAAGACTAGACAGACAAGACTAGACAGACAAGACTAGACAGACAAGACTAGACAGACAAGACTAGACAGACAAGACTAGACAGACAAGACTAGACAGACAAGACTAGACAGACAAGACTAGACAGACAAGACGACAGACAAGACTAGACAGACAAGACTAGACAGACAAGACAAGACAGACAAGACTAGACAGACAAGACTAGACAGACAAGACTAGACAGACAAGACTAGACAGACAAGACTAGACAGACAAGACTAGACAGACAATACTAGACAGACAAGACTAGACAGACAAGACTAGACAGACAAGACTAGACAGACAAGACTAGACAGACAAGACTAGACAGACAAGACTAGACAGACAAGACTAGACAGACAAGACTAGACAGACAAGACTAGACAGACAAGACTAGACAGACAAGACTAGACAGACAAGACTAGACAGACAAGACTAGACAGACAAGACTAGACAGACAAGACTAGACAGACAAGACTAGACAGACAAGACTAGACAGACAAGACTAGACAGACAAGACTAGACAGACAAGACTAGACAGACAAGACTAGACAGACAAGACTAGACAGACAAGACTAGACAGACAAGACTAGACAGACAAGACTAGACAGACAAGACTAGACAGACAAGACTAGACAGACAAGACTAGACAGACAAGACTAGACAGACAAGACTAGACAGACAAGACTAGACAGACAAGACTAGACAGACAAGACTAGACAGACAAGACTAGACAGACAAGACTAGACAGACAAGACTAGACAGACAAGACTAGACAGACAAGACTAGACAGACAAGACTAGACAGACAAGACTAGACAGACAAGACTAGACAGACAAGACTAGACAGACAAGACTAGACAGACAAGACTAGACAGACAAGACTAGACAGACAAGACTAGACATACAAGACTAGACAGACAAGACTAGACAGACAAGACTAGACAGGCAAGACTAGACAGACAAGACTAGACAGACAAGACTAGACAGACAAGACTAGACAGACGAGAATAGACAGACAAGACTAGACAGACTAGACTAGACACACAAGACCAATCTGACTAGACAAAACAAACAAGCCTTGGGTGTTCCTCAATAGTTTGTAATGGGCGTTGTGAATTTGCAAAAGTATTTGGTCGGTTGATTTGTTGCGATTTTCAGATGTGATTTCGGTTTTGGAGCTTTGCAGGTTTTGTTTTCGTGTGTTTGTCTAATTGGAAATGCGAGACGCGTTTTGGACAAAGATATGCGGAGTTGCGTAGTCGCGTCGCGGACGGAATTTTGAAGATTTTATAAGTTTGCAACAAGCTTAGACAAAATTCCCGTTTGGTGGTTTAGACAAATTTGCTGCACAAAACGAACTAAATTTAGAAATGTTTGTGCAAATTTGCGAAATTTGGTTATTTGCAATAAAATTTGCTATGGATTAGAGAGACGTTTGATGATAGTATGTTATAGAAATTCGTAAATTATACACACATTCCATAGCAAATTTTATAGCAAATTAACAAATTTCGAAAATTTGCACAAACATTTCTAAATTTAGTTCGTTTTGTGCAGCAAATTTGTCTAAACCACCAAACGCGAATTTTGTCTAAGCTTGTTTCAAAAACTGCAACTTGTTTGTCTCGCGTTTGGTGATTTGCTACACAAATTTGACAAATTCGCTACACAAAACGAACTAAATTGAGAAATTTTGTGCAAATTTTCGAAATTTGTTAATTTGCAATAAAATTGTTAATTTGCAGTTAAATTGCAAATAAAATTTGCCATGGATTGTGTCTAATTTAGGCATTTCTATAACATACTATACACTTAGTTTCTAAATATATCGACTTATTACAGCATATCACAGCTTGAATATATGAATATATTCATCCTTTCCGAAGCTCTATAATATTATTATAGAGCTTCAGAAAGTTGAATATTTTATTATTATATCTATAATTGGTTTAGTTTGACCCTATATTCAGTTCCTAAATGATTAATCTACACTTATATCTTTGTCTAAATGTAGTGTTTGTCTGAATAGTTTGAGATATTGTCTGAAATTGCGAATATTTAAAGGGTAATTCAGACAAATTTCAGTTAGCAAATTGGCACAGTTTTAGACAAACCATTTCCGAAACGAGTTTTGTTTCTTAAACTAGATAGGTTTATAAATTTTGCTGCAATTTTAGACAAATTTTCTACGCAAAACCAACTGAATCAGACAAACTTGTGCGAATATCAAAATCCGAGTTTGCGATTTAAGCAAATTTGGTACACAAAACCAACTGTTAAGTCTAGTGTGTTGGATTGAGACTGATTAAGACGGGACATATATTTAGACAAACTTTGAAACTTGCGGAAAATGTTTAGACAAATTTTGTACACAACCGGAACTAGACAAAAATCAGACAAACTTGTGCGAATCTTGAAATCTGCGTTTGTAATTTAGGCACACTTGCTACACAACGCAAAAAACGTTCAAACTAGCTGGAATTAAATCAGACAAATTGGTGCGAATTTTTCGACAAATTTGCTACAGAACACCAACTAAATCAGATAAACTTGTGCGAATCTCAAAATCTGCATTTACAATTTAGACTAGTTCGCTACACAAAAGCAACTAACTGTCTAGTCTAGTGCGTCGGATTAAGACTAATTTGGACAAGACATAGATTTAGACAAACTTTGAAACTAGCTGGAATTAAATCAGACAATTTAGTGCGAATTTTTAGACAATTTGCTACACAACACCAACTAAATCAGACAAACTTGTGCGAATCTTAAAATCTACGATTCTGATTTAGACACACTTGCTACACAACGCCAACTAAATCACACAAACTTGTGCGGATCTTAAAATCTGCGTTTCTAATTTAGACACACTTACTACACAACGCCAAATAAATTAGACAAACTTGTGCGAATCTCAAAATCTGTGTTTGTAATTAAAACCAACTAATTATTTAGTCTAATGCATCAGATTGAGGCTGATTAAGACAAGACATAGATTTAGACAAACTTTGAAACTAGCTGGAATAAAATCAGACAAATTGGTGCGAATTTTTAGACAAATTTGCCATACAACACCAACTACATCAGAAAAACTTGTGCGAATCACAAAATCTGTGTATGCAGTTTACACAAATCCACTACACAAAACCAACTAACTATTTAGATTAATGCGTCGCATTGGCAGTGATTAAGACAAGACATAGATTTAGATAAACTTTGAATTTAGTTGGAATTAAATCAGACAAATTGGTGCGAATTTTTAGACAAATTTGCCAAACAACACCAACTACATCAGACAAACTTGTGCGAATCACAAAATCTGCGTTTGTAATTTAGACAAACTTGCTACAAAACACCAAATAAATTGGACAAACTTGTACGAATCTCAAAATGTGCGTTTGTAATTTAGACAAATCCGCAACACAAAAGCAACTAAGTATTTAGTCTAATGCATCAGATTGAGACTGGTTAAGACAAGACATAGATTTAGACAAGTTTTGAAACTAACTGGAATTAAATTAGACAAATTGGTGCGAATTTTTAGACAAATTTGCTACGCAACAGGAACTAAATCAGACAAACTTGTTCGAATCACAAAATCTGCGTTTGTAATTTAGACACACTTGCTATACAACGCCAAATTAATTAGACAAACTTTTGCGAATCTCAAAATCTGTTTGCAGTTTAAACAAATCCGCTCCATAAAACCAACTAACTGTCTAGTCTAGTGCATCGGATTGAGACTGATTAAGATAAGACATAGATTTAGAAAAAACTTTGAAGCTAACTGGAATTAAATCAGACAAATCGGTGCGAATTTTTAGACAAATTTGCTACGCAACACCAACTAAATCAGACAAACTTGTGCGAATCTTAAAATCTGCGATTGTAATTTAGGCACACTTGCTACACAAAGTTAAATAAATTAGACAAACTTGTTCGAATTTCAAAATCTGTGTTTGTAATTTAGACAAATCCGCTATACAAAAGCAACTAACTATTTAGTCTAATGCAGGGGTGGCCGGAAAAAACCTTTTTCCGGCCGCGTGCCAATTTTTTTAAATTTTCGCATTTTGAAATGCTGACGTCTACTTTGAAAATATGATAGTGAAAATCAGTTACCGTATTAGCGTGAATATTTGACGTGTTTTGTGCGCCTTTTGAAATTACGGGTAAACTAATCGACGGATTTTGATAAAACGTTGTACGATTTGATATTCCTACGAGATCTCACAAATTCCCAAATTTCAAAATTGTAGCTTTGTAAATATGGCTTTCGTGAATTTTTCAAGTTTGTAAATTTTTGTGCGTCTTTTGCAATTACGGACAAACCAATCGACGGACTTTGATGAAACTTGGTATGAATTGATATTCTTACAAGATATCACAAATTACCAAATTTGAAAATTGTTGTTTTGTAAAAACGGCTTTGGTGAAATTTGTAAATTTTTGTGCGCCTTTTGCAATTACAGGCAAACCAATCCACGGATTTTGATGAAACGTGATATGATTTGATATTCTTATGAGGTCCCACAAGTTGCCAAATTTCAAAATTGTTGCTTTGTATATACGGCTTTTGTGAATTTTTGGAGTTTGTAAATTTGTGTGCGCCTTTTGCAAATACTGATTCAAACCAATCAATGGATTTTGATGAAACTTGGTATGATTTGATATTTTTGCGAAATCTCACAAATTGCCAAATTTCAAAATTGTCGCTTTATAAATACGGCTTTCGTGAATTTTGGAAATTTTTGTGCGCCTTTTGAAATTACGGACAAAATAATCGACGGTTTTCGATTTTGATGAAATTTTTGGTATGACTTGTTGTTTTGGTATGACTATGTTCTTACAAGATATCACAAATTACCAAATTTGGAAGTTGTAGCTTTGTAAATGCGGCTTTGGTGATTTTTTTTTGCGCCTTTTGCAATTACAGCCAAACCAATCCACAGATTTTGATGAAACGTAGTATGGTGTGATATTCTTACGAGGTCCCACAAATTGCCAAATTTCATAATTGTAGCTCTGTAAATACGGCTTTTATGAATTTTTGAAGTTTGTAAAGTTTTGTGCGCTTTTTGACAAACCAATCTACAGATTTTGATGAAACTTGGTATGGTTTGATATTCTTGTGAAATCTCACAAATTGCCAAATTTAAAAATTGTAGCTTTGTAAATACGGTTTTCTTGAATTTTGGAAATTTTTCTTCTGCGGCTATTGAAATTTTTCGCAAACCAATCAACGGATTTTGATAAAACGTGGTATGATTTGATATTCTTACGAGATCTCACAAATTCCCAAATTGTAGTTTTGTAAATACAGCTTTTGTGAATTTTTTAAGTTTGTAAATTTTTGTGCGCCTTTTGGAATTACGGACAAACCAATCGACGGATTTTGATAAAACTTGGTATGATTTGATATTCTTGCGAAATACCATAAATTGCCAAATTTCAAAATTGTAGCTTTATAAATACGGCTTTAGTGAATTTTGGAAATTTTTGTGCACCTTTTGAAATTACGGGCCAAAAAACCAATCAACGGATTTTGATAAAACGTGGTATGATTTGATATTCTTACGAGATCTCACAAATTCCCAAATTTAAAAATTGCTTTGTAAATACGACTTTGGCGAATTTTTTAAATTTGAAAAATTTTATGCGCCTTTTGCAATTACAGGCAAACCAATCGACGGATTTTGAACACGTTTTATATCTTACACCATTGATGTTGCACAAAAGTAGATTGGGAAGCTTAAAAATGTATTTTAGAAGAGATAGTTTAACAAGTTTAGAGGGCATGTGTGAGAAGTAGTTCGCGTGCCAATAAAATTTTCCTTGAGGATTGAGACTGATTAAGACAAGACAGACTTAGAAAATAAGCTGGAATTAAATCAGACAAATTGGTGCGAATTTTTAGTCAAATTTGCTTCACAACAACAACTAAATCAGACAAACTTGTGCGAATCATAAAATCTGCGTTTGTAATTTAGACACACTTGCTACAAAACACCAACTAAATCAGACAAATTTGTGCGAATTTGAAAAATCTGCGTTTGCAATTTAGACAAATTTGTTACACAAACCCAACTAATTGTTTAGTCTAATGCATCGGATTGTGACTGATTAAGATGAGAAATAGATTTAGACAAAGTTTTAAGCTAGCTGGAATTAAATAAGACAAATTGGTGCGAATTTTTAGACAAATTTGTTACACAACACCAGCTAATTCAGACAAACTTGTGCGAATCTCAATATCTGTGTTTGCAATTTAGACAAATTCACTACACGAAACCAACTAACTGTTTAGTTTAATGCATCAGATTGATGCTGATTAAAACAAGACATAGATTTAGACAAACTTTGAAACTAGCTGGAATTAAATCAGACAAATTGGTGCGTTTTTTTAGACAAATTTGCTACACAACACCAACTAAAACAGACAAACTTGTGCGAATCTCAAAATCTGTGTTTGAAATTTAGACACACTTGCTACACAACGCCAAATAAATTAGACAAACTTGTGCGAATTTCAAAATCTGTGTTTGCAGTTTAGGCAAATCCGCTACACAAAAGCAACTAACTGTTTAGTCTAATACGTCGGATTTAGACCGATTAAGGCAAGACATAGATTTGGACAAACTTTGAAACTAGTTGGAATTAAATCAGACAAATTGGTGCGAATTTTTAGACAAATTTTCAACACAACTGGAACTAAATCAGACAAACTTGTGCCAATCTTAAAATCTGCGTTAGTAATTTAGACACACTTGCTACAAAACACCAACTAAATCAGACAAACTTGTTCGAATCTCAAAATCTGTATTTGTAATTTAGACAAATCCGCTATACAAAAGCAACTAACTATTTAGTCTAATGCATCAGATTGAGGCTGATTAAGACAAGACATAGATTTAGACAAACTTCGAAAATAGCTGGAATAAAATCAGACAAATCTTAAAATCTGCGTTTGTAATTTAGACACACTTACTACACAACGCCAAATAAATTAGACAAACTTGTGCGAATCTCAAATTCCGTGTTTGTATTTAAAACCAACTAATTATTTAGTCTAATGTATCAGATTAAGGCTGATTAAGACAAGACATGGATTTAGACAAACTTTGAAACTAGTTGGAAATAAATCAGACAAATTGGTGCGAATTTTTAGACAAATTTGCTACACAACACCAGCGAAATCAGACAAACTTATGCGAATCTCAAAATCTTCGTTTGTAATTTATACAAACTTGCTACAAAGCACCAACTAAATTAGACAAATTTTTGCGAATCTCAAAATCTGCATTTGCAATTTAGACAAATTCGCTACACAAAACCAACTAACTGTTTAGTCTGATGCGTTGGATTTAGACTGATTAAGACAAGACATATATTTAGACAAACTTTGAAACTAGTTGGAATTAAATCAGACAAATTGTTGCGAATTTTAAGACAAATTTGCTACACTACACCAACTAAATCAGACAAACTTGTGCGGATCTTAAAATCTGCGTTTGTAATTTAGACACTGGCTACACAACGCCATATAAATTAGACAAACTTGTGTGAATCTCAAAATCTGTGTTTGCAATTTAGACAAATCCGCTACACAAAAAGCAACTAACTATTTAGTTTAATGCATCAGATTGAGGCTGATTAAGACAAGACATCGATTTAGACAAACTTTGAAACTAGTTGGAATTAAATCGGACAAATTGGTGTGAATTTTTAGACTAACTTGCTACACAACACCAACTAAATCAAACAAACTTGTGCGAATCTTAAAATCTGCGTTTGTAATTTACACACACTTACTACACAACGCCAAATAAATTAGACAAACTAATGCGATTCTCAAAATCTGCGTTTTGCAATTTAGACAAATTCGCTACATAATACCAACTAACTGTCTAGTCTAGTGCATCGGATTGAGACTAATTTTGATAAGACATACATTTAGACAAACTTTGAAACTAGCTGGAATTAAATCAGACAAATTGGTGCGAATTTTTAAACAAATTTGCTACACAACGCCAACTAAATCAGACAATTTTGTGCGAAGCACAGAATCTGGGTTTGTAATTTAGACACACTTGCTACATAACACCAACTATTTGTTTAGTCTAATGCGTCGCATTAAGACTGATTAAGACAAGACATAGATTTAGACAAACTTTGAATCTAGCTGGTAGTCTAGTGCGTCGGATTGATTAAGACAAGACATTTAGACAAACTCCTAAACCAGCTGGAATGAAATCTGACAAATTATTGCTAACTTTGTCTAAATTTTTTCTCTTAATTTGCAGATGTTGAGGAGCTATCCGCCAGACTGAGCTTGATGGCCGCAGCCAGCCAGGACAAGGGAGATCCAGAGGTCCCAAGCCTCGGCAACAACCTCTCACCCATCGACCCAGCCTACCTCAACAACCGCTGCGTCTATTTGGAGAAACTACTACACGGTTAGTCTAAATTCAAACAGACAACCGTATCAATTAGACCATATTAGTCTAATCTAGACTACGTTCATCATACATTGACCTGTTAATCAAACCTAGATTTTGTAAATCTAATAGAGACCAATCTAGTAGAGACTAACTAGACTATATTAAATTAAATAAGTTAATATGTTAGGCTAACATAGATTATTTATAATTAACATAGTCTATGTTAGACTATATTAATCATAGACATAGTCTATGTAAGGCTATGTTAATCGTAGACATATTCTATGTTAGACTATGTTAATCATAGACATAGTATACGTTAGACTATGTTAATCATAGACATAGTATATGTTAGACTATGTTAATCATAGACATAGTTTATGTAAGGCTATGTTAATCATAAACATAGTCTATGTTAGGCTATGTTGATCATATACATAGTCTATGTAAGGCTATGTTAATCATAGACTTAGTCTATGTTAGACTATGTTGATTATAAACATAGTCTTTGTTAGCCTATATGTTAATTATAGACATAGTATATGTTAGACTATGTTAATCATAGACATAGTCTATGTAAGGCTATGTTAATCAAAGAGTTAGTCTATGTTAGACTATGTTAATCATAAACATAGTCTATGTTAGGCGATGTCAATCATAGACATAGTCTATGTTAGACTATGTTAATCATAAACATAGTGTATATAAGGCTTTGTTAATCATAGACATAGTCTATGTTAGACTATGTTAATCATTGACATAGTCTATATTAGGCTATGTCAATCATAGACCTAGTCTATGTTAGACTATGTTAATCATAGACATAATATATGTTATATTATGTTAATCATAGACATGGTCTATGTAAAGCTATGTTAATCATAGACTTAATCTATGTTAGACTATGTTAATCATAAGCATAGTCTATGTTAGTCTATGTCAATCATAGACATAGTCTATGTTAGACTATGTTAATCATAAACATAGTCTATGTAACGCTATGTTAATCATAGACATTTTCTATGTTAGACTATGTTCATCATTGACATAGTTTATGTTAGACTATGTCAATCATAGGACAGAGTCTATGTTAGACTATTTTAATCTTAGACATAGTATATGTTAGACTATGTTAATCATAGACATAGTCTATGTAAGGCTATGTTAATCATAGGCTTAGTCTATGTTAGACTAATTTAATCATAAACATAGTCTATGTTAGGCTATGTCAATCATAGACATAGTATATGTTAGACTATGTTAATCATAGACATATTCTGTGCTAGACTAAGATAAACAATGTTAATTATAGTCTATGTTAGACTAACATAGACTATGTTAATCTAATATAGCCTAGTTAGACTAACTAGTTTACATTATATGAACATTCTCTGTCTATGTTAGACTAACATAAATTATTTCTTATTAACATAGTCTATGTTAGACTTATAGATTATATTAATCAAATATAGACTACTTAGACAAATTAGTCTATATTTCATTAACAATCTGAGTCTTACTTAGTTTGACTGTCAATGATTATTTATTATCACAGTCTATTTTACTTTAGCATAGTTTATGTTAATCCAATATAGTTGCACTAAGTAGTCTATATTGTCTAAGTAGTTTATGTAGTCAGACTGAGAGTCTATATTAAGTTAACATTTAGACATAACATTTAAGTCAAAATTAGATTAACACATTCTAAGTCTATGTAACACTAACATAGATCATAGATAACACTAACAAGTCTATGTAACACTAAGATAAACTTAACATAGTTAACAATATGAACATAGTCTATGTAAGACAAACATAGTCTATGTCAGACGTACATAGATTACGAACATGGACAAACATAGTCCATGTTAAAGGAAAATAGTCTATGTCATACGAACATAGTCTATGTCAGACGTACATATATTATGTTAGACAAACAGAGTCTATGTCAAACATAGTAACATAGTCTACGTCAAATGAACGTTGTTCATTTGCTATATTAGACAAACATAGTCCATGTTAAACGAACATAGACTATGTCAGACGAACATAGTCTATGTCAGACGCACATAGACTATGTTTGACAAACAGAGTCAATATTAGACTAACATATTCTATGTTCGACAAACATGGTAGGTCTAACGAATATTGTTTATGTTAGATAAAAATAGTCTATGTTAATCGAGAATAGTCTATGTAAGGTGAACATAGACTACATTTTACAAACATAGTCTATGTTAGACAAACATATTCTATGTTAGAAAATCATAGTCTATGACAGCCGTACATAGACTATGTTGGCCAAACATAGTCTATGTCAGACGCACATAGACTATGTGAGACAAACCTAGTTTATCTTAGACAAACATAGTCTATGTTAAAAGAACATAGTCTATGTCAGATGAACATAGACTATGTCAGACGTACATAGTCTATATTAGACAAACATAGTCTATGTTAGTCAAACATAGTCTATGTCACATGCACGTAGACTATGTGAGACAAACATAGTCTACGTTAGACAAACATAGTCTATGACAGATGCACATACAACATAGTCTATGTTAACAAACATAGTCTATGTTAGACAAACATATTTTATGTTAGACATACATAGTCTATGTCAGCCGTACATAGTCTATGTTAGACAGACATAATCTATGTTAGACGCACATAGTCTATGTTAGACAAACATAGTCTATGTTAGACAAACATATTCTATTTTAGAAAAACATAGTCTATGTCTAATAAACTTTGTTTATGTTAGACAAACGTAATCTACGTTATACAAACATAGTCTATGTGAAACGAACATAGTCTGTGCCAGATGCACATAGACTATGTGAGACAAACATAGTCTATGTTAGACGAACATTGTCTATGACTGATGCACTTACAACATAGTCTATGTTGACAAACAAAGTCTATGTTAGACAATCATATTCTATGTAAGACAAACATAGTCTATGTTAGCCGTACATAGACTATGTTGGGCAAATATAGTCTATCTCTTACGTACGTAGACTATGTGAGACAAACATAGTCTATGTTACACCAACATAGTCTATGTCAGATGCACATAGACTATGTGAGACGAACATAGTCTATGTTAGACAAACATAGTCTATGACAGATGCACATACAACATAGTCTATGTTGACAAACATAGTCTTTGTTGGACAAACATATTCTATGTTAGACATACATAGTCTATGTCAGCCGTACATAGTCTATGTTAGACAGACATAATCTATGTTAGACGCACATAGACTATGTTAGACATACATAGTCTATATTAGACAAACATATTCTTTGTTAGACAAACATAGTCTATGTCTAACAAACTTTGTTTATGTTAGGCAAACGTAATCTATGTTATTCTAACATAGTCTATGTAAAACGAACATAATCTATGTCAGATGCACATAGACTATGTGAGACAAACATAGTCTATGTTAGACAAACATAGTCTATGACAGATGTACATACAACATAATCTATGTCAACAAACATAGTCTATGTTAGACAAACATATTCTATGTTAAACAAACATAGTCTATGTCTAACAAACTTTGTTTATGTTAGACAAACGTAATCTATGTTATACAAACATTGTCTATGTGAAACGAACATAGTCTATGTCAGATGCACGTAGACTATGTGAGACAAATATAATCAATGTTAGACAAACATTGTCTATGACAGATGCACATACAACATAGTCTATGTTAGAGAAACATATTCTATGTTAGACATACATAGTATATGTCAGCCGTAGATAGTCTATGTTAGACAGACATAATCTATGTTAGGCACACATATACTATGTTAGACAAACATGGTCTATTTTAGACAAACATATTCTATGTTAGACAAACATGGTCTATTTTAGACAAACATATTCTATGTTAGACAAACATAGTCTATGTCTAACAAACTTTATTATGTTAAACAAAAGTAATCTACGTTATACAAACATATTCTATGTGAAACGAACATAGTCTATGTTAGTCGAACATCGACTATGTTAGACAAACATAGTCTATATTAGACAAACATATTCAATGATAGACAAACATAGTCTATGTCTAACAACTTTTGTTTATGTTAGACAAACGTAATCTACGTTATGCAAACATAGTGTATGTGAAATGAATATAGTCTATGTTAGACAAACATAATATATGTTAAACAAATATAGTCTTTGATCTAATATAGACTAGATAGAGTAACTAAGGGGAAGTGAACTAGCCAGTCGTGTGCGTTCTCCGCTTGAATGTCGACGCGTTTCCTGGCGCACGTGACTACTTAGCTTAATTGATTGATTAATTAATTAAAGAAAACAATTAACCAATTAATAAATGACTGAGTGTGCATACGTATATACTTTGAGTACTAGTCTAGATTGTTAATTATGTATTTATAGCTTTGATAAACAAGCCTATACTGACAAGTCTAGACAGACAAGACTAGACAGAGAAGACTAGACAGACAAGACTAAACAGACAAGACTAGACAGACAAGACTAGACAGATAAGACTAGACAGACAAGATTAGACAGACAAGACTAGACAGACAAGACTAAACAGACAAGACTAGACAGACAAGACTAGACAGACAAGACTAGACAGACAAGACTAGACAGACAAGACTAGACAGACAAGACTAGACAGACAAGACTAGACAGACAAGACTAGACAGACAAGACTAGACAGACAAGACTAGACAGACAAGACTAGACAGACAAGACTAGACAGACAAGACTAGACAGACAAGACTAGACAGACAAGACTAGACAGACAAGACTAGACAGACAAGACTAGACAGACAAGACTAGACAGACAAGACTAGACAGACAAGACTAGACAGACAAGACTAGACAGACAAGACTAGACAGACAAGACTAGACAGACAAGACTAGACAGACAAGACTAGACAGACAAGACTAGACAGACAAGACTAGACAGACAAGACTAGACAGACAAGACTAGACAGACAAGACTAGACAGACAAGACTAGACAGACAAGACTAGACAGACAAGACTAGACAGACAAGACTAGACAGACAAGACTAGACAGACAAGACTAGACAGACAAGACTAGAGAGACAAGACTAGACAGACAAGACTAGACAGACAAGACTAGACAGACAAGGCTAGACAGACAAGACTAGACAGACAAGACTAGACAGACAAGACTAGACAGACAAGACTAGACAGACAAGACTAGACAGACAAGACTAGACAGACAAGACTAGACAGACAAGACTAGACAGACAAGACTAGACAGACAAGACTAGACAGACAAGACTAGACAGACAAGACTAGACAGACAAGACTAGACAGACAAGACTAGACAGACAAGACTAGACAGACAAGACTAGACAGACAAGACTAGACAGACAAGACTAGACAGACAAGACTAGACAGACAAGACTAGACAGACAAGACTAGACAGACAAGACTAGACAGACAAGACTAGACAGACAAGACTAGACAGACAAGACTAGACAGACAAGACTAGACAGACAAGACTAGACAGACAAGACTAGACAGACAAGACTAGACAGACAAGACTAGACAGACAAGACTAGACAGACAAGACTAGACAGACAAGACTAGACAGACAAGACTAGACAGACAAGACTAGACAGACAAGACTAGACAGACAAGACTAGACAGACAAGACTAGACAGACAAGACTAGACAGACAAGACTAGACAGACAAGACTAGACAGACAAGACTAGACAGACAAGACTAGACAGACAAGACTAGACAGACAAGACTAGACAGACAAGACTAGACAGACAAGACTAGACAGACAAGACTAGACAGACAAGACTAGACAGACAAGACTAGACAGACAAGACTAGACAGACAAGACTAGACAGACAAGACTAGACAGACAAGACTAGACAGACAAGACTAGACAGACAAGACTAGACAGACAAGACTAGACAGACAAGACTAGACAGACAAGACTAGACAGACAAGACTAGACAGACAAGACTAGACAGACAAGACTAGACAGACAAGACTAGACAGACAAGACTAGACAGACAAGACTAGACAGACAAGACTAGACAGACAAGACTAGACAGACAAGACTAGACAGACAAGACTAGACAGACAAGACTAGACAGACAAGACTAGACAGACAAGACTAGACAGACAAGACTAGACAGACAAGACTAGACAGACAAGACTAGACAGACAAGACTAGACAGACAAGACTAGACAGACAAGACTAGACAGACAAGACTAGACAGACAAGACTAGACAGACAAGACTAGACAGACAAGACTAGACAGACAAGACTAGACAGACAAGACTAGACAGACAAGACTAGACAGACAAGACTAGACAGACAAGACTAGACAGACAAGACTAGACAGACAAGACTAGACAGACAAGACTAGACAGACAAGACTAGACAGACAAGACTAGACAGACAAGACTAGACAGACAAGACTAGACAGACAAGACTAGACAGACAAGACTAGACAGACAAGACTAGACAGACAAGACTAGACAGACAAGACTAGACAGACAAGACTAGACAGACAAGACTAGACAGACAAGACTAGACAGACAAGACTAGACAGACAAGACTAGACAGACAAGACTAGACAGACAAGACTAGACAGACAAGACTAGACAGACAAGACTAGACAGACAAGACTAGACAGACAAGACTAGACAGACAAGACTAGACAGACAAGACTAGACAGACAAGACTAGACAGACAAGGACTAGACAGACAAGACTAGACAGACAAGACTAGAGAGACAAGACTAGACAGACAAGACTAGACAGACAAGACTAGACAGACAAGACTAGACAGACAAGACTAGACAGACAAGACTAGACAGACAAGACTAGACAGACAAGACTAGACAGACAAGACTAGACAGACAAGACTAGACAGACAAGACTAGACAGACAAGACTAGACAGACAAGACTAGACAGACAAGACTAGACAGACAAGACTAGACAGACAGACAAGACTAGACAGACAAGACTAGACAGACAAGACTAGACAGACAAGACTAGACAGACAAGACTAGACAGACAAGACTAGACAGACAAGACTAGACAGACAAAGACTAGACAGACAAGACTAGACAGACAAGACTAGACAGACAAGACTAGACAGACAAGACTAGACAGACAAGACTAGACAGACAAGACTAGACAGACAAGACTAGACAGACAAGACTAGACAGACAAGACTAGACAGACAAGACTAGACAGACAAAACTAGACAGACAAGACTAGACAGACAAGACTAGACAGACAAGACTAGACAGACAAGACTAGACAGACAAGACTAGACAGACTAGACAGAAGACTAGACAGACAAGACTAGACAGACAAGACTAGACAGACAAGACTAGACAGACAAGACTAGACAGACAAGACTAGACAGACAAGACTAGACAGACAAGACTAGACAGACAAGACTAGACAGACAAGACTAGACAGACAAAACTAGACAGACAAGACTAGACAGACAAGACTAGACAGACAAGACTAGACAGACAAGACTAGACAGGACAAGACTAGACAGACAAGACTAGACAGACAAGACTAGACAGACAAGACTAGACAGACAAGACTAGACAGACAAGACTAGACAGACAAGACTAGACAGACAAGACTAGACAGACAAGACTAGACAGACAAGACTAGACAGACAAGACTAGACAGACAAGACTAGACAGACAAGACTAGACAGACAAGACTAGACAGACAAGACTAGACAGACAAGACTAGACAGACAAGACTAGACAGACAAGACTAGATAGACAAGACTAGACAGACAAGACTAGACAGACAAGACTAGACAGACAAGACTAGACAGACAAGACTAGACAGACAAGACTAGACAGACAAGACTAGACAGACAAGACTAGAGAGACAAGACTAGACAGACAAGACTAGACAGACAAGACTAGACAGACAAGACTAGACAGACAAGACTAGACAGACAAGACTAGACAGACAAGACTAGACAGACAAGACTAGACAGACAAGACTAGAGAGACAAGACTAGACAGACAAGACTAGACAGACAAGACTAGACAGACAAGACTAGACAGACAAGACTAGACAGACAAGACTAGAGAGACAAGACTAGACAGACAAGACTAGACAGACAAGACAAGACTAGACAGACAAGACTAGACAGACAAGACTAGAGAGACAAGACTAGACAGACAAGACTAGACAGACAAGACTAGACAGACAAGACTAGACAGACAAGACTAGACAGACAAGACTAGACAGACAAGACTAGACAGACAAGACTAGACAGACAAGACTAGACAGACAAGACTAGACAGACAAGACTAGACAGACAAGACTAGACAGACAAGACTAGACAGACAAGACTAGACAGACAAGACTAGACAGACAAGACTAGACAGACAAGACTAGACAGACAAGACTAGACAGACAAGACTAGACAGACAAGACTAGACAGACAAGACTAGACAGACAAGACTAGACAGACAAGACTAGACAGACAAGACTAAGACCAGACCTAGACAGACAAGACTAGACAGACAAGACTAGACAGACAAGACTAGACAGACAAGACTAGACAGACAAGACTAGACAGACAAGACTAGACAGACAAGACTAGAGAGACAAGACTAGACAGACAAGACTAGACAGACAAGACTAGACAGACAAGACTAGACAGACAAGACTAGACAGACAAGACTAGACAGACAAAACTAGACAGACAAGACTAGACAGACAAGACTAGAGAGACAAGACTAGACAGACAAGACTAGACAGACAAGACTAGACAGACAAGACTAGACAGACAAGACTAGACAGACAAGACTAGAGAGACAAGACTAGACAGACAAGACTAGACAGACAAGACTAGACAGACAAGACTAGACAGACAAGACTAGACAGACAAGACTAGACAGACAAGACTAGACAGACAAGACTAGACAGACAAGACTAGACAGACAAGACTAGACAGACAAGACTAGACAGACAAAACTAGACAGACAAAACTAGACAGACAAGACTAGACAGACAAGACTAGACAGACAAGACTAGAGAGACAAGACTAGACAGACAAGACTAGACAGACAAGACTAGACAGACAAGACTAGACAGACAAGACTAGACAGACAAGACTAGACAGACAAAACTAGACAGACAAAACTAGACAGACAAGACTAGACAGACAAGACTAGACAGACAAGACTAGAGAGACAAGACTAGACAGACAAGACTAGACAGACAAGACTAGACAGACAAGACTAGACAGACAAGACTAGACAGACAAGACTAGACAGACAAGACTAGACAGACAAGACTAGACAGACAAGACTAGACAGACAAGACTAGACAGAGACAAGACTAGACAGACAAGACTAGACAGACAAGACTAGACAGACAAGACTAGACAGACAAGACTAGACAGACAAGACTAGACAGACAAGACTAGACAGACAAGACTAGACAGACAAGACTAGACAGACAAGACTAGACAGACAAGACTAGACAGACAAGACTAGACAGACAAGACTAGACAGACAAGACTAGACAGACAAGACTAGACAGACAAGACTAGACAGACAAGACTAGACAGACAAGACTAGACAGACAAGACTAGACAGACAAGACTAGACAGACAAGACTAGACAGACAAGACTAGACAGACAAGACTAGACAGACAAGACTAGACAGACAGACTAGACAGACAAGACTAGACAGACAAGACTAGACAGACAAGACTAGACAGACAAGACTAGACAGACAAGACTAGACAGACAAGACTAGACAGACAAGACTAGACAGACAAGACTAGACAGACAAGACTAGACAGACAAGACTAGACAGACAAGACTAGACAGACAAGACTAGACTAGACAGACAAGACTAGACAGACAAGACTAGACAGACAAGACTAGACAGACAAAGACAAACAGACAAGACTAGACAGACAAGACTAGACAGACAAGACTAGACAGACAAGACTAGACAGACAAGACTAGACAGACAAGACTAGACAGACAAGACTAGACAGACAAGACTAGACAGACAAGACTAGACAGACAAGACTAGACAGACAAGACTAGACAGA
>CALYMW010000289.1:0-21335 GCA_944588485.1 Phosphuga atrata | reverse complement strand
CTTGTCTGTCTAGTCTTGTCTGTCTAGTCTTGTCTGTCTAGTCTTGTCTGTCTAGTCTTGTCTGTCTAGTCTTGTCTGTCTAGTCTTGTCTGTGTAGTCTTGTCTGTCTAGTCTTGTCTGTCTAGTCTTGTCTGTCTAGTCTTGTCTGTCTAGTCTTGTCTGTCTAGTCTTGTCTGTCTAGTCTTGTCTGTCTAGTCTTGTCTGTCTAGTCTTGTCTGTCTAGTCTTGTCTGTCTAGTCTTGTCTGTCTAGTCTTGTCTGTCTAGTCTTGTCTGTCTAGTCTTGTCTGTCTAGTCTTGTCTGTCTAGTCTTGTCTGTCTAGTCTTGTCTGTCTAGTCTTGTCTGTCTAGTCTTGTCTGTCTAGTCTTGTCTGTCTAGTCTTGTCTGTCTAGTCTTGTCTGTCTAGTCTTGTCTGTCTAGTCTTGTCTGTCTAGTCTTGTCTGTCTAGTCTTGTCTGTCTAGTCTTGTCTGTCTAGTCTTGTCTGTCTAGTCTTGTCTGTCTAGTCTTGTCTGTCTAGTCTTGTCTGTCTAGTCTTGTCTGTCTAGTCTTGTCTGTCTAGTCTTGTCTGTCTAGTCTTGTCTGTCTAGTCTTGTCTGTCTAGTCTTGTCTGTCTAGTCTTGTCTGTCTAGTCTTGTCTGTTTAGTCAAATACAAATACAAATACAAATATATTTATTACAATATATAAGCTTTACAGTCGAAATAAATAATGTGTTCACATAATTACAACTGTATGCTAAATGTAATATGTCACAAGTTTTGGAATATTGGGGCTTTTATATTCGTATGGTACTCCTGTAGAGTGTAAGGCTCTATGCTGACGAGGATGCTACGAAGTGCCTTCTTGTATTCCTTTAGATTGTTTTTCCGTTTTAGATTTAGCGGTAGTGCATTAAATAATTTGATGTTGCTATAAGGCGGATGTTTCTCTGTCATGCTGAGATTGTGTATGGGGTAATTGTAATTTATATTATTATTTCTGGTGTTCTTATTGGTATTGATTTGATAATCCGCGAAGTAATATCTGTGTTTAAATAGGAAAACTAAACTTTCAAATATGTACGTTCCTATTGTTGTTAGTATATTCGCTTCTTTGAATATTCCTCTACATGATTCAGTGAATTGGAGCTTAAAAATCACTCGGATAGCTTCTTTTTGGATCTTAAAAATTTCGGTTATCAATGTTCCGCTACCCCAGAACATGATCCCGAACCTCAATAAGCTATGAACATTGGCAAAATAAACTGCTTTTAAAGCTTTCGAATCTAAATAGCCTCTGAGGATTCTAAGTGCATATACGGACCTACTAAGTAGTTTTGATAGTTTACTTATATGGGTTGTCCAATCCAGGTTCTCGTCGAAGTGGATTCCTAATAGTTTGACGCTTTTTTGTACTTCCAGTTTATTGTGTATCGTAATCTCTTTAGGGTATACTCTTTGGTCACGTTTTGTTTTAAAAAATATAAGGTTTGTTTTATCCTCATTCATAATAAGTTTATTTTCATTAAACCATGTAGTTAGCGCTTCTATAGTTGTTGTAATGTTCGTCGAGACGTTTTCTAAGGATTTATTGGTTATTATAACGCTTGTATCATCCGCGTAATTAATCATTACCGTGTCCGTTTTCTCCGTTATTTTTGGCAGATCATTTACATACAATGTAAATAATATAGGGCCCAGAATACTTCCTTGCGGAATTCCTACATTTGTTATGCGTTTCGCTGATGTGATTTTGCCTTGTCCTGTTGTAATTTCCGTTACCTGGGTTCTATTTTTTAAATATGACATAATCCATTCTAGGGTGACTCCTCTGATGCCATATTTATCTAACTTCTGGATTAGTAGGTAGTGATCGACGGTATCATATGCCTTGGATAAATCAATGAAAATTCCACATGGGATCTTCTGGTCTTCTATATGGCGTATTGTGTCTCTAATATATTGAAAACAGGCCGTTTCGATATTTCGTCCTGCTATGAAGCCATGCTGACATTTATTAAAAATATGGTACCTATTTACAAAGGATAAAATTCTTGTGCATATCAATTTCTCAAATATTTTTGAGAAAACTGATTGCAGACTAATTGGTCTGTAGTTTTCTAAGTCATTCACGACACCCTTTTTGTAAACAGGAACCACCTTTGAGATTTTCAATGCCCCTGGGAATATACCTGTCTGCAAAGAATTATTAATAATTAGTTCCAATGGACTAATTATTTCCATTGCTACCCATTTTATAATTGGCATATTAATTTCGTCTACTCCCGCACTTCTTTTATTTTTAAAATTTATTATGGCATTAATTAATTCTTCTTTGTTGATTGGATCTAGAAAAATTGTATTTGGATTATTTCGTATGCTATTGCTGGCACTTCCATTGTTCAGATGTTGTGTCATATTATTTCCTCTGTCAGCGAAGAAATTATTTATTACGTTTGCCATTTCTGGTCCAAAGTTATGATTAGTCCTAGATTCCTTACTTGTCTTAAGTTTAGTTATTTCTTTGACAACCTTCCATGTGCTTTTGATTTTATTTTCGCTGTTTTCTATTAAGCATTGGTAACGTTTCTTTTTCTCTAATCGCAACGCAGCTTTATATTTCCTTCGCAGTCTATTGTAGCTTGGTTTTAAACCCTGAATATACATAGATAATATTTGCATAATCTCCAGTTCTCTTTTTAACTGATTCAGTGCGCTGTTTACAAATACCTTTTTTTCACTTGCTTACAATTAATCTTTTTAATAGGGAAGCATTCATAAAAATGCATTAGAAATATTTCTATGAAATTGTCCCACTGATCGTTTACTTCCTTATATTCAATTGAATTAAGTTCTTCCCATGATTCTTTACTCAGCGCCAGTTTAAACTGATTCATGTTGTCTTCGTTGTAAATTCGAAATGTATGGTAACTCTGTTGGGTTTTGTTTGTTGAGAAAGTGATTTGTTGCGCGAGGTGGTCAGAGATTTGATAATTGAGCGTCTGCACTTCATAGCTCATGTTTGTGCAGACCACTATATTGTCTAAGCATGTATTTGATGTTGGATGACTGACTTCCTTTAGTGTAAGAGTTGCATTGAACGATTCTAGCAGATATTTTAGTTCGCGGCTATTTTTTGATAGTTTTAAGACATCGATGTTAAAGTCTCCTGTGATAATAAACTGTTTCCTTTCATTTGTTATATTAGTAAGTAGTGCATGTAGTTTCTGGAAGAATTGTTTGATATCTGCTACCGGTGTTCTGTATATGGCGATGATTAATAATGAGTTTGAGTTGATTGTTGTTTCCATAGCTGCACATTCAAATGTGTATGTCTCTGCATGTGAGTTTATATCATTTCTAATTTTATACGACATATTATTGTGACAGTAGAGGGCTACTCCGCCATGCCTTCCTTCATCCCTGCAGAAACTCGAGACTAGATGAAAATTCTTAATTAATATTGTTTGCAGCTGTACTGAACTCTGCCAGTGTTCTGTTAGGGCTAGGTATTTACAATTACGCGTATCTTCGATCATATATTCAATTTCATCAATTGAGTTTCGGACAGATTGGGTATTTAAATTAATTACGCTGATGTTTTCTCTCTTTATATCTTTAACAATTTTTTTTCTTCTTAAAGGTTTTGGATTCTTTGGGCACGTTGGGTAAAATTTCCTTGACGGTTTCTATTGCTTAATCTAAAATTGAACCGTTGGTGTAAAATACCCTCGGGCCAAAATGCTGCATCATACACTCTTTCCTTTAGGTTCAAGTCTACGCCTACTTTAAAGCTATTATTATCGGGCATTTGGAATTTTTGTGTCAGTTTTTCGACGATGAAGCTGTTTCTATCATATCCTGTTTTTTCCATTAAATAGTTTAATACAATCTCCTCATTCACATGCTCCTTTGCTCTAGATATATGGAGCCAGATTTTACTAGGTAGGTTTTCTCGTCCGGCAAATCCTGTAGTAGATTCGTCGTCACTTAGTTTTGCTTTACCAATGGCAACCTTTTTTATCCTCCTTTTAGGTGCAATAAAATCCAAATCCTCATTTTGTGTCTTTGTGTTGGTACTTCTGTCCTTGTCCGCTTGTTGCGTTTCATTTCCAGGGTTGAACGTGGATGTGGTTGCCTTCTTATTATTTTTAGGTTCTATTGTTACAGTCTGTCTTTGATTATTATTCACAGTTTGCTTGGTTGCCAACGTATCACTTTCGTGTATTTCAATTTCTCTTTGGGGAAGATTATCTATCGAGCTCACGCGCGTTTGAGATGCGAAGAGTGTTGCCTCGCTGTTACTGTTGACATCAAGATGTGTTTCTACCAAGGTAGGATTGTTTACTTCTGTTATTGTTTTTCTTTTTTCTTTTTCTTGCAATAATTCAATATATGCCTCCAGGGTTGAGACATATTTCTTTAGGATTGCATTTTTATCCTCCATTTCCATTATTGTCTTTTTTAAGTAATAGTTTTCACTATATTCGGCGTTTACAATTTCTAATATTTCTGGGGTTTTCACAGAAAATTCTTGAACTTCGCGGAATTCATGTTCGCAGGCGATATTACGTTTCTTTTTTTCATGCGCTAGGCATCCCGCATGGTAACAATTTTTACATTTTATACAAAATAGTGGTTTTGCGACTTTTTTCGAACAATAATTGCACAGCACTTCGTTTAACACTTTATCGTCCGCCATGTTCACAAAAAAAAAAATAAACAAAAAAAAAAAAAAAAAAAAAAGTCTTGTCTGTCTAGTCTTGTCTGTCTAGTCTTGTCTGTCTAGTCTTGTCTGTCTAGTCTTGTCTGTCTAGTCTTGTCTGTCTAGTCTTGTCTGTCTAGTCTTGTCTGTCTAGTCTTGTCTGTCTAGTCTTGTCTGTCTAGTCTTGTCTGTCTAGTCTTGTCTGTCTAGTCTTGTCTGTCTAGTCTTGTCTGTCTAGTCTTGTCTGTCTAGTCTTGTCTGTCTAGTCTTGTCTGTCTAGTCTTGTCTGTCTAGTCTTGTCTGTCTAGTCTTGTCTGTCTAGTCTTGTCTGTCTAGTCTTGTCTGTCTAGTCTTGTCTGTCTAGTCTTGTCTGTCTAGTCTTGTCTGTCTAGTCTTGTCTGTCTAGTCTTGTCTGTCTAGTCTTGTCTGTCTAGTCTTGTCTGTCTAGTCTTGTCTGTCTAGTCTTGTCTGTCTAGTCTTGTCTGTCTAGTCTTGTCTGTCTAGTCTTGTCTGTCTAGTCTTGTCTGTCTAGTCTTGTCTGTCTAGTCTTGTCTGTCTAGTCTTGTCTGTCTAGTCTTGTCTGTCTAGTCTTGTCTGTCTAGTCTTGTCTGTCTAGTCTTGTCTGTCTAGTCTTGTCTGTCTAGTCTTGTCTGTCTAGTCTTGTCTGTCTAGTCTTGTCTGTCTAGTCTTGTCTGTCTAGTCTTGTCTGTCTAGTCTTGTCTGTCTAGTCTTGTCTGTCTAGTCTTGTCTGTCTAGTCTTGTCTGTCTAGTCTTGTCTGTCTAGTCTTGTCTGTCTAGTCTTGTCTGTCTAGTCTTGTCTGTCTAGTCTTGTCTGTCTAGTCTTGTCTGTCTAGTCTTGTCTGTCTAGTCTTGTCTGTCTAGTCTTGTCTGTCTAGTCTTGTCTGTCTAGTCTTGTCTGTCTAGTCTTGTCTGTCTAGTCTTGTCTGTCTAGTCTTGTCTGTCTAGTCTTGTCTGTCTAGTCTTGTCTGTCTAGTCTTGTCTGTCTAGTCTTGTCTGTCTAGTCTTGTCTGTCTAGTCTTGTCTGTCTAGTCTTGTCTGTCTAGTCTTGTCTGTCTAGTCTTGTCTGTCTAGTCTTGTCTGTCTAGTCTTGTCTGTCTAGTCTTGTCTGTCTAGTCTTGTCTGTCTAGTCTTGTCTGTCTAGTCTTGTCTGTCTAGTCTTGTCTGTCTAGTCTTGTCTGTCTAGTCTTGTCTGTCTAGTCTTGTCTGTCTAGTCTTGTCTGTCTAGTCTTGTCTGTCTAGTCTTGTCTGTCTAGTCTTGTCTGTCTAGTCTTGTCTGTCTAGTCTTGTCTGTCTAGTCTTGTCTGTCTAGTCTTGTCTGTCTAGTCTTGTCTGTCTAGTCTTGTCTGTCTAGTCTTGTCTGTCTAGTCTTGTCTGTCTAGTCTTGTCTGTCTAGTCTTGTCTGTCTAGTCTTGTCTGTCTAGTCTTGTCTGTCTAGTCTTGTCTGTCTAGTCTTGTCTGTCTAGTCTTGTCTGTCTAGTCTTGTCTGTCTAGTCTTGTCTGTCTAGTCTTGTCTGTCTAGTCTTGTCTGTCTAGTCTTGTCTGTCTAGTCTTGTCTGTCTAGTCTTGTCTGTCTAGTCTTGTCTGTCTAGTCTTGTCTGTCTAGTCTTGTCTGTCTAGTCTTGTCTGTCTAGTCTTGTCTGTCTAGTCTTGTCTGTCTAGTCTTGTCTGTCTAGTCTTGTCTGTCTAGTCTTGTCTGTCTAGTCTTGTCTGTCTAGTCTTGTCTGTCTAGTCTTGTCTGTCTAGTCTTGTCTGTCTAGTCTTGTCTGTCTAGTCTTGTCTGTCTAGTCTTGTCTGTCTAGTCTTGTCTGTCTAGTCTTGTCTGTCTAGTCTTGTCTGTCTAGTCTTGTCTGTCTAGTCTTGTCTGTCTAGTCTTGTCTGTCTAGTCTTGTCTGTCTAGTCTTGTCTGTCTAGTCTTGTCTGTCTAGTCTTGTCTGTCTAGTCTTGTCTGTCTAGTCTTGTCTGTCTAGTCTTGTCTGTCTAGTCTTGTCTGTCTAGTCTTGTCTGTCTAGTCTTGTCTGTCTAGTCTTGTCTGTCTAGTCTTGTCTGTCTAGTCTTGTCTGTCTAGTCTTGTCTGTCTAGTCTTGTCTGTCTAGTCTTGTCTGTCTAGTCTTGTCTGTCTAGTCTTGTCTGTCTAGTCTTGTCTGTCTAGTCTTGTCTGTCTAGTCTTGTCTGTCTAGTCTTGTCTGTCTAGTCTTGTCTGTCTAGTCTTGTCTGTCTAGTCTTGTCTGTCTAGTCTTGTCTGTCTAGTCTTGTCTGTCTAGTCTTGTCTGTCTAGTCTTGTCTGTCTAGTCTTGTCTGTCTAGTCTTGTCTGTCTAGTCTTGTCTGTCTAGTCTTGTCTGTCTAGTCTTGTCTGTCTAGTCTTGTCTGTCTAGTCTTGTCTGTCTAGTCTTGTCTGTCTAGTCTTGTCTGTCTAGTCTTGTCTGTCTAGTCTTGTCTGTCTAGTCTTGTCTGTCTAGTCTTGTCTGTCTAGTCTTGTCTGTCTAGTCTTGTCTGTCTAGTCTTGTCTGTCTAGTCTTGTCTGTCTAGTCTTGTCTGTCTAGTCTTGTCTGTCTAGTCTTGTCTGTCTAGTCTTGTCTGTCTAGTCTTGTCTGTCTAGTCTTGTCTGTCTAGTCTTGTCTGTCTAGTCTTGTCTGTCTAGTCTTGTCTGTCTAGTCTTGTCTGTCTAGTCTTGTCTGTCTAGTCTTGTCTGTCTAGTCTTGTCTGTCTAGTCTTGTCTGTCTAGTCTTGTCTGTCTAGTCTTGTCTGTCTAGTCTTGTCTGTCTAGTCTTGTCTGTCTAGTCTTGTCTGTCTAGTCTTGTCTGTCTAGTCTTGTCTGTCTAGTCTTGTCTGTCTAGTCTTGTCTGTCTAGTCTTGTCTGTCTAGTCTTGTCTGTCTAGTCTTGTCTGTCTAGTCTTGTCTGTCTAGTCTTGTCTGTCTAGTCTTGTCTGTCTAGTCTTGTCTGTCTAGTCTTGTCTGTCTAGTCTTGTCTGTCTAGTCTTGTCTGTCTAGTCTTGTCTGTCTAGTCTTGTCTGTCTAGTCTTGTCTGTCTAGTCTTGTCTGTCTAGTCTTGTCTGTCTAGTCTTGTCTGTCTAGTCTTGTCTGTCTAGTCTTGTCTGTCTAGTCTTGTCTGTCTAGTCTTGTCTGTCTAGTCTTGTCTGTCTAGTCTTGTCTGTCTAGTCTTGTCTGTCTAGTCTTGTCTGTCTAGTCTTGTCTGTCTAGTCTTGTCTGTCTAGTCTTGTCTGTCTAGTCTTGTCTGTCTAGTCTTGTCTGTCTAGTCTTGTCTGTCTAGTCTTGTCTGTCTAGTCTTGTCTGTCTAGTCTTGTCTGTCTAGTCTTGTCTGTCTAGTCTTGTCTGTCTAGTCTTGTCTGTCTAGTCTTGTCTGTCTAGTCTTGTCTGTCTAGTCTTGTCTGTCTAGTCTTGTCTGTCTAGTCTTGTCTGTCTAGTCTTGTCTGTCTAGTCTTGTCTGTCTAGTCTTGTCTGTCTAGTCTTGTCTGTCTAGTCTTGTCTGTCTAGTCTTGTCTGTCTAGTCTTGTCTGTCTAGTCTTGTCTGTCTAGTCTTGTCTGTCTAGTCTTGTCTGTCTAGTCTTGTCTGTCTAGTCTTGTCTGTCTAGTCTTGTCTGTCTAGTCTTGTCTGTCTAGTCTTGTCTGTCTAGTCTTGTCTGTCTAGTCTTGTCTGTCTAGTCTTGTCTGTCTAGTCTTGTCTGTCTAGTCTTGTCTGTCTAGTCTTGTCTGTCTAGTCTTGTCTGTCTAGTCTTGTCTGTCTAGTCTTGTCTGTCTAGTCTTGTCTGTCTAGTCTTGTCTGTCTAGTCTTGTCTGTCTAGTCTTGTCTGTCTAGTCTTGTCTGTCTAGTCTTGTCTGTCTAGTCTTGTCTGTCTAGTCTTGTCTGTCTAGTCTTGTCTGTCTAGTCTTGTCTGTCTAGTCTTGTCTGTCTAGTCTTGTCTGTCTAGTCTTGTCTGTCTAGTCTTGTCTGTCTAGTCTTGTCTGTCTAGTCTTGTCTGTCTAGTCTTGTCTGTCTAGTCTTGTCTGTCTAGTCTTGTCTGTCTAGTCTTGTCTGTCTAGTCTTGTCTGTCTAGTCTTGTCTGTCTAGTCTTGTCTGTCTAGTCTTGTCTGTCTAGTCTTGTCTGTCTAGTCTTGTCTGTCTAGTCTTGTCTGTCTAGTCTTGTCTGTCTAGTCTTGTCTGTCTAGTCTTGTCTGTCTAGTCTTGTCTGTCTAGTCTTGTCTGTCTAGTCTTGTCTGTCTAGTCTTGTCTGTCTAGTCTTGTCTGTCTAGTCTTGTCTGTCTAGTCTTGTCTGTCTAGTCTTGTCTGTCTAGTCTTGTCTGTCTAGTCTTGTCTGTCTAGTCTTGTCTGTCTAGTCTTGTCTGTCTAGTCTTGTCTGTCTAGTCTTGTCTGTCTAGTCTTGTCTGTCTAGTCTTGTCTGTCTAGTCTTGTCTGTCTAGTCTTGTCTGTCTAGTCTTGTCTGTCTAGTCTTGTCTGTCTAGTCTTGTCTGTCTAGTCTTGTCTGTCTAGTCTTGTCTGTCTAGTCTTGTCTGTCTAGTCTTGTCTGTCTAGTCTTGTCTGTCTAGTCTTGTCTGTCTAGTCTTGTCTGTCTAGTCTTGTCTGTCTAGTCTTGTCTGTCTAGTCTTGTCTGTCTAGTCTTGTCTGTCTAGTCTTGTCTGTCTAGTCTTGTCTGTCTAGTCTTGTCTGTCTAGTCTTGTCTGTCTAGTCTTGTCTGTCTAGTCTTGTCTGTCTAGTCTTGTCTGTCTAGTCTTGTCTGTCTAGTCTTGTCTGTCTAGTCTTGTCTGTCTAGTCTTGTCTGTCTAGTCTTGTCTGTCTAGTCTTGTCTGTCTAGTCTTGTCTGTCTAGTCTTGTCTGTCTAGTCTTGTCTGTCTAGTCTTGTCTGTCTAGTCTTGTCTGTCTAGTCTTGTCTGTCTAGTCTTGTCTGTCTAGTCTTGTCTGTCTAGTCTTGTCTGTCTAGTCTTGTCTGTCTAGTCTTGTCTGTCTAGTCTTGTCTGTCTAGTCTTGTCTGTCTAGTCTTGTCTGTCTAGTCTTGTCTGTCTAGTCTTGTCTGTCTAGTCTTGTCTGTCTAGTCTTGTCTGTCTAGTCTTGTCTGTCTAGTCTTGTCTGTCTAGCCTTGTCTGTCTAGTCTTGTCTGTCTAGTCTTGTCTGTCTAGTCTTGTCTGTCTAGTCTTGTCGGTCTAGTCTTGTCTGTCTAGTCTTGTCTGTCTAGTCTTGTCTGTCTAGTCTTGTCTGTCTAGTCTTGTCTGTCTAGTCTTGTCTGTCTAGTCTTGTCTGTCTAGTCTTGTCTGTCAAGTCTTGTCTGTCTAGTCTTGTCTGTCTAGTCTTGTCTGTCTAGTCTTGTCTGTCTAGTCTTGTCTGTCTAGTCTTGTCTGTCTGGTCTTTTCTGTCAAGTCGTGCCTGTGTAGTCTTGTTTGTCTAGTCTTCTCCATCTAGTCTTGTCCACTAGTCTTGTCTATCTAATTTTGCCTGTCTAGCCTGGCATAGCAACCTTCCATGTCCAGCCCTTTAGTCTTATCTGTTTAGTCTTGTTTACCTAGTCTTGTCTGTCTAATCTTGCCTGTCTAGTCTTGCCCGTCTAGTCTTGTATGCTTAGTATTGTCTGTCTAATCTTCTCCATATATTCTTTCCTGTTCAGTTTTATCCGTCTAGGCTTGCCTGTGAAATCAAATCTGTCTAATCTTATTACATTTATAACTTGTTGCTCACGTAGTTGATACTAAGCAACTTGTATTTAATTTTATTTTAATTATTTTAATAACTTGTAACGTTTAATTTTTAGCATTTGATGAGTGGGTGGTTCTTCGACTACAGTTACAAATGTCAACCAGTGGATTACTCTTACAGTGAAAAAGGCATGAGAGTAAGTTGGATGGAAATTTTTTTTACCATTACATTTTTGCTAATGAAATTTTCTAACACTGAAGAACAATTAGATTTCATAAGCGAAATTCGTGAGTTTCGTCTCGCAAAGATCATACCGTTTAACTGGGAGAGATTTGGAAGGACGTCGGCGCTGGCGCAACTTTCCCATTTCAATGCGCTGCACATGTCTCAATTGTGCAGTTGAGGAGTTTTCTCCTTCTGCCGAATGCGAAAAGTCTCAAATGATGAATTTATAATTTCGATTCGAATTTTTCACAGCGTTTACGTCTCTATTTGTATATGTCAAGGACGAGTTTATTTATTGTTCTTGCAACCGACCAAACCCCACACAAATACGAACATAACAAGCACACTAAATGATTAATTATATAATATTACAAATCCTCTTAAACGCACCGTTTTTCTTAGCATTACACTAAGTTACTTTTACAGACATTTTACAAACATTATGAGAAATAGAATGTTCAGTTCAATAAAGTTAACAACTCATGGTTAAACAAACAATAGTAAAACATTGCATGAAGTTACTTTTAAGCTACACACACACGGTATAGAAAACTAGCGCATAGTCCAGCTATAGTTTGGCTATAACTTTGACCGCTTCGTATAGTTCAATACGAATAGTTTCGACTATACGAAGCGGTCACACAGCTATAGTCGAATTATAGCAGGGTCATGTAAATAGGGTCATGAGTGCCTCTGGCAAGATTTGAATTTCGCCATTTTCGATTTTGACCTCTAAGTTCATTACAGTATTAGCGGGGCGCTGTAAGTTACTTATTCTAATACCTATCGTATAGCAAACATGTACTATTGGCGATAAATCTGGAGGACGAGATGGCCAAGGTAACAAATTCATTTCGGTACTATCGGTATAAAAAACTACCTTGTAATGGCCGCTGTGTGAGGCCGAGCGTTATCCTGTTGAAAAATGAGGCATTTTCGTAGGGCACTAGCACCGGCTGTAAAATGTTGTCAATATACAAAATCGCATTAAGACTTTTCCGTGAGAAATGGCAAATGTCCGGGAGAAGACCAAATCACAACTGAAATGTTAAAACTGGGCGAAAGCAGTTTGGAAAACGCAGTACAGGTACTACTGAATCCCAACCGAATGGTGTAACGCAGAAATGATAATTCTGTTCAAAAAGGGAGACATTACCAATATTGAAAACTGTCGCCCGATTAGCTTGCTACAATCTGTTAAATCATCTGCAGCCGAGCTACAGAGAAAATGTATATCTATCAGCCAGTGAAACAAGCAGGATTCCGCACAGTACTACCGATCACCTACAAACACTACGGAATCTAATCGAGAAAACCACCGAATATAATGCCTCTATCCACTTAGCGTTCCTCGATTACCATAAAGCATTCGATTCAGTTGAGACTTGTTCAATTCTAAAAGCTATGAGAAATGCAAGAGTGGATTCAAGATACACTGTCATAATCAAAAATATTTATAAGGGAGCTACACTACACGTCAAGATCGCGGAAGGACTCACCACCAACAGAATAAATATAAAGAGGGGAGTACGTCAAGGGGATACAATGTTACCCAAGCTGTTCACCATATGCCTAGAAAACGTTTTCAAACAACAAAGATGGGAAGAGAAAGGTATAAAGATCGATGGGACATACATTAGCCACCTTCGTTTCGCTGACGATATCGTTGTCATCTCAATCGATACTGATGAACCAGAAGGAATGCTACAACTCAATCAGGCGTCAAGAAGCATCGGGCTTAAAATGAACCTAAGCAAGACCAAGATTATGAGCCCTTGCGACCCCCACATTTACATATACAATATACCTATCTTGGCCACACAATGATGTAAGGGAAGGGGAACCAGACGGCCTAAGTCACCAGGCGAATTGAACTTAGATAGGCAGCGGTTTGCAAAGTACGTAAGTAGTTTCCAGTACATCTTAGAAAACGAGAACATACCAATAAATCTCAAGAGCAAAGTATACAACATGTGCGTTCTACCTGTAACGACGTATGGGTTCGAAACAATGAGCCTCAGAAAAAACAGTTCCAACCGACTAAGAACGACATAAAGGGCTATGGAACGCACGATGCTGGGAATATCACTGAAGGACAGAATCAGGAACGAAACAGTGAGTTAAAATGGAGCTGGGCAGGTCACGTTGCAATGCAGAATAATGACAAATGGACGCTAAAAACCATACAATGGCGTCCAAGAACAACAACTAGTAGAAGTAGAGGCCGACCGCAAAGAAGGTGGCTAGATGACTTGGTGGATGAATTGGTCGCAGATAGCCGGTGGTACCAGAAGGCACAAGATCGACAGACGTGGAAGAGAAGCGAAGAGGCCTATGTCCATAAGTGGATGAAAAACGACTAAAAAAAAATAACCCATGCTTCTAAAAAAATAGACCGATTACCATACGCTATCGCACCCCAAATCATAACTCCCGGTGTAAGGGCCGTATGTCTTTAAACAGCAAATTGTAAAATCTGCGATCACTGCGTCGACGTCTCACTCTTCTGCGAGCATCAGTGCATAAAAAGAACCGAGGCTCATCGCTGAAGATAATGTTATTACATTCATGGGTTCAATGTTGTCTTTCCCTGCAGAAATCAAGTCTTGCTCTGCGTTGCTGCGGAGTAAGAGGTAGACACAATGGTGGAGGGTAGGATACCAAAACTGAGGATTCTTCTATAAACAGTATACACGGATACTCTTTGGCCATTTAGAGTCAATCAGTCATTTCCCAATGCCCGCGACGTTTTAAATCTGCCCTTTAAAGCTGTAAGACGAAGAACTCGATATTCATGCTCAGTGGTGATTTTTGGACGTCCTGATCCAAGTCTACGTCGATTCTTCCCAGCTTCTGGACCATCATCACCGATACACTACGGCCTACCCTTTCAGCAATAGCACGAACCGTAAAACCAGCTTCTCGCTTACCAATAATGCGACCCCTTTCAAAATCACTTAGATGATGATATTGTGCAAGACGACGGACACGGGACATATTTTTAAGCTTTAGAAACTGAAACGGCAAACTACTCAGAAGCTAATTGGATAATATCGATTCAGTTCATTTACGTGATTAAATTCTGTAAATTTCATTAAAATCGTCCAATAAATACTTGGTATTCTGTTTTTTTTTTGAAAGGCACAATATATATATATAGAGGCACATATATATATATAGATATATATATATATATATATATATATATATATATATATATATATATATATATATATATATATATATAGATATATATATATATATATATATATATATATATATATATATATATGTGTGTGTGTATATATGTGTGTTGTATTGTTTTCTCGGGGATTCCGCGTTGATGCTGAGGGTTGGCGCTGAAAAGAACCGGATTCTCGACGTTTCGGCGAACTAACATTCGCCATTCTCAAGAGATATATGCGTCAGTACGGGTCAACCGTTAGACGCATACTTAGTACATACCAGTATGCGTCTAACGGTTGACCCGTACGGACGCATATATCTCTTGAGAATGGCGAATGTTAGTTCGCCGAAACGTCGAGAATCCGGTTCTTTTCAGAGCCAACCCTCAGCATCAACGCGGAATCCCCGAGAAAACAATACAACTCAGGTATCTATCCGCGAAAACCTCAAATACAACATATATATATATATATATATATATATATATATATATATATATATATATATATATATATATATATAATGACAATTTAATAGGCCATAGCAGCATGATTTAATTTTGTGTGCCTGTGCGCCCCCTGGCGGTTGCGCCCTGAGGGTTGCGCTCCTGGCAGCGGTCCGTCTGGTCAGCCCCTAGCTACGGTGCTGATAGCAGGACTACACGCAAGTTCTATACCGTGTGTACGTAAACACGTGTGGACGATAGCCCTTTGTATAAATTATACAATAAATATATTCTCTCTTTCTTTCTCTCTCTCTCTCTCTCTCTCTCTCTCTCTGTCTCTGTCTCTCTAATAATTAACACAAAACGTTTGGCTGTCTGGTTTTACATGTATATTCAAATCTATCTAACTGTGTGTATCTAGTGTCATCCATATTAATCTAGCTTATGTAATCTCCTCTGTCTAGTCTTGTCTAACTAATGTTCAAAACTCTAATATGTTTCTTTTAGATGGCTACATTGTGTTGGTGGTATTACATATCCAAGCTGTCGGAGTTTGCTGACACAATTTTCTTTGTGATGCGAAAAAAGGATAGCCAAATAACCCTGTTGCACGTGTACCATCACAGTTTAACGCCGTTGGAGACTTGGTTTTTGGTCAAATTTGTTGCAGGTAAGTGTTTCATTAAAATTTATAATAATTTCAAATTGTCAATAATGACAAACTTATTAATTACATGATTTCTAAATGTTTCATTGCTTTATTAAAATGCTAGGGGTATAAGCAAGTGATTCGGCCCCGGAAAGATATTTAAATGATACTCGGAAGATAGGTTGGCAGTAATTAAATAATAAGATCCTGAAAGTTTCAGATCGCTAACTCAATTTGTTTTCGAGAAAAAGAATTGTGTCAAAAACGACAAGAAATGTTTTCCTGAGTAACGGCTGAATCGATTAATGGCTGTTAATTTTTTTCGTAAGAGCTGCTATCGGCCCCCAAACTACACTAAATTTTTAAGTCAATCGATTCAGCCGTTTCTGAGAAAAAAAAATCGTTTTTGACACATTTCGCGTCACACAATTGAGTTAGATCGCTAACTCGAATTACGATCGCTAACTCGTTAGATCGAAAAACATTTTTTGTCGTTTTTGACACATTTCTTTTTCTCGAAAACTTTTGGGATCTCATTATTTAATTAGCACCAACATATCCTCCGAGTATTATTTAAATATCTTTCCGGGACCGAATCACCAATTTTTATACCACTATGGCGGTGGTTCTTAATTGTGGGTGCTCGCACCCCCGGGGGCGCGTGAAGGCAGTTTTGGGGGTGCGAGAGAAGCCACGAACAATATAAATTATTAAATATCGTTTATTAAATTTTTGATAATAAAATATTACAAAGCTATAACGCGAAATAACTCAAATCCCTCCAATAACGCGAAAGTCGAGACCGCGTTATTTGGGATATTGAAGTTTATACAAGAATAGGGTTATGGGTTTTTCGCAAAAAAATGCAAATATGCCAAATTAAAAATAAATTTAAATAAAATACGTGAATGCAATATTTATGTATGTTGAAAGATGTATATTTAGCCACTTATATTAGGTATTAAAGTAGGATATTTAAGGGGGAAACCACATTATGAGTTCAAAAAATCAGATTTTCTTTTTATTGCATAAATCGTTAGCTTAACTATCCAAGAATACGCTGTCAAAATTTCAAATCGAAATTCGCATTCGTTTAGATTTTATGAGCATAGAACCGAGTGCACATCGGCTACAGGCTACAGGCTCGAGTGGAGCATTACCTCGTTTATCTCGAAATGACTTTTTCCTCATTTGCGTGCAATTTAACTCAAAAAGTTTAGAACCGATCATTATGATTCTTTATAAAATTTCGAATTATATGAACCAACTTGTGAGATGATATCATGATTTTAAGAGTATTTTTCCTTGCATAATTAAAGAAAAAAATCGTGAAAATCGAAGAAAAATTGTTCCAACAGCTGCAAAATTTTTCATTTTCATTTTTTTCGCCTGCATTCAGGTTCATATTCTTAGAAAATTAGTTTTTGATGTAAAATCAAAACCTTTTTGATTTCAAAATCAAAGTGGCTACACTGCATGCAATTGGAAAACTATACTTAAAACCTTCGGCGGACATCACACCGTAACTTTTATTGTTCTTTTTGAACTTTTTAATTATTGTTCTTTTTATTGAACTTTTAACTGTTATTTTTGGCTGTATTTATTTAAAAAAATTCACAAAAATTGTTCGAAATGTGAATAAAATGATGTCAAAATTTGATTAAATTCTAGTAAATTTTTCCCACCCAAAAAAAATCCTAAAAAATCAGTATCACACAGCCTCCTAATGTCGTTTCCCCCCTTAAGTATTTATATGAAATAGGAGTAAATAAAAAATAACCAGCTACGTACATACCCTTTGGCTTTTTTTAAATGTGCGCATTTGCACGCCACGTATACTCGTATACTTACAATTAGTAAAAATTAAGTGATGAAATTTTTTGAAATTTAGTGTTGAGTGCAAATAGATGTTTACGATAAAATGATTTTTTTAATAAATATCGTTGGTAAAGGACCTTTTAGGATTGCCACACTGTTTATATAATTCCATTGGTATTATTCGATCGCTAATTTAAGATCTCAGTAAAGATATTTTACTACAAATAATAGAAGACCTAAAATTCCGTCCACTTAAAGTAAGTATACAACTGGATGAGTCAACTGATGTTGAGCATTGCAGCCAGCTCTTAATATTTGTGCGATATGCAAAAAAATGATAGATAGATGTTCTATTGAGAACCACTGGAGTTGACTTCGAGAGGAATTGATGTTTTAAATCACATCAAAGATTTTTTTTTAAATATCAATTACGAATGAATGTGATTGGCTCAATTGCACTGATGAGGCTCCAGCAATGTTAGGCAAAAATTCCAGATTTTTTTTCACACATGAAAATTGAATTACCGGAAGTTACAATAACGTATTTCATATTGTATCGGCATCCACTTGCGTCGAAAGCTTAGTCAGAAAGTTTAAAACAACGTCAATTACTGCAATAATTTACTGTAGTAAAATAAAATATATCCGGCGACGAGCGCTTAATCGTCGCCTTTGTCGTGCCTATTGTGATGAAATTAGGGCTGCTCATACAGTACTTCTACATCACATCGAAGGACCGCATGCTTAACATGTTTTTTGAATTGCATTAAGAAATTATTCACTTACTAACTAGTCAAAACTGTGATTTAGGAAAAGATTTTGAAAGTAAGGATGCAATTCTGAGACTAGCCTACTTAGCAGATATATTCACTATATTCACTTGAATGAATTGAACATATCAATCCAAGGATTTGGTAAAAATATAATAATAGCTAGTGAAAAATTATCTTCATTTATTGGAAAACTTCTTTAGATAAGTCGAGTTCAAAATGAGAAATTTGAAAACTTTCCCTTGCTTGGTTAAATTGTTGTAGAAAATGAAAAGAAAAAAAAATTATGCCCAACATTGCAATACATTTGAAACGATTGAGCGAATCATTGAATGGATCTTCCTACTGGAAATATTACCAAAACTCAGAGATGGATACTGGATCCATTTATATATAACCTCAATTCGATGGATGATAGTGATTTAAAAAAACACGATCTTATTAAATTGCGAGACAGTGGACATATTCAAATGGAATTCCAACAATTAGAATTACAACAATTCGGGTGTACACAGTTCGAATGTTATTCACAGTTGCCGAAAGAAGCATTGCAATTACTTCTACCATTTGCCACCACCTACCTGTGTGAAATGGGAATTTTATCGCATTTGCATATAAAACTAAAGCGAGAAATCGCTTAAATGGAAGTGATGACTTACGCGTGTCTCTCAAAAAATAGCCTCGCTTCAAAAGTATTATAATGAACAAGCAATAAGTAGTACATTTTTTTTAAATAAACAATAAATTTTGCAAAAAATATTTCTAAACTAAAAAATTTAAACTTATTTTTCAATGGGGTGCGGGGAGACCTATTTTCAGATTTACCAGGGGTGCGGCTCACTTTAAAGGTTAAGAAACACTGCACTAGGGCCTTTATAACTATTTCTTCGACAAAATTTATAAATGACTTTTATTAAGAAAGTAAATGTTTTCTTCCTGTTTCCAAAACTTTGTTGAAATCTCGTTGTTGATTTTCTCTTTTTTTATGAGAAGCAAACATTTTAATTTTTTTAATGTTAATCATATTATTAAAATATTTGTCGGAGAACCTGCCGAAGACAGATTCTGTGAGTTGATTTTCTAAAGAAAATTGAAATTGGAAGTTGAAAATTATTCATATTCATAGAGAATTAACAAAAACCAATCTTAGAAAAACTGCTTTTGAAATACTTTGATAAAGAGAGATTCCTGGATAAAAGAGTTGGTGTGTAGATTTTCTCAAATTTTATTATAACAGATGTTGGAACTAAGATAGTTTCATAGGATATTAACAAGAAACTAATTTTAAACAAACTAGTATTGAAATGTTTTGCAAAGAAACATGCATAAACAATAGTAGTTTATAATAGAAGTGTGTGAAGAAGGTCTCCTGTAGATGATTTGTGAAGTTTAAACCACGAGCTTTTGGCAATGAGTGCACAAAAGCCTTTCACACACGTGTACATACAATAACCTTTATTGGAATAAATAAAATTAAAAAAATATAAACCTTTCCTCTTACAATACCAAAAAACAACAAAAAGAAAAACAAAACCAACCAAATATATATAAAAGAAAAGCAAACAAAATCAATACTCGCACACCATAAAATATTAAGTCCATGTTAAAAGAGAGAAAAAAAAACTACAACTGGGCTATTTCTCCGTTTCCGTCCCCTGTTCCTTCCATCCTTTTATCCTTTCCATCATTACCAAACCATTACCATCCTCATTCATGCACTGTTTCCATTTCGACCCTAACACTCTCACTCTCCTTTTTTTGCACTCCTCAAACCAATGCACCCACACGTCCTTCCCTACCACACATACACCACAACTCTTATACTTGCCATCCATCCAATACTTTCGCCCTCTTTCTTCACTGCCGCATCTAAACCTGGCAATTACTGACTGTGCATTCAGGCCCAATGTTGATTTTAAGTATTTAGGTAGCTCTTCAAATATTTGTATTTCCACATAGTCCTTACTATATCTGCTCTCCATTATTTTCCTTTGACGTTCTTGCAGTTCAACTTCCTTCAGCCTTACCACTAGCCATTCGTCAACTCGCACGCCTTCCCTCCTAAGCCTCTCCATTTCCATGATAGACATACCACCTCCTTCATACAGTTTCCATTTATTCCTTCCCCAATTTGTCTCTCTCCTACCATTCATTCCTTCCAAACTTGCTACCCTGAACACATCTTTTACAATTCTTTCCTCAGTCATTCCATTCACTTTACATTCATACCTTGCTACTCTTAAATGCATTTAGCTCCTGCAGTACTATGTAGGAAGGAGTTGATCTGTCTAATGTCAGGGCCTTATTAAAGAATTGTAGTTGCACTTTTTCCACGCCTTCTTGTTCCTTCACCCCCCCATATTTCAGCTCCATACACCAATATACTCCGCCAACAAGCCTTCCATTTCATCTCCTTCGCCCGGTAATTTGTGCTAAATTCTTTTCCTCGTACCTTCAAGAACCTTTCTGCCGCCATCCACGCTCTTTTTGTTACGTACTCTATATGCTCTTTATTACCACACCCACTCCCAAATACAAACCCTAAATACTTAAAATGCCCAACCTGCTCTATCTCCATTCCCTTCCATTCGAACCTCTCCTTCCTGCACACCCCAGCTTTCTTAAACATTATCCATTTTGTTTTATCTACATTTACAATCAGTTTCCTTTTATCAAAAAATCTCTCCAACCTCTCAATCATTTCTTTCAATTCTCCTGCCGATTTTGCCAGTATTACCACATCATCCGCGTACGCCAGACTCCACACTTTCTTCCTCTACCTACCTTACCACCTCCTCCACTGAAAATTCCTCTTCTTCCACTATCGTCATACCGAGTTCGTGCCTCATCGGTTCTTCTTGATCTACCCCCCGCCCCCTCCTACTAACTCCATGAAGTGCTGTTTTCAATCCTCTATCTCAAATTTGCCTGTCCCACGTGTATCATATATTATTTTATCTACGAAGCATGTTAAAATACTGTTGATTCTACCAAAAAATAATTGCTTTTTACCGAAAATATTGCAAAATTGTAATTATGACAGACAACATATTTCAAATAACTGACACAATAAGGTTAAAACGTTCAACGTCTAAAAATTGCTAACTAGTAAAAACGTACAGTGAGGAGAACACTATTTGGTCTCTGTCGATGTAATCTGGGTTAGGTTAGGTTAACCCAGATTTAATCTACATTAGGTTATGGTTAGATTAAGTTATAGTAGAGTCGGATAAATCCAGACTGAGACTTCTTGATTCAAAATAAGATAAATTAATTCAAATTTAATATACGTCAGAAAATTTATTTTTGGCCTCCTGAATTAAAGTGAATTAAAGCTAGCTTTGACATCGTGTATACGTCCAGAGAAACTAGATTTTTACATACAATGTTGCAAAGTACGGCTACGATGCGGTAAAGTGACCAGTAAATTTTAACCTTTCAGGGCACTTACAAAATAAATTAAGTATAAGACAATAAAATCTAATGTCGAAAACGCTACTTTACACCATATTTGTCACGATAATGTAGAAAACAAGAGTGATTTTTTAAATTTTACTGTGCGTCTGACTGATATGAAAAAATGACACATTATGTACCTAATAAATTTGAATTAGTAAAAATGTCAAAGTTTGTGAGTACCAACATTAAAAAATTAAATAATTTCCAATATTGTAAATAATCTAAATCTATTTGTTTCTTAAATAATAATTGTCGGCCAAAAAATCTTATACAAATTTCGTGCGGAAATGATTTTACAATGCTCCAGCAAACGAGCTGTTGCATTGTAAAATCAAAGTTTCGCACTAATGTAATTAAGTATTTCTCTTCGTCTATATTTTTTGTTAAGTGGCCCCAGTTGTTGCCATAAAAACAACAAACATAAATCGTTTAATAAT
>CALYMW010000288.1:0-31993 GCA_944588485.1 Phosphuga atrata | reverse complement strand
TAGTCTTGTCTGTCTAGTCTTGTCTGTCTAGTCTTGTCTGTCTAGTCTTGTCTGTCTAGTCTTGTCTGTCTAGTCTTGTCTGTCTAGTCTTGTCTGTCTAGTCTTGTCTGTCTAGTCTTGTCTGTCTAGTCTTGTCTGTCTAGTCTTGTCTGTCTAGTCTTGTCTGTCTAGTCTTGTCTGTTCTAGTCTTGTCTGTCTAGTCTTGTCTGTCTAGTCTTGTCTGTCTAGTCTTGTCTGTCTAGTCTTGTCTGTCTAGTCTTGTCTGTCTAGTCTTGTCTGTCTAGTCTTGTCTGTCTAGTCTTGTCTGTCTAGTCTTGTCTGTCTAGTCTTGTCTGTCTAGTCTTGTCTGTCTAGTCTTGTCTGTCTAGTCTTGTCTGTCTAGTCTTGTCTGTCTAGTCTTGTCTGTCTAGTCTTGTCTGTCTAGTCTTGTCTGTCTAGTCTTGTCTGTCTAGTCTTGTCTGTCTAGTCTTGTCTGTCTAGTCTTGTCTGTCTAGTCTTGTCTGTCTAGTCTTGTCTGTCTAGTCTTGTCTGTCTAGTCTTGTCTGTCTAGTCTTGTCTGTCTAGTCTTGTCTGTCTAGTCTTGTCTGTCTAGTCTTGTCTGTCTAGTCTTGTCTGTCTAGTCTTGTCTGTCTAGTCTTGTCTGTCTAGTCTTGTCTGTCTAGTCTTGTCTGTCTAGTCTTGTCTGTCTAGTCTTGTCTGTCTAGTCTTGTCTGTCTAGTCTTGTCTGTCTAGTCTTGTCTGTCTAGTCTTGTCTGTCTAGTCTTGTCTGTCTAGTCTTGTCTGTCTAGTCTTGTCTGTCTAGTCTTGTCTGTCTAGTCTTGTCTGTCTAGTCTTGTCTGTCTAGTCTTGTCTGTCTAGTCTTGTCTGTCTAGTCTTGTCTGTCTAGTCTTGTCTGTCTAGTCTTGTCTGTCTAGTCTTGTCTGTCTAGTCTTGTCTGTCTAGTCTTGTCTGTCTAGTCTTGTCTGTCTAGTCTTGTCTGTCTAGTCTTGTCTGTCTAGTCTTGTCTGTCTAGTCTTGTCTGTCTAGTCTTGTCTGTCTAGTCTTGTCTGTCTAGTCTTGTCTGTCTAGTCTTGTCTGTCTAGTCTTGTCTGTCTAGTCTTGTCTGTCTAGTCTTGTCTGTCTAGTCTTGTCTGTCTAGTCTTGTCTGTCTAGTCTTGTCTGTCTAGTCTTGTCTGTCTAGTCTTGTCTGTCTAGTCTTGTCTGTCTAGTCTTGTCTGTCTAGTCTTGTCTGTCTAGTCTTGTCTGTCTAGTCTTGTCTGTCTAGTCTTGTCTGTCTAGTCTTGTCTGTCTAGTCTTGTCTGTCTAGTCTTGTCTGTCTAGTCTTGTCTGTCTAGTCTTGTCTGTCTAGTCTTGTCTGTCTAGTCTTGTCTGTCTAGTCTTGTCTGTCTAGTCTTGTCTGTCTAGTCTTGTCTGTCTAGTCTTGTCTGTCTAGTCTTGTCTGTCTAGTCTTGTCTGTCTAGTCTTGTCTGTCTAGTCTTGTCTGTCTAGTCTTGTCTGTCTAGTCTTGTCTGTCTAGTCTTGTCTGTCTAGTCTTGTCTGTCTAGTCTTGTCTGTCTAGTCTTGTCTGTCTAGTCTTGTCTGTCTAGTCTTGTCTGTCTAGTCTTGTCTGTCTAGTCTTGTCTGTCTAGTCTTGTCTGTCTAGTCTTGTCTGTCTAGTCTTGTCTGTCTAGTCTTGTCTGTCTAGTCTTGTCTGTCTAGTCTTGTCTGTCTAGTCTTGTCTGTCTAGTCTTGTCTGTCTAGTCTTGTCTGTCTAGTCTTGTCTGTCTAGTCTTGTCTGTCTAGTCTTGTCTGTCTAGTCTTGTCTGTCTAGTCTTGTCTGTCTAGTCTTGTCTGTCTAGTCTTGTCTGTCTAGTCTTGTCTGTCTAGTCTTGTCTGTCTAGTCTTGTCTGTCTAGTCTTGTCTGTCTAGTCTTGTCTGTCTAGTCTTGTCTGTCTAGTCTTGTCTGTCTAGTCTTGTCTGTCTAGTCTTGTCTGTCTAGTCTTGTCTGTCTAGTCTTGTCTGTCTAGTCTTGTCTGTCTAGTCTTGTCTGTCTAGTCTTGTCTGTCTAGTCTTGTCTGTCTAGTCTTGTCTGTCTAGTCTTGTCTGTCTAGTCTTGTCTGTCTAGTCTTGTCTGTCTAGTCTTGTCTGTCTAGTCTTGTCTGTCTAGTCTTGTCTGTCTAGTCTTGTCTGTCTAGTCTTGTCTGTCTAGTCTTGTCTGTCTAGTCTTGTCTGTCTAGTCTTGTCTGTCTAGTCTTGTCTGTCTAGTCTTGTCTGTCTAGTCTTGTCTGTCTAGTCTTGTCTGTCTAGTCTTGTCTGTCTAGTCTTGTCTGTCTAGTCTTGTCTGTCTAGTCTTGTCTGTCTAGTCTTGTCTGTCTAGTCTTGTCTGTCTAGTCTTGTCTGTCTAGTCTTGTCTGTCTAGTCTTGTCTGTCTAGTCTTGTCTGTCTAGTCTTGTCTGTCTAGTCTTGTCTGTCTAGTCTTGTCTGTCTAGTCTTGTCTGTCTAGTCTTGTCTGTCTAGTCTTGTCTGTCTAGTCTTGTCTGTCTAGTCTTGTCTGTCTAGTCTTGTCTGTCTAGTCTTGTCTGTCTAGTCTTGTCTGTCTAGTCTTGTCTGTCTAGTCTTGTCTGTCTAGTCTTGTCTGTCTAGTCTTGTCTGTCTAGTCTTGTCTGTCTAGTCTTGTCTGTCTAGTCTTGTCTGTCTAGTCTTGTCTGTCTAGTCTTGTCTGTCTAGTCTTGTCTGTCTAGTCTTGTCTGTCTAGTCTTGTCTGTCTAGTCTTGTCTGTCTAGTCTTGTCTGTCTAGTCTTGTCTGTCTAGTCTTGTCTGTCTAGTCTTGTCTGTCTAGTCTTGTCTGTCTAGTCTTGTCTGTCTAGTCTTGTCTGTCTAGTCTTGTCTGTCTAGTCTTGTCTGTCTAGTCTTGTCTGTCTAGTCTTGTCTGTCTAGTCTTGTCTGTCTAGTCTTGTCTGTCTAGTCTTGTCTGTCTAGTCTTGTCTGTCTAGTCTTGTCTGTCTAGTCTTGTCTGTCTAGTCTTGTCTGTCTAGTCTTGTCTGTCTAGTCTTGTCTGTCTAGTCTTGTCTGTCTAGTCTTGTCTGTCTAGTCTTGTCTGTCTAGTCTTGTCTGTCTAGTCTTGTCTGTCTAGTCTTGTCTGTCTAGTCTTGTCTGTCTAGTCTTGTCTGTCTAGTCTTGTCTGTCTAGTCTTGTCTGTCTAGTCTTGTCTGTCTAGTCTTGTCTGTCTAGTCTTGTCTGTCTAGTCTTGTCTGTCTAGTCTTGTCTGTCTAGTCTTGTCTGTCTAGTCTTGTCTGTCTAGTCTTGTCTGTCTAGTCTTGTCTGTCTAGTCTTGTCTGTCTAGTCTTGTCTGTCTAGTCTTGTCTGTCTAGTCTTGTCTGTCTAGTCTTGTCTGTCTAGTCTTGTCTGTCTAGTCTTGTCTGTCTAGTCTTGTCTGTCTAGTCTTGTCTGTCTAGTCTTGTCTGTCTAGTCTTGTCTGTCTAGTCTTGTCTGTCTAGTCTTGTCTGTCTAGTCTTGTCTGTCTAGTCTTGTCTGTCTAGTCTTGTCTGTCTAGTCTTGTCTGTCTAGTCTTGTCTGTCTAGTCTTGTCTGTCTAGTCTTGTCTGTCTAGTCTTGTCTGTCTAGTCTTGTCTGTCTAGTCTTGTCTGTCTAGTCTTGTCTGTCTAGTCTTGTCTGTCTAGTCTTGTCTGTCTAGTCTTGTCTGTCTAGTCTTGTCTGTCTAGTCTTGTCTGTCTAGTCTTGTCTGTCTAGTCTTGTCTGTCTAGTCTTGTCTGTCTAGTCTTGTCTGTCTAGTCTTGTCTGTCTAGTCTTGTCTGTCTAGTCTTGTCTGTCTAGTCTTGTCTGTCTAGTCTTGTCTGTCTAGTCTTGTCTGTCTAGTCTTGTCTGTCTAGTCTTGTCTGTCTAGTCTTGTCTGTCTAGTCTTGTCTGTCTAGTCTTGTCTGTCTAGTCTTGTCTGTCTAGTCTTGTCTGTCTAGTCTTGTCTGTCTAGTCTTGTCTGTCTAGTCTTGTCTGTCTAGTCTTGTCTGTCTAGTCTTGTCTGTCTAGTCTTGTCTGTCTAGTCTTGTCTGTCTAGTCTTGTCTGTCTAGTCTTGTCTGTCTAGTCTTGTCTGTCTAGTCTTGTCTGTCTAGTCTTGTCTGTCTAGTCTTGTCTGTCTAGTCTTGTCTGTCTAGTCTTGTCTGTCTAGTCTTGTCTGTCTAGTCTTGTCTGTCTAGTCTTGTCTGTCTAGTCTTGTCTGTCTAGTCTTGTCTGTCTAGTCTTGTCTGTCTAGTCTTGTCTGTCTAGTCTTGTCTGTCTAGTCTTGTCTGTCTAGTCTTGTCTGTCTAGTCTTGTCTGTCTAGTCTTGTCTGTCTAGTCTTGTCTGTCTAGTCTTGTCTGTCTAGTCTTGTCTGTCTAGTCTTGTCTGTCTAGTCTTGTCTGTCTAGTCTTGTCTGTCTAGTCTTGTCTGTCTAGTCTTGTCTGTCTAGTCTTGTCTGTCTAGTCTTGTCTGTCTAGTCTTGTCTGTCTAGTCTTGTCTGTCTAGTCTTGTCTGTCTAGTCTTGTCTGTCTAGTCTTGTCTGTCTAGTCTTGTCTGTCTAGTCTTGTCTGTCTAGTCTTGTCTGTCTAGTCTTGTCTGTCTAGTCTTGTCTGTCTAGTCTTGTCTGTCTAGTCTTGTCTGTCTAGTCTTGTCTGTCTAGTCTTGTCTGTCTAGTCTTGTCTGTCTAGTCTTGTCTGTCTAGTCTTGTCTGTCTAGTCTTGTCTGTCTAGTCTTGTCTGTCTAGTCTTGTCTGTCTAGTCTTGTCTGTCTAGTCTTGTCTGTCTAGTCTTGTCTGTCTAGTCTTGTCTGTCTAGTCTTGTCTGTCTAGTCTTGTCTGTCTAGTCTTGTCTGTCTAGTCTTGTCTGTCTAGTCTTGTCTGTCTAGTCTTGTCTGTCTAGTCTTGTCTGTCTAGTCTTGTCTGTCTAGTCTTGTCTGTCTAGTCTTGTCTGTCTAGTCTTGTCTGTCTAGTCTTGTCTGTCTAGTCTTGTCTGTCTAGTCTTGTCTGTCTAGTCTTGTCTGTCTAGTCTTGTCTGTCTAGTCTTGTCTGTCTAGTCTTGTCTGTCTAGTCTTGTCTGTCTAGTCTTGTCTGTCTAGTCTTGTCTGTCTAGTCTTGTCTGTCTAGTCTTGTCTGTCTAGTCTTGTCTGTCTAGTCTTGTCTGTCTAGTCTTGTCTGTCTAGTCTTGTCTGTCTAGTCTTGTCTGTCTAGTCTTGTCTGTCTAGTCTTGTCTGTCTAGTCTTGTCTGTCTAGTCTTGTCTGTCTAGTCTTGTCTGTCTAGTCTTGTCTGTCTAGTCTTGTCTGTCTAGTCTTGTCTGTCTAGTCTTGTCTGTCTAGTCTTGTCTGTCTAGTCTTGTCTGTCTAGTCTTGTCTGTCTAGTCTTGTCTGTCTAGTCTTGTCTGTCTAGTCTTGTCTGTCTAGTCTTGTCTGTCTAGTCTTGTCTGTCTAGTCTTGTCTGTCTAGTCTTGTCTGTCTAGTCTTGTCTGTCTAGTCTTGTCTGTCTAGTCTTGTCTGTCTAGTCTTGTCTGTCTAGTCTTGTCTGTCTAGTCTTGTCTGTCTAGTCTTGTCTGTCTAGTCTTGTCTGTCTAGTCTTGTCTGTCTAGTCTTGTCTGTCTAGTCTTGTCTGTCTAGTCTTGTCTGTCTAGTCTTGTCTGTCTAGTCTTGTCTGTCTAGTCTTGTCTGTCTAGTCTTGTCTGTCTAGTCTTGTCTGTCTAGTCTTGTCTGTCTAGTCTTGTCTGTCTAGTCTTGTCTGTCTAGTCTTGTCTGTCTAGTCTTGTCTGTCTAGTCTTGTCTGTCTAGTCTTGTCTGTCTAGTCTTGTCTGTCTAGTCTTGTCTGTCTAGTCTTGTCTGTCTAGTCTTGTCTGTCTAGTCTTGTCTGTCTAGTCTTGTCTGTCTAGTCTTGTCTGTCTAGTCTTGTCTGTCTAGTCTTGTCTGTCTAGTCTTGTCTGTCTAGTCTTGTCTGTCTAGTCTTGTCTGTCTAGTCTTGTCTGTCTAGTCTTGTCTGTCTAGTCTTGTCTGTCTAGTCTTGTCTGTCTAGTCTTGTCTGTCTAGTCTTGTCTGTCTAGTCTTGTCTGTCTAGTCTTGTCTGTCTAGTCTTGTCTGTCTAGTCTTGTCTGTCTAGTCTTGTCTGTCTAGTCTTGTCTGTCTAGTCTTGTCTGTCTAGTCTTGTCTGTCTAGTCTTGTCTGTCTAGTCTTGTCTGTCTAGTCTTGTCTGTCTAGTCTTGTCTGTCTAGTCTTGTCTGTCTAGTCTTGTCTGTCTAGTCTTGTCTGTCTAGTCTTGTCTGTCTAGTCTTGTCTGTCTAGTCTTGTCTGTCTAGTCTTGTCTGTCTAGTCTTGTCTGTCTAGTCTTGTCTGTCTAGTCTTGTCTGTCTAGTCTTGTCTGTCTAGTCTTGTCTGTCTAGTCTTGTCTGTCTAGTCTTGTCTGTCTAGTCTTGTCTGTCTAGTCTTGTCTGTCTAGTCTTGTCTGTCTAGTCTTGTCTGTCTAGTCTTGTCTGTCTAGTCTTGTCTGTCTAGTCTTGTCTGTCTAGTCTTGTCTGTCTAGTCTTGTCTGTCTAGTCTTGTCTGTCTAGTCTTGTCTGTCTAGTCTTGTCTGTCTAGTCTTGTCTGTCTAGTCTTGTCTGTCTAGTCTTGTCTGTCTAGTCTTGTCTGTCTAGTCTTGTCTGTCTAGTCTTGTCTGTCTAGTCTTGTCTGTCTAGTCTTGTCTGTCTAGTCTTGTCTGTCTAGTCTTGTCTGTCTAGTCTTGTCTGTCTAGTCTTGTCTGTCTAGTCTTGTCTGTCTAGTCTTGTCTGTCTAGTCTTGTCTGTCTAGTCTTGTCTGTCTAGTCTTGTCTGTCTAGTCTTGTCTGTCTAGTCTTGTCTGTCTAGTCTTGTCTGTCTAGTCTTGTCTGTCTAGTCTTGTCTGTCTAGTCTTGTCTGTCTAGTCTTGTCTGTCTAGTCTTGTCTGTCTAGTCTTGTCTGTCTAGTCTTGTCTGTCTAGTCTTGTCTGTCTAGTCTTGTCTGTCTAGTCTTGTCTGTCTAGTCTTGTCTGTCTAGTCTTGTCTGTCTAGTCTTGTCTGTCTAGTCTTGTCTGTCTAGTCTTGTCTGTCTAGTCTTGTCTGTCTAGTCTTGTCTGTCTAGTCTTGTCTGTCTAGTCTTGTCTGTCTAGTCTTGTCTGTCTAGTCTTGTCTGTCTAGTCTTGTCTGTCTAGTCTTGTCTGTCTAGTCTTGTCTGTCTAGTCTTGTCTGTCTAGTCTTGTCTGTCTAGTCTTGTCTGTCTAGTCTTGTCTGTCTAGTCTTGTCTGTCTAGTCTTGTCTGTCTAGTCTTGTCTGTCTAGTCTTGTCTGTCTAGTCTTGTCTGTCTAGTCTTGTCTGTCTAGTCTTGTCTGTCTAGTCTTGTCTGTCTAGTCTTGTCTGTCTAGTCTTGTCTGTCTAGTCTTGTCTGTCTAGTCTTGTCTGTCTAGTCTTGTCTGTCTAGTCTTGTCTGTCTAGTCTTGTCTGTCTAGTCTTGTCTGTCTAGTCTTGTCTGTCTAGTCTTGTCTGTCTAGTCTTGTCTGTCTAGTCTTGTCTGTCTAGTCTTGTCTGTCTAGTCTTGTCTGTCTAGTCTTGTCTGTCTAGTCTTGTCTGTCTAGTCTTGTCTGTCTAGTCTTGTCTGTCTAGTCTTGTCTGTCTAGTCTTGTCTGTCTAGTCTTGTCTGTCTAGTCTTGTCTGTCTAGTCTTGTCTGTCTAGTCTTGTCTGTCTAGTCTTGTCTGTCTAGTCTTGTCTGTCTAGTCTTGTCTGTCTAGTCTTGTCTGTCTAGTCTTGTCTGTCTAGTCTTGTCTGTCTAGTCTTGTCTGTCTAGTCTTGTCTGTCTAGTCTTGTCTGTCTAGTCTTGTCTGTCTAGTCTTGTCTGTCTAGTCTTGTCTGTCTAGTCTTGTCTGTCTAGTCTTGTCTGTCTAGTCTTGTCTGTCTAGTCTTGTCTGTCTAGTCTTGTCTGTCTAGTCTTGTCTGTCTAGTCTTGTCTGTCTAGTCTTGTCTGTCTAGTCTTGTCTGTCTAGTCTTGTCTGTCTAGTCTTGTCTGTCTAGTCTTGTCTGTCTAGTCTTGTCTGTCTAGTCTTGTCTGTCTAGTCTTGTCTGTCTAGTCTTGTCTGTCTAGTCTTGTCTGTCTAGTCTTGTCTGTCTAGTCTTGTCTGTCTAGTCTTGTCTGTCTAGTCTTGTCTGTCTAGTCTTGTCTGTCTAGTCTTGTCTGTCTAGTCTTGTCTGTCTAGTCTTGTCTGTCTAGTCTTGTCTGTCTAGTCTTGTCTGTCTAGTCTTGTCTGTCTAGTCTTGTCTGTCTAGTCTTGTCTGTCTAGTCTTGTCTGTCTAGTCTTGTCTGTCTAGTCTTGTCTGTCTAGTCTTGTCTGTCTAGTCTTGTCTGTCTAGTCTTGTCTGTCTAGTCTTGTCTGTCTAGTCTTGTCTGTCTAGTCTTGTCTGTCTAGTCTTGTCTGTCTAGTCTTGTCTGTCTAGTCTTGTCTGTCTAGTCTTGTCTGTCTAGTCTTGTCTGTCTAGTCTTGTCTGTCTAGTCTTGTCTGTCTAGTCTTGTCTGTCTAGTCTTGTCTGTCTAGTCTTGTCTGTCTAGTCTTGTCTGTCTAGTCTTGTCTGTCTAGTCTTGTCTGTCTAGTCTTGTCTGTCTAGTCTTGTCTGTCTAGTCTTGTCTGTCTAGTCTTGTCTGTCTAGTCTTGTCTGTCTAGTCTTGTCTGTCTAGTCTTGTCTGTCTAGTCTTGTCTGTCTAGTCTTGTCTGTCTAGTCTTGTCTGTCTAGTCTTGTCTGTCTAGTCTTGTCTGTCTAGTCTTGTCTGTCTAGTCTTGTCTGTCTAGTCTTGTCTGTCTAGTCTTGTCTGTCTAGTCTTGTCTGTCTAGTCTTGTCTGTCTAGTCTTGTCTGTCTAGTCTTGTCTGTCTAGTCTTGTCTGTCTAGTCTTGTCTGTCTAGTCTTGTCTGTCTAGTCTTGTCTGTCTAGTCTTGTCTGTCTAGTCTTGTCTGTCTAGTCTTGTCTGTCTAGTCTTGTCTGTCTAGTCTTGTCTGTCTAGTCTTGTCTGTCTAGTCTTGTCTGTCTAGTCTTGTCTGTCTAGTCTTGTCTGTCTAGTCTTGTCTGTCTAGTCTTGTCTGTCTAGTCTTGTCTGTCTAGTCTTGTCTGTCTAGTCTTGTCTGTCTAGTCTTGTCTGTCTAGTCTTGTCTGTCTAGTCTTGTCTGTCTAGTCTTGTCTGTCTAGTCTTGTCTGTCTAGTCTTGTCTGTCTAGTCTTGTCTGTCTAGTCTTGTCTGTCTAGTCTTGTCTGTCTAGTCTTGTCTGTCTAGTCTTGTCTGTCTAGTCTTGTCTGTCTAGTCTTGTCTGTCTAGTCTTGTCTGTCTAGTCTTGTCTGTCTAGTCTTGTCTGTCTAGTCTTGTCTGTCTAGTCTTGTCTGTTTAGTCTTGTCTGTCTAGTCTTGTCTGTCTAGTCTTGTCTGTCTAGTCTTGTCTGTCTAGTCTTGTCTGTCTAGTCTTGTCTGTCTAGTCTTGTCTGTCTAGTCTTGTCTGTCTAGTCTTGTCTGTCTAGTCTTGTCTGTCTAGTCTTGTCTGTCTAGTCTTGTCTGTCTAGTCTTATCTGTCTAGTCTTGTCTGTCTAGTCTTGTCTGTCTAGTCTTGTCTTTCTAGTCTTGTCTGTCTAGTCTTGTCTGTCTAGTCTTGTCTGTCTAGTCTTGTCAGTCTAGTCTTGTCTGTCTGCGGAAAGTGGCGGATCGGTCGACTGATGACGTGGAGGCGTACAAGAAGACGGAGTGCTCGATCGCTTTTACAATCGTGGAAGCGATTGGAGCACTTAACAGACAAGTGGAGGACTTGGAAAGGGCTATCGCTGGAAGCAGTAGCACGAAGAAAGAAGTTAAAGATGCAGCAGCGCGAGTGAAAAAGACAACTAACGTCTTCTCGCGCAACTCCGAGAGCACTTGGCTGGAAAGCGCACCGTTTCCTGCCCGTTGAAAAGGTGTTATATGACACCGAGATCCAAACTGTAAGTGTGGCATGCAAGGAAGTCAGCACCCAAACGGAGGCTGAATGTAGTATCACCAGTGCGTTGAAGCCGGGTATGAATGTGCAGGAGTACATGTCCCTGGCGAGGGAGAGGTGGTCCGAGGACGCTTTCACCGTGGTGAAGATGGCCAAGGTCTCTCCTCTGGCCAGGGACGAGTCTTGTCTTGTCTGTCTAGTCTTGTCTGTCTAGTCTTGTCTGTCTAGTCTTGTCTGTCTAGTCTTGTCTGTCTAGTCTTGTCTGTCTAGTCTTGTCTGTCTAGTCTTGTCTGTCTAGTCTTGTCTGTCTAGTCTTGTCTGTCTAGTCTTGTCTGTCTAGTCTTGTCTGTCTAGTCTTGTCTGTCTAGTCTTGTCTGTCTAGTCTTGTCTGTCTAGTCTTGTCTGTCTAGTCTTGTCTGTCTAGTCTTGTCTGTCTAGTCTTGTCTGTCTAGTCTTGTCTGTCTAGTCTTGTCTGTCTAGTCTTGTCTGTCTAGTCTTGTCTGTCTAGTCTTGTCTGTCTAGTCTTGTCTGTCTAGTCTTGTCTGTCTAGTCTTGTCTGTCTAGTCTTGTCTGTCTAGTCTTGTCTGTCTAGTCTTGTCTGTCTAGTCTTGTCTGTCTAGTCTTGTCTGTCTAGTCTTGTCTGTCTAGTCTTGTCTGTCTAGTCTTGTCTGTCTAGTCTTGTCTGTCTAGTCTTGTCTGTCTAGTCTTGTCTGTCTAGTCTTGTCTGTCTAGTCTTGTCTGTCTAGTCTTGTCTGTCTAGTCTTGTCTGTCTAGTCTTGTCTGTCTAGTCTTGTCTGTCTAGTCTTGTCTGTCTAGTCTTGTCTGTCTAGTCTTGTCTGTCTAGTCTTGTCTGTCTAGTCTTGTCTGTCTAGTCTTGTCTGTCTAGTCAAATTCAAATTCAAATTCAAATTCAAATTCAGTTTATTAATCTATAGATGTAATAATTATACATATTAGACAGGTCAAAGTTAGAATACATAGAAATAAATAGAGTACAAGAATACATAAGCACATAAAGTTAAAAATTAAAAAAATAAATATTAGACATCATTAAAAAAATCACTGACAGTATAATAGCATTTATCTAGGAGGTAAGTTTTAAGGCGTATTCGGAAGCTTCTATAACTGGCTAACTCCTTAATAGCCAACGGTAACTGGTTATAGATTTGAATACCTATTCGATTAGGAGCACCTTTGCAAATGGTGAGATTACTTTTCACCGGTCTTAGGTTCAAATAATTTCTGGTATCATATCCATGGCGGTCATCTCTTACTCCAATTACATTCCTATTTTTAAAAATATGACATGCTAACTCCCATATATAAATACATGGAACGGTGAGGATTTTAAGATTTTTAAAGTATGATCTGCAAGAGGTGGTTCTTGTGATGCCTGCTATTGTTCGTATTACCCTTTTTTGTGCAAGAAATACTCCTTGACTAAGTGAAGCAGCTCCCCAGACTAAAATGCCATAAGCCAGAACCGAATGTATTTCGGCATGGTATACGCTGAGAAGAACATCTTCACCCACCGTTTGTCTTACTTTTCTTAACAGATACGATTTACTGTGCAGCTTATGAATTATTGCATCAGTGGTTGCAGTCCATGTCAGGTGTTCCTCTAGGTATATACCTAGAAATTGCTTGCAGTTGCCAATTTTGAGAGGAATGTCATCAGTGGGATTTCTTCGACTGCATTGAAAAATAACATAGCTTGTTTTTCCAATATTAAGGTGTAAGTTATTGGCACAGAACCATGTGTATAGTTTTAACAGGATAATGTTCAGTTGTGTTGCCGTTGCATCAAGTGAACGTTCCGAAATTAGGATACTCGAATCATCCGCATACAGCGTGCAGTGATAAGGGCCGATAAAATGTATCATGTCAGCTGTATAGAGAGAAAACAGAATCGGCGCTAAGATACTACCTTGCGGCAACCCTATTCTGAGAACTTTAGTATTAGAGTATCCTGTCCTCCCTCCTGAATTTATTCTGACGTATTGTCTTCTATTATTTAAGTAGGACTCGAACCAACGACCAGCCTTTCCTCTAATTCCATAGGAATATAGTTTGTCCAGGAGAATTTCATGTGCGACGCAGTCAAAGGCTTTTGACAGGTCGCAAAAAATTCCCACTGGACATTTCCCTTCGTCTACCTCATTAACGATTTTGTTGTAGAATTCACTGATTGCTGTGGAGGTGGATTTTTGTTTGCAGAATCCATGTTGCTGGCGAGGAATTAGATGATGTCGCGTAATGAAAGGCATTAATCGCTTTTCCATAGAATATTCAAGGATCTTTGCCAGAACCGATGCGAGCGAGATCGGTCTGTAATTGTTCCTATCAATTCTGTCTCCTTTCTTGAATATAGGTGAAACTACTGCGATTTTTAGAGCATCAGGTACCTTTTCAGAAGCGAACGAGCAATTGATAATATCGGTAATAGGCTCTATCAGTTCACTTTCGAATTCCTTAATGATACTAGCAGGCAAGGAGTCTGGGCCCTGGGTTGGTTAATTTTTAATTTTTTTGAAGACTAAGGACATTTCGCTAGGAGAGAAATCTTCGAGATAAATAGATTTTTCGTTTCGGAGAATGTGGCTATTGTCTAAGTAGGTTGACGGAATGTTTTCTATAATCCTTTCAGGTGCTGAGGTAAAGAAGTCATTAAAAAGTGAAGCTACCGCTTCAGGCGTTTCTACAAGTCTTTCATTCTCTAATAGGTAAATGTCTTGTTTACTCCGTACTTTGTTGGACAGTTCATCTACTGTCTTCCAAAGAGTACGTTGTTTATTAGATGATTTTCCAATTTTGTTTCTAAAGTAATTTCTTTTAGTAGAGATAAGGAGATTCAGGTGCGTTTTCTTGTGTGCCAAGTAAATTTCTTTCAAGTCAGGGTGCTGCTTTTGTAAAATATACAGGTCCTTTAACTTTCTGCTTGAGATTTTAATTTCTTTGGTTATCCAAGAAGTGGGAGTAATTGTTATTTTCTTTAATGGACAATATTTAAAAATATAAAATTACATCAGTTGGATAAACGAGTTGACCTTTCTCTCGCAGTCCTTAGTTGAGAAAATATCTGCCCAGGATTCTTTTTGTAGAGCTTCTTGAAGGCGAAGTTTATTGGCTGCACAGAAGTTTCGAGCAAAATAAAAATCTTGTTTAGTTTTATTAGGAAATACTACATTGGCAACCAGTATGAATCTGTGATCAGAGAGAGTGTTGTCCCCAACAGTGATTGGAGCTGGGCGATTTAGTCTGACAAAAAGATTGTCAATTGTGCTGTGTGAGGTGTTAGTTACCCTAGTGGGAACCTTTACTCTGTGATCTAGACCATATGATAGCAGCATGTTGACTAGATTGGTTTTATCTTTGGAATATTTATCAAAGTGTATATTAAAGTCACCTACAATAAAAATGTCATCATATTTAAGAAACACACAGTCAAGTACCTCTTCGAGAATTATCATGAAAGTGGTGACACACCCCGTAGGCGGTCGATATACAGTTATAATAACCACGGAATTAGTACCCGACTTCCATACAACCCCACACAACTCAACTTGTTTTTCAATGGATTTACTGGAGATTTCTAGAGTGTGGCAGTTATCGAAATATGTGTGTTTAACCCAAATTGCAACTCCTCCGCCAATAGACTGCGTTCGTGAATAGGAGGCAATCGATTTATAATTAGGTATATTTATGTAAGACATTAGCTCATCCGTCAGCCAAGTTTCTGCCAGACATAAAAAGTGTGGCGAGTGATCAGATGTTAAAAGCTCCAGTTGAAGGAGTTTCTGTTTAATACTTTGAGCATTAATGAATAATATCAGATTGTTAATACGTTTGGTACTATTTTTGCAGTTATTTTTCAATGGAGAGTGAAGTAAAATTGGCCCTGAATTCGAAAGATTTAGTTGGTTACTCTCAGTTTGTGAGGGTTTGGGAAGAAAAAACGATTAACTCTTGTGTATTGCGGCCAGGTTTCCGGTTTTTGCACATCTTCAAGTTTATTCATTGGAACAGAGACCTTAAAAGATGAGTATTCTTTGGGAAACTTAGAAGGAAGTTTAGTACACTGTATGTGGTCGAACTGTTTACTGTTAAGATATTTGATTACATCATCCTCGTTGAGTTCTGGATCCAGACGGTAGACATGAAGGTGAGCATAATTCTTCACCGCCCTAATTGCGGAATTCTCGGAGTTTGTGCCAATTATTATATTTGATCTTCTATTATTCCTTTTCTTTTTATTTTGAAATTGCCACGTATCGTTGTTTACAATTTTATCAAGTTGTGTTTTTTTAACACCGCTCTCACGAGTATCGGTTTTATCGTGCACGATTGGTTTTTCCTTTCTCGAAGGTCCTTGCTGCTTCGTATCTTGCGAATTGGCCTTATCGGAACAAGATAAGACTTCACCTGTGTTTTTATCTGCTTCGCATTCTTTCGCAGGTTCGGATAAGTTTTTACCCGCAGAATTAAACAATTGATCTGACGTGGCCATTTTTTCTAAAAGCATAGAATTTTGGGTTTGTAGATTTCTTACTTGTTGTGTAAGTTCCCGTAGTTTCTTTTTCACACGGTCCTGAATATTATCCATGATTGATGATCTCATCGACTCTAATTCACTCCTTATGGCTCCGGTAATCATGTCCTTGAAATAGGGACTTTGAAGGTACAATATCACAGGGTCACCATTTGCATCTGGATTAGCGTTAGAACGTAATTCTCTTGGCATATTGCAAACAAATATATTAAATTCACTTAGATTGGATTAAAGAGATAGTTTTCTCTCACGCTTGATTTGATGTTCACGCTCTCGCGGTTCGACCGCGACTGTCTTGTCTGTCTAGTCTTGTCTGTCTAGTCTTGTCTGTCTAGTCTTGTCTGTTTAGTCTTATCTGTCTAGTCTTGTCTGTCTAGTCTTGTCTGTCTAGTCTTGTCTGTCTAGTCTTGTCTGTCTAGTCTTGTCTGTCTAGTCTTGTCTGTCTAGTATTGTCTGTCTAGTCTTGTCTGTCTAGTCTTGTCTGTCTAGTCTTGTCTGTCTAGTCTTGTCTGTCTAGTCTTGTCTGTCTAGTCTTGTCTGTCTAGTCTTGTCTGTCTAGTCTTGTCTGTCTAGTCTTGTCTGTCTAGTCTTGTCTGTCTAGTCTTGTCTGTCTAGTCTTGTCTGTCTAGTCTTGTCTGTCTAGTCTTGTCTGTCTAGTCTTGTCTGTCTAGTCTTGTCTGTCTAGTCTTGTCTGTCTAGTCTTGTCTGTCTAGTATTGTCTGTCTAGTCTTGTCTGTCTAGTCTTGTCTGTCTAGTCTTGTCTGTCTAGTCTTGTCTGTCTAGTCTTGTCTGTCTAGTCTTGTCTGTCTAGTCTTGTCTGTCTAGTCTTGTCTGTCTAGTCTTGTCTGTCTAGTCTTGTCTGTCTAGTCTTGTCTGTCTAGTCTTGTCTGTCTAGTCTTGTCTGTCTAATCTTGTCTGTCTAGTCTTGTCTGTGTAGTCTTGTCTGTCTAGTCTTGTCTGTCTAGTCTTGTCTGTCTAGTCTTGTCTGTCTAGCCTTGTCTGTCTAGTCTTGTCTGTCTAGTCTTGTCTGTCTAGTCTTGTCTGTCTAGTCTTGTCTGTCTAGTCTTGACTGAGGTATTTAGGATATGTGTTTGGAACTTGGTGCACTAATAGGGAGCATGTGGATTATGTGTCAAAAAAAGCGTGGGTGGCGGCAGAACGCATGTGGAAGGGATGGAGATCTAGTTTTGAAGGGAACTTTAGGGCGGCGGAGGTAATATGGAAAGTGTGTGTGAGAAGTGTTTTGACCTATGGTTCGGAAGTATGGGGGATTAGAGAGGAAGAGAAGATAGAGAGGGTTCAACAAAACTTCTACAAGAAATTCCTAAAGTTAGACAAATCGACACCAGGCTACATAGTTCTGCAAGAGGTGAATGCCCACAAGGTGGCCGTTTTAGCGGCAAACAGGGTGATAAGATATGAATACAAGGTGAGTGAAATGGGGGATGAAAGAATAATAAAAGAGGTATTTAGAATGGCAAATCAGGAGGGTGAAAGAGGGAAGAATGGGAATGCGTGGGGAATGAATAAAAGGAAATTATATGAAAGAGCAGGGATATCTGGCGAGGGACTAGAAAAACTTAAGAGGGAAGGGGCAAACTGGGTGGAAATGCTAGGTGAGCGATTAGTAGAGGTAGAGTTACAGGAACGCCAAGCCCAAATTGCAAACAGTAGATTTTTCAAAGAATATGCAAAGATTCAGGTGCTTGGTCGTTTACCTACCTATTTATACTCAACGAAAGAGGCAGACACGCAGGTCATACTGGCAAGGTTTAGGTGTGGAAGTGAAGAACGTGGTAGGAAATATTGGATGAGTGAAGAATATCGGAAGTGCACAGTTTGTGGGGCTGGAGAGGATAGATGGGAACATTGGATAGAAGAATGTACAAGGAATGAATGGAAGGAACAGGAGAAAAGGCTAGGACAAGAATGGAAGAAGTGTATGGATGAAAGTGGAATTGGTTTGGAATTGTTAAGGAGGGTGAAAAAGTGGAAAGAGCAAATAGGCAAAAAGGAAGAACCTATTCCTTTAGTATATAAAGTGTAGGTAATATATGTATAGTATGTAATATATTTTAATATATTTTGTATATATGCCAATAAAAGGTTATAATAAAAAAAAAAAAAATAGTCTTGACTGTCTAGTCTTGTCTGTCTAGTCTTGTCTGTCTATTCTTTTCTGTCTAGTCTTGTCTGTCTAGTCTTGTCTGTCTTGTCTTGTCTGTCTAGTCTTGTCTGTCTAGCCTTGTCTGTCTAGTCTTGTCTGTCTAGTCTTGTCTGTCTAGTCTTGTCTGTCTAGTCTTGTCTGTCTAGTCTTGTCTGTTTAGTCTTGTTTGTCTAGTCTTATCTGTCTAGTCTTGTCTGTCTAGTCTTGTCTGTCTAGTCTTGTCTGTCTAGTCTTGTCTGTCTAGTCTTGTCTGTCTAGTCTTGTCTGTCTAGTCTTGTCTGTCTAGTCTTGTCTGTCTAGTCTTGTCTGTCTAGTCTTGTCTGTCTAGTCTTGTCTGTCTAGTCTTGTCTGTCTAGTCTTGTCTGTCTAGTCTTGTCTGTCTAGTCTTGTCTGTCTAGTCTTGTCTGTCTAGTCTTGTCTGTCTAGTCTTGTCTGTCTAGTCTTGTCTGTCTAGTCTTGTCTGTCTAGTCTTGTCTGTCTAGTCTTGTCTGTCTAGTCTTGTCTGTCTAGTCTTGTCTGTCTAGTCTTGTCTGTCTAGTCTTGTCTGTCTAGTCTTGTCTGTCTAGTCTTGTCTGTCTAGTCTTGTCTGTCTAGTCTTGTCTGTCTAGTCTTGTCTGTCTAGTCTTGTCTGTCTAGTCTTGTCTGTCTAGTCTTGTCTGTCTAGTCTTGTCTGTCTAGTCTTGTCTGTCTAGTCTTGTCTGTCTAGTCTTGTCTGTCTAGTCTTGTCTGTCTAGTCTTGTCTGTCTAGTCTTGTCTGTCTAGTCTTGTCCGTCTAGTCTTGTCTGTCTAGTCTTGTCTGTCTTGTCTTGTCTGTCTAGTCTTGTCTGTCTAGTCTTGTCTGTCTAGTCTTGTCTGTCTAGTCTTGTCTGTCTAGTCTTGTCTCTCTAGTCTTGTCTGTCTAGTCTTGTCTGTCTAGTCTTGTCTGTCTAGTCTTGTCTGTCTAGTCTTGTCTGTCTAGTCTTGTCTGTCTAGTCTTGTCTGTCTAGTCTTGTCTGTCTAGTCTTGTCTGTTTAGTCTTGTCTGTCTAGTCTTGTCTGTCTAGTCTTGTCTGTCTAGTCTTGTCTGTCTAGTCTTGTCTGTCTAGTCTTGTCTGTCTAGTCTTTTCTGTCTAGTCTTGTCTGTCTAGTCTTGTCTGTCTAGTCTTGTCTGTCTAGACTTGTCTGTCTAGTCTTGTGTGTCTAGTCTTATCTGTCTAGTCTTGTCTGTCTAGTCTTATCTGTCTAGTCTTGTCTGTCTAGTCTTGTCTGTCTAGTCTTGTCTGTCTAGTCTTGTCTGTCTTGTCTTGTCTGTCTGGTCTTGTCTGTCTAGTCTTATCAGTCTAGTCTTGTCTGTCTGCGGAAAGTGGCGGATCGGTCGACTGATGACGTGGAGGCGTACAAGAAGACGGAGTGCTCGATCGCTTTTACAATCGTGGAAGCGATTGGAGCACTTAACAGACAAGTGGAGGACTTGGAAAGGGCTATCGCTGGAGGCAGTAGCACGAAGAAAGAAGTTAAAGATGCAGCAGCGCGAGTGAAAAAGACAACTAACGTCTTCTCGCGCAACTCCGACAGCACCTGGCTGGAAAGCGCACCGTTTCCTGCCCGTTGAAAAGGTGTTATATGACACCGAGATCCAAACTATAAGTGTGGCATGCAAGGAAGTCAGCACCCAAACGGAGGCTGAATGTAGTATCACCAGTGCGTTGAAGCCGGGTATGAATGTGCAGGAGTACATGTCCCTGGCGAGGGAGAGGTGTTCCGAGGACGCTTTCACCGTGGTGAAGATGGCCAAGGGCTCTCCTCTAGCCAGGGACGAGTCTTGTCTTGTCTGTCTAGTCTTGTCTGTCTAGTCTTGTCTGTCTAGTCTTGTTTGTCTAGTCTTGTCTGTCTAGTCTTGTCTGTCTAGTCTTGTCTGTCTAGTCTTGTCTGTCTAGTCTTGTCTGTCTAGTCTTGTCTGTCTAGTCTTGTCTGTCTAGTCTTGTCTGTCTAGTCTTGTCTGTCTAGTCTTGTCTGTCTAGTCTTGTCTGTCTAGTCTTGTCTGTCTAGTCTTGTCTGTCTAGTCTTGTCTGTCTAGTCTTGTCTGTCTAGTCTTGTCTGTCTAGTCTTGTCTGTCTAGTCTTGTCTGTCTAGTCTTGTCTGTCTAGTCTTGTCTGTCTAGTCTTGTCTGTCTAGTCTTGTCTGTCTAGTCTTGTCTGTCTAGTCTTGTCTGTCTAGTCTTGTCTGTCTAGTCTTGTCTGTCTAGTCTTGTCTGTCTAGTCTTGTCTGTCTAGTCTTGTCTGTCTAGTCTTGTCTGTCTAGTCTTGTCTGTCTAGTCTTGTCTGTCTAGTCTTGTCTGTCTAGTCTTGTCTGTCTAGTCTTGTCTGTCTAGTCTTGTCTGTCTAGTCTTGTCTGTCTAGTCTTGTCTGTCTAGTCTTGTCTGTCTAGTCTTGTCTGTCTAGTCTTGTCTGTCTAGTCTTGTCTGTCTAGTCATGTCTGTCTAGTCTTGTCTGTCTAGTCTTGTCTGTCTAGTTTTGTCTGTCTAGTCTTGTCTGTCTAGTCTTTCCTGTCTAGTCTTGTCTGTCTAGTCTTGTCTGTCTAGTCTTGTCTGTCTAGTCTTGTCTGTCTAGTCTTGTCTGTCTAGTCTTGTCTGTCTAGTCTTGTCTGTCTAGTCTTGTCTGTCTAGTCTTGTCTGTCTAGTCTTGTCTGTCTAGTCTTGTCTGTCTAGTCTTGTCTGTCTAGTCTTGTCTGTCTAGTCTTGTCTGTCTAGTCTTGTCTGTCTAGTCTTGTCTGTCTAGTCTTGTCTGTCTAGTCTTGTCTGTCTAGTCTTGTCTGTCTAGTCTTGTCTGTCTAGTCAAAATCAAAATCAAAATCAAAATATATTTATTTCATTATCTAAGTACAACTATGTTCTAAATGAAATATGTCACCAAGAGTAGATAAATATACATTTATAAATTTATATACACGTTCGCATAAAATATATACATACATATACCCATACAAACACACAGACATACAGACATACATACACATATACCTGCGCCCACACACATAAATAAATAAATAAATAAAATACATGCATGCACACGTACTTAACATATAAGCATACGCGTACAGATTTAAGCGTATATACATAAGTATAAACAACTGACTTGATATTTCGTTAAAAATTATTATTATTAATTGTGAAGATCACAGTTTCTTGACATTCCTGTAGAATTCCTCCATATCGTATGGCTCCAGTTCAATTAATAGTTTGTACAGATCCTTTTTGAGTTGATTGACGTTTTTTAATTGTTTAATATTCCTTGGAAGCTCGTTATAGATTTTCATGTTGCAATATGGTGGATTTTTTTCTGTCATCGTCAGGTGATGCTTGGGTTTTTGGTAAAGTTCCTTATTGTGTCTAGTTGATCTATGGGTTGGCTTGTTAAAATTCGTGAATAGAGAACGATGTTTCACAATAAAGAGTATGTTCTCGTATATGTATGTGCCCGTTGTTGTTAAAATATTTGCTTTTTTAAATTGGCCTCTGCAGGACTCTCGAAATTGTAAATTATTCAAAATGCGGATGGCTTGTTTCTGAATTCTAAAGACATTTCTGAAATGACTACCGTTTCCCCAGAACATAATGCCGAATTTTAAATAGGAGTGAAAATTGTCTAGTCTTGTCTGTCTAGTCTTGTCTGTCTAGTCTTGTCTGTCTAGTCTTGTCTGTCTAGTCTTGTCTGTCTAGTCTTGTCTGTCTAGTCTTGTCTGTCTAGTCTTGTCTGTCTAGTCTTGTCTGTCTAGTCTTGTCTGTCTAGTCTTGTCTGTCTAGTCTTGTCTGTCTAGTCTTGTCTGTCTAGTCTTGTCTGTCTAGTCTTGTCTGTCTAGTCTTGTCTGTCTAGTCTTGTCTGTCTAGTCTTGTCTGTCTAGTCTTGTCTGTCTAGTCTTGTCTGTCTAGTCTTGTCTGTCTAGTCTTGTCTGTCTAGTCTTGTCTGTCTAGTCTTGTCTGTCTAGTCTTGTCTGTCTAGTCTTGTCTGTCTAGTCTTGTCTGTCTAGTCTTGTCTGTCTAGTCTTGTCTGTCTAGTCTTGTCTGTCTAGTCTTGTCTGTCTAGTCTTGTCTGTCTAGTCTTGTCTGTCTAGTCTTGTCTGTCTAGTCTTGTCTGTCTAGTCTTGTCTGTCTAGTCTTGTCTGTCTAGTCTTGTCTGTCTAGTCTTGTCTGTCTAGTCTTGTCTGTCTAGTCTTGTCTGTCTAGTCTTGTCTGTCTAGTCTTGTCTGTCTAGTCTTGTCTGTCTAGTCTTGTCTGTCTAGTCTTGTCTGTCTAGTCTTGTCTGTCTAGTCTTGTCTGTCTAGTCTTGTCTGTCTAGTCTTGTCTGTCTAGTCTTGTCTGTCTAGTCTTGTCTGTCTAGTCTTGTCTGTCTAGTCTTGTCTGTCTAGTCTTGTCTGTCTAGTCTTGTCTGTCTAGTCTTGTCTGTCTAGTCTTGTCTGTCTAGTCTTGTCTGTCTAGTCTTGTCTGTCTAGTCTTGTCTGTCTAGTCTTGTCTGTCTAGTCTTGTCTGTCTAGTCTTGTCTGTCTAGTCTTGTCTGTCTAGTCTTGTCTGTCTAGTCTTGTCTGTCTAGTCTTGTCTGTCTAGTCTTGTCTGTCTAGTCTTGTCTGTCTAGTCTTGTCTGTCTAGTCTTGTCTGTCTAGTCTTGTCTGTCTAGTCTTGTCTGTCTAGTCTTGTCTGTCTAGTCTTGTCTGTCTAGTCTTGTCTGTCTAGTCTTGTCTGTCTAGTCTTGTCTGTCTAGTCTTGTCTGTCTAGTCTTGTCTGTCTAGTCTTGTCTGTCTAGTCTTGTCTGTCTAGTCTTGTCTGTCTAGTCTTGTCTGTCTAGTCTTGTCTGTCTAGTCTTGTCTGTCTAGTCTTGTCTGTCTAGTCTTGTCTGTCTAGTCTTGTCTGTCTAGTCTTGTCTGTCTAGTCTTGTCTGTCTAGTCTTGTCTGTCTAGTCTTGTCTGTCTAGTCTTGTCTGTCTAGTCTTGTCTGTCTAGTCTTGTCTGTCTAGTCTTGTCTGTCTAGTCTTGTCTGTCTAGTCTTGTCTGTCTAGTCTTGTCTGTCTAGTCTTGTCTGTCTAGTCTTGTCTGTCTAGTCTTGTCTGTCTAGTCTTGTCTGTCTAGTCTTGTCTGTCTAGTCTTGTCTGTCTAGTCTTGTCTGTCTAGTCTTGTCTGTCTAGTCTTGTCTGTCTAGTCTTGTCTGTCTAGTCTTGTCTGTCTAGTCTTGTCTGTCTAGTCTTGTCTGTCTAGTCTTGTCTGTCTAGTCTTGTCTGTCTAGTCTTGTCTGTCTAGTCTTGTCTGTCTAGTCTTGTCTGTCTAGTCTTGTCTGTCTAGTCTTGTCTGTCTAGTCTTGTCTGTCTAGTCTTGTCTGTCTAGTCTTGTCTGTCTAGTCTTGTCTGTCTAGTCTTGTCTGTCTAGTCTTGTCTGTCTAGTCTTGTCTGTCTAGTCTTGTCTGTCTAGTCTTGTCTGTCTAGTCTTGTCTGTCTAGTCTTGTCTGTCTAGTCTTGTCTGTCTAGTCTTGTCTGTCTAGTCTTGTCTGTCTAGTCTTGTCTGTCTAGTCTTGTCTGTCTAGTCTTGTCTGTCTAGTCTTGTCTGTCTAGTCTTGTCTGTCTAGTCTTGTCTGTCTAGTCTTGTCTGTCTAGTCTTGTCTGTCTAGTCTTGTCTGTCTAGTCTTGTCTGTCTAGTCTTGTCTGTCTAGTCTTGTCTGTCTAGTCTTGTCTGTCTAGTCTTGTCTGTCTAGTCTTGTCTGTCTAGTCTTGTCTGTCTAGTCTTGTCTGTCTAGTCTTGTCTGTCTAGTCTTGTCTGTCTAGTCTTGTCTGTCTAGTCTTGTCTGTCTAGTCTTGTCTGTCTAGTCTTGTCTGTCTAGTCTTGTCTGTCTAGTCTTGTCTGTCTAGTCTTGTCTGTCTAGTCTTGTCTGTCTAGTCTTGTCTGTCTAGTCTTGTCTGTCTAGTCTTGTCTGTCTAGTCTTGTCTGTCTAGTCTTGTCTGTCTAGTCTTGTCTGTCTAGTCTTGTCTGTCTAGTCTTGTCTGTCTAGTCTTGTCTGTCTAGTCTTGTCTGTCTAGTCTTGTCTGTCTAGTCTTGTCTGTCTAGTCTTGTCTGTCTAGTCTTGTCTGTCTAGTCTTGTCTGTCTAGTCTTGTCTGTCTAGTCTTGTCTGTCTAGTCTTGTCTGTCTAGTCTTGTCTGTCTAGTCTTGTCTGTCTAGTCTTGTCTGTCTAGTCTTGTCTGTCTAGTCTTGTCTGTCTAGTCTTGTCTGTCTAGTCTTGTCTGTCTAGTCTTGTCTGTCTAGTCTTGTCTGTCTAGTCTTGTCTGTCTAGTCTTGTCTGTCTAGTCTTGTCTGTCTAGTCTTGTTTGTCTAGTCTTGTCTGTCTAGTCTTGTCTGTCTAGTCTTGTCTGTCTAGTCTTGTCTGTCTAGACTTGTCTGTCTAGTCTTGTCTGTCTAGTCTTGTCTGTCTAGTCTTGTCTGTCTAAGTCTTGTCTGTCTAGTCTTGTCTGTCTAGTCTTGTCTCTCTAGTCTTGTCTGTCTAGTCTTGTCTGTCTTGTCTTGTCTGTCTAGTTTTGTCTGTCTAGTCTTGTCTGTCTAGTCTTGTCTGTCTAGTCTTGTCTGTCTAGTCTTGTCTGTCTACTCTTGTCTGTCTTGTCTTGGCTGTCTAGTCTTGTCTGTCTAGTCTTGTCTGTCTAGTCTTGTCTGTCTAGTCTTGTCTGTCTAGTCTTGTCTGTCTAGTCTTGTCTGTCTAGTCTTGTCTGTCTAGTCTTGTCTGTCTAGTCTTGTCTGTCTACTCTTGTCTGTCTAGTCTTGTACGTCTAGTCTTGTCTGTCTAGTCTTGTCTGTCTAGTCTTGTCTGTCTAGTCTTGTCTGTCTAGTCTTGTCTGTCTAGTGTTGTCTGTCTAGTCTTGTCTGTCTAGTCTTGTCTGTCTAGTCTTGTCTGTCTAGTCTTGTCTGTCTAGTCTTGTCTGTCTAGTCTTGTCTGTCTAGTCTTGTCTGTCTAGTCTTGTCTGTCTAGTCTTGTCTGTCTAGTCTTGTCTGTCTAGTCTTGTCTGTCTAGTCTTGTCTGTCTAGTCTTGTCTGTCTAGTCTTGTCTGTCTAGTCTTGTCTGTCTAGTCTTGTCTGTCTAGTCTTGTCTGTCTAGTTTTGTCTGTCTAGTCTTGTCTGTCTAGTCTTGTCTGTCTAGTCTTGTCTGTCTAGTCTTGTCTGTCTAGTCTTGTCTGTCTAGTCTTGTCTGTCTAGTCTTGTCTGTCTAGTCTTGTCTGTCTAGTCTTGTCTGTCTAGTCTTGTCTGTCTAGTCTTGTCTGTCTAGTCTTGTCTGTCTAGTCTTGTCTGTCTAGTCTTGTCTGTCTAGTCAAATCAAATCAAATCAAATCATTTATTTATCTTGCGATGTACAATATACATATAAGATAAGTCAAGTAACATTATGCAAAAGTAAAAAATAACAATAGAATAAACAGATAGGTTAAATCTTACTAATTACATAATAAAAGAAGTAATAAACAGTACTTAATGAAAATAAATTATAAATTATAGTTCTTAAATGGATTAACACTGATTAAAAAATTCATGTGTGGAGTAATAACAATTGTTTATGAAGAATTCTTTAGTTGCTTTCCGAAACAATTTGTAGGACTTTTCTTCTTTCAATCGATTTGGCAGATTATTGAATATTTTAACACCTAGTCGACTAGGCGCTGCACTACATAGAGTAAGATTGCTCTTTTTGATACGAAGATTGGACGCATTTCGTGTGTTAACACTATGAATGTCTTTATTTGTAAGAAATGTATGTCTATTTTTGAAGATATGACATGCCACCTCCCACAGGTAAATTGATGGAACAGTTAAAATATTTAATTTTATAAATTCTGGCTTGCACGACTGGTTCACATTAATTCCTGTAATAATTCGAATAATTCTTTTTTGAGCTATTAAAACTCTTTTTGTGAGTGGAGATGACCCCCAAACTAAAATTCCATAGGTTAGGATACACTCCACTTCCGCATGATACACCTTCATTAAAACCGATTTTCCAATTAAATCACGCACATTTCTTAGCAAGTATGCTTTCCCATTTAGTTTTGCTGTGATTGCATCCGTCATCACTTCCCATTTTAGATGTTCTTCCAGGAATACTCCAAGGAACTTAATATTCCTAGTTCTTTCTATTATAGAATTATTGATTTTGAGATCAATGTCATGTTTATATTTCGCCCTATTTGTTTGGAAACAAATATATTTCGTTTTCTCTAGGTTTAAATATAAATTATTGGCAGTGAACCATTTATACATTTTTGCTAGTAAATTGTTTGCAGCTTGTTCTGTCCCTTGTATATTTGGACCAGAAATTGTTACACTGATATCGTCAGCGTACATAGTGCAAACGTCGGCTCCGATATAATATATAAGGTCCGCAATGTAGATGGAAAAAAGTGTCGGCGCTAAAATTGTTCCCTGTGGGACCCCAATCGAAATAGATGTTACCTTCGAAGTGGCCTTTCCAACTTTCACATATTGATATCTGTTGGATATATATGACTGGAACCATCTTTCCGCTTTCCCTCTTATTCCACAAAGATTCAGTTTTTCCAATAATTTCGTTTGCGAAACGCAGTCAAACGCCTTTGACAAATCGCAGAATATGCCTATAGGACAGTTTCCCTTATCTACTTCATTAATGATTCTAGTGTAGAGTTGTTCAATTGCAGTTGTTGTTGACTTGTCTTTACAAAAGCCATGCTGTTGTGTAGGGATTATTTCGTATTTTGCTAAGAATGATAATAACCTTGTTTCCATGCAATATTCAATTATCTTAGCTATGACCGAAATCATTGCTACTGGTCTGTAGTTATTAACAGCGGTTTTGTCTCCCTTTTTGTGTATTGGCATAATAATTGTTCTTTTTAATATATCCGGAAATATTTCGCTGCTAAAGGAAGTATTTACAATGTCTGTCAATGGGTCGATTAATTCTGCCCCAAATTCTTTAATAATATTACAAGGCAGCTCATCGGATCCGGCAGATTTTTTATTTTTTAATTTGTGAATGATATCCAATACTTCTGTACACGTAAACTCTTTAAGATACATACTGTTGTTAATAGTTGGAACATGGCCATTTGAAATTTTGCTGGGGATTATATTTTTAGTCACCTGTGCTGGTGCATTTTTAAAGAAGTTATTAAATGTTGTTGCTATTTCAGATTCGTTAGATATGGTCTTTCCATGTTCCATAATCGTTATTGAGTTTTTTTTTGTAGATTTATTAGATATTTCGCTGATTATGCTCCACAAAGCCTTCTGTTTATTGGTTGCATTCTCTATTCTATCATTATAGAAGCTTCGTTTAATTTGTTTTACCAATCTTTGATGTTTATTTTTGTCAGAAGCATATTTTGCTGCCAATATCGGGAAATCTTTCTGTAGGAGATATAAGTCTTTTAGTTGAATGCTAGATTTTCTAATTTCTTCTGTTATCCATGTTTAAGGTGTACATTTTACTCTCTTCAGCGGAAAGGAGTTAAAGAAGTGAAATTGCAATGTCTTTATAAATTCTATCGTTTTTTGGCTGCAATCTTCTAATGAAGAACTGCTCTCCCATGTTTCTTCAGTTATGGCTCTGTGAAATTTTTCTTTATTGGTTGCACTCAAAATTCTAGATAATAATAGTTTTGTATATTTTTTTTAAGAATCAGGACATTTAGGGGTATAGAAACCAAAATAGAGTTATGATCAGATATAGTGTTATCTCCTACCGTGACGGTAGCAGGCAAATTTCTTTTCACAAATATATTATCAATTATGCTTTTTGATGTTTTCGTTTCCCTTGTAGGGACCATAACTTTATAATCTAGCCCAAAGGACTGCATTAAATGTAATAAATTACTTTTTTTCTCTAGAGTTGGATTCAAAGTGGATGTTGAAGTCCCCTTACTATTATTAACTCATCCTGGGCATTGTGAAGATTGTCCATATTGGTTTCTAGAAGCGTCATAAATGTGGTAAAGCATCCTGCCGGTGGTCTGTAAATGCATATCATTACTACTTCCTTTTCTGAATACCTGCACTGTATCCCACATATTTCGATTTGTTTTTTCGATTGAGACAAGATTTAAGATTTTTTCACAGTTTAGCTTTTCATTGGCCCAAATTGCTACACCGCCCCCAATGGCGTTCGTACGGCAGAATGAACTAATAAGTGAGTAATTTTCGATTCGCACTTGTATTCTATCGTTTAACCATGTCTCGGCTAAGCATAAAAAATCTGGTTTCAGATCTGAGGTTAAAATTTCAATCTCACTATTTTTTGTTTAAAACTTTGTATATTCAAATATAATAACAGATTATGGTTTCTTTGTAAAGCATCTTGATTGTTACAGTTATATTTTCTTACTGTTGTCTTAACTTTTTTTTGTCTTGTCTGTCTAGTCTTGTCTGTCTAGTCTTGTCTGTCTAGTCTTGTCTAGTCTAGTCTTGTCTGTCTAGTCTTGTCTGTCTAGTCTTGTCTGTCTAGTCTTGTCTGTCTAGTCTTGTCTGTCTAGTCTGTCTGTCTAGTCTTGTCTGTCTAGTCTTGTCTGTCTAGTCTTGTCTGTCTAGTCTTGTCTGTCTAGTCTTGTCTGTCTAGTCTTGTCTGTCTAGTCTTGTCTGTCTAGTCTTGTCTGTCTAGTCTTGTCTGTCTAGTCTTGTCTGTCTAGTCTTGTCTTCTAGTCTTGTCTGTCTAGTCTTGTCTGTCTAGTCTTGTCTGTCTAGTCTTGTCTGTCTAGTCTTGTCTGTCTAGTCTTGTCTGTCTAGTCTTGTCTGTCTAGTCCTTGTCTGGTCTTGTCTTGTCTTGTCTAGTCTTGTCTGGTCTTGTCTGGTCTAGTCTTGTCTGTCTAGTCTTGTCTGTCTAGTCTTGTCTGTCTAGTCTTGTCTGTCTAGTCTTGTCTGTCTAGTCTTGTCTGTCTAGTCTTGTCTGTCTAGTCTTGTCTGTCTAGTCTTGTCTGTCTAGTCTTGTCTGTCTAGTCTTGTCTGTCTAGTCTTGTCTGTCTAGTCTTGTCTGTAGTCTTGTCTGTCTAGTCTTGTCTGTCTTGTCTGTCTAGTCTTGTCTGTCTAGTCTTGTCTGTCTAGTCTTGTCTGTCTAGTCTTGTCTGTCTAGTCTTGTCTGTCTAGTCTTGTCTGTCTAGTCTTGTCTGTCTAGTCTTGTCTGTCTAGTCTTGTCTGTCTAGTCTTGTCTGTCTAGTCTTGTCTGTCTAGTCTTGTCTGTCTAGTCTTGTCTGTCTAGTCTTGTCTGTCTAGTCTTGTCTGTCTAGTCTTGTCTGTCTAGTCTTGTCTGTCTAGTCTAGTCTTGTCTGTCTAGTCTTGTCTGTCTAGTCTTGTCTGTCTAGTCTTGTCTGTCTAGTCTTGTCTGTCTAGTCTTGTCTGTCTAGTCTTGTCTGTCTAGTCTTGTCTGTCTAGTCTTGTCTGTCTAGTCTTGTCTGTCTAGTCTTGTCTGTCTAGTCTTGTCTGTCTAGTCTTGTCTGTCTAGTCTTGTCTGTCTAGTCTTGTCTGTCTAGTCTTGTCTGTCTAGTCTTGTCTGTCTAGTCTTGTCTGTCTAGTCTTGTCTGTCTAGTCTTGTCTGTCTAGTCTTGTCTGTCTAGTCTTGTCTGTCTAGTCTTGTCTGTCTAGTCTTGTCTGTCTAGTCTTGTCTGTCTAGTCTTGTCTGTCTAGTCTTGTCTGTCTAGTCTTGTCTGTCTAGTCTTGTCTGTCTAGTCTTGTCTGTCTAGTCTTGTCTGTCTAGTCTTGTCTGTCTAGTCTTGTCTGTCTAGTCTTGTCTGTCTAGTCTTGTCTGTCTAGTCTTGTCTGTCTAGTCTTGTCTGTCTAGTCTTGTCTGTCTAGTCTTGTCTGTCTAGTCTTGTCTGTCTAGTCTTGTCTGTCTAGTCTTGTCTGTCTAGTCTTGTCTGTCTAGTCTTGTCTGTCTAGTCTTGTCTGTCTAGTCTTGTCTGTCTAGTCTTGTCTGTCTAGTCTTGTCTGTCTAGTCTTGTCTGTCTAGTCTTGTCTGTCTAGTCTTGTCTGTCTAGTCTTGTCTGTCTAGTCTTGTCTGTCTAGTCTTGTCTGTCTAGTCTTGTCTGTCTAGTCTTGTCTGTCTTGTCTTGTCTGTCTAGTCTTGTCTGTCTAGTCTTGTCTGTCTAGTCTTGTCTGTCTAGTCTTATCTGTCTAGTCTTGTCTGTCTAGTCTTGTCTGTCTAGTCTTGTCTGTCTAGTCTTGTCTGTCTTAGTCTTGTCTGTCTAGTCTTGTCAGTCTAGTCTTGTCTGTCTAGTCTTGTCTGTCTAGTCTTGTCAGTCTAGTCTTGTCTGTCTGCGGAAAGTGGCGGATCGGTCGACTGATGACGTGGAGGCGTACAAGAAGACGGAGTGCTCGATCGCTTTTACAATCGTGGAAGCGATTGGAGCACTTAACAGACAAGTGGAGGACTTGGAAAGGGCTATCGCTCGAGGCAGTAGCACGAAGAAAGAAGTTAAAGATGCAGCAGCGCGAGTGAAAAAGACAACAAACGTCTTCTCGCGCAACTCCGAGAGCACTTGGCTGGAAAGCGCACCGTTTCCTGCCCGTTGAAAAGGTGTTATATGACACCGAGATCCAAACTGTAAGTGTGGCATGCAAGAAAGTCAGCACCCAAATGGAGGCTGAATGTAGTATCACCAGTGCGTTGAAGCCGGGTATGAATGTGCAGGAGTACATGTCCCTGGCGAGGGAGAAGTGGTCCGAGGACGCTTTCACCGTGGTGAAGATGGCCAAGGGCTCTCCTCTGGCCAGGGACGAGTCTTGTCTTGTCTGTCTAGTCTTGTCTGTCTAGTCTTGTCTGTCTAGTCTTGTCTGTCTAGTCTTGTCTATCTAGTCTTGTCTGTCTAGTCTTGTCTGTCTAGTCTTGTCTGTCTAGTCTTGTCTGTCTAGTCTTGTCTGTCTAGTCTTGTCTGTCTAGTCTTGTCTTCTAGTCTTGTCTGTCTAGTCTTGTCTGTCTAGTCTTGTCTGTCTAGTCTTGTCTGTCTGTCTAGTCTTGTCTGTCTAGTCTTGTCTGTCTAGTCTTGTCTGTCTGTCTTGTCTGTCTGTCTTGTCTGTCTGTCTTGTCTGTCTAGTCTTGTCTGTCTAGTCTTGTCTGTCTAGTCTTGTCTGTCTAGTCTTGCTGTCTAGTCTGTCTTTAGTCTTGTCTGTCTAGTCTGTCTGTCATTGTCTGTCTAGTCTTGTCTGTCTAGTCTTGTCTGTCTAGTCTTGTCTGTCTAGTCTTGTCTGTCTAGTCTTGTCTGTCTAGTCTTGTCTGTCTAGTCTTGTCTGTCTAGTCTTGTCTGTCTAGTCTTGTCTGTCTAGTCTTGTCTGTCTAGTCTTGTCTGTCTAGTCTTGTCTGTCTAGTCTTGTCTGTCTAGTCTTGTCTGTCTAGTCTTGTCTGTCTATTCTTGTCTGTCTAGTCTTGTCTGTCAAGTCTTGTCTGTCTAGTCTTGTCTGTCTAGTCTTGTCTGTCTAGTCTTGTCTGTCTAGTCTTGTCTGTCTAGTCTTGTCTGTCTAGTCTTGTCTGTCTAGTCTTGTCTGTCTAGTCTTGTCTGTCTAGTCTTGTCTGTCTTAGTCTTGTCTGTCTAGTCTTGTCTGTCTAGTCTTGTCTGTCTAGTCTTGTCTGTCTAGTCTTGTCTGTCTAGTCTTGTCTGTCTAGTCTTGTCTGTCTAGTCTTGTCTGTCTAGTCTTGTCTGTCTAGTCCTTGTCTGTCTAGTCTTGTCTGTCTAGTCTTGTCTGTCTAGTCTTGTCTGTCTAGTCTTGTCTGTCTAGTCTTGTCTGTCTAGTCTTGTCTGTCTAGTCTTGTCTGTCTAGTCTTGTCTGTCTAGTCTTGTCTGTCTAGTCTTTTCTGTCTAGTCTTGTCTGTCTAGTCTTGTCTGTCTAGTCTTGTCTGTCTAGTCTTGTCTGTCTAGTCTTGTCTGTCTAGTCTTGTCTGTCTAGTCTTGTCTGTCTAGTCTTGTCTGTCTAGTCTTGTCTGTCTAGTCTTGTCTGTCTAGTCTTGTCTGTCTTAGTCTTGTCTGTCCTAGTCTTGTCTGTCTAGTCTTGTCTGTCTAGTCTTGTCTGTCTAGTCTTGTTTGTCTAGTCTTGTCTGTCTAGTCTTGTCTGTCTAGTCTTGTCTGTCTAGTCTTGTCTGTCTAGTCTTGTCTGTCTAGTCTTGTCTGTCTAGTCTTGTCTATCTAGTCTTGTCTGTCTAGTCTTGTCTGTCTAGTCTTGTCTGTCTAGTCTTGTCTGTCTAGTCTTGTCTGTCTAGTCTTGTCTGTCTAGTCTTGTCTGTCTAGTCTTGTCTGTCCTAGTCTTGTCTGTCTAGTCTTGTCTATCTAGTCTTGTCTGTCTAGTCTTGTCTGTCTAGTCTTGTCTGTCTAGTCTTGTCTGTCTAGTCTTGTCTGTCTAGTCTTGTCTGTCTAGTCTTGTCTGTCTAGTCTTGTCTGTCTAGTCTTGTCTGTCTAGTCTTGTCTGTCTAGTCTTGTCTGTCTAGTCTTGTCTGTCTAGTCTTGTCTGTCTAGTCTTGTCTGTCTAGTCTTGTCTGTCTAGTCTTGTCTGTCTAGTCTTGTCTGTCTAGTCTTTTCTGTCTAGTCTTTTCTGTCTAGTCTTTTCTGTCTAGTCTTGTCTGTCCTAGTATTGTCTGTCTAGTCTTGTCTGTCTAGTCTTGTCTGTCTAGTCTTTGTCTGTCTAGTCTTGTCTGTCTAGTCTTGTCTGTCTAGTCTTGTCTGTCTAGTCTTGTCTGTCTAGTCTTGTATGTCTAGTCTTGTCTGTCTAGTCTTGTCTGTCTAGTCTTGTCTGTCTAGTCTTGTCTGTCTAGTCTTGTCTGTCTAGTCTTGTCTGTCTAGTCTTGTCTGTCTAGTCTTGTCTGTCTAGTCTTGTCTGTCTAGTCTGTCTGTCTAGTCTTGTCTGTCTAGTCTTGTCTGTCTAGTCTTGTCTGTCTAGTCTTGTCTGTCTAGTCTTGTCTGTCTAGTCTTGTCTGTCTAGTCTTGTCTGTCTAGTCTTGTCTGTCTAGTCTTGTCTGTCTAGTCTTGTCTGTCTAGTCTTGTCTGTCTAGTCTTGTCTGTCTAGTCTTGTCTGTCTAGTCTTGTCTGTCTAGTCTTGTCTGTCTAGTCTTGTCTGTCTAGTCCTTGTCTGTCTAGTCTTGTCTGTCTAGTCTTGTCTGTCTAGTCTTGTCTGTCTAGTCTTGTCTGTCTAGTCTTGTCTGTCTAGTCTTGTCTGTCTAGTCTTGTCTGTCTAGTCTTGTCTGTCTAGTCTTGTCTGTCTAGTCTTGTCTGTCTAGTCTTGTCTGTCTAGTCTTGTCTGTCTAGTCTTGTCTGTCTAGTCTTGTCTGTCTAGTCTTGTCTGTCTAGTCTTGTCTGTCTAGTCTGTCTGTCTAGT
>CALYMW010000287.1:0-35558 GCA_944588485.1 Phosphuga atrata | reverse complement strand
TAGTCTTGTCTAGTCTTGTCTAGTCTTGTCTAGTCTTGTCTAGTCTTGTCTAGTCTTGTCTAGTCTTGTCTAGTCTTGTCTAGTCTTGTCTAGTCTTGTCTAGTCTTGTCTAGTCTTGTCTAGTCTTGTCTAGTCTAGTCTTGTCTAGTCTTGTCTAGTCTTGTCTAGTCTTGTCTAGTCTTGTCTAGTCTTGTCTAGTCTTGTCTAGTCTTGTCTAGTCTTGTCTAGTCTTGTCTAGTCTTGTCTAGTCTTGTCTAGTCTTGTCTAGTCTTGTCTAGTCTTGTCTAGTCTTGTCTAGTCTTGTCTAGTCTTGTCTAGTCTTGTCTAGTCTTGTCTAGTCTTGTCTAGTCTTGTCTAGTCTTGTCTAGTCTTGTCTAGTCTTGTCTAGTCTTGTCTAGTCTTGTCTAGTCTTGTCTAGTCTTGTCTAGTCTTGTCTAGTCTTGTCTAGTCTTGTCTAGTCTTGTCTAGTCTTGTCTAGTCTTGTCTAGTCTTGTCTAGTCTTGTCTAGTCTTGTCTAGTCTTGTCTAGTCTTGTCTAGTCTTGTCTAGTCTTGTCTAGTCTTGTCTAGTCTTGTCTAGTCTTGTCTAGTCTTGTCTAGTCTTGTCTAGTCTTGTCTAGTCTTGTCTAGTCTTGTCTAGTCTTGTCTAGTCTTGTCTAGTCTTGTCTAGTCTTGTCTAGTCTTGTCTAGTCTTGTCTAGTCTTGTCTAGTCTTGTCTAGTCTTGTCTAGTCTTGTCTAGTCTTGTCTAGTCTTGTCTAGTCTTGTCTAGTCTTGTCTAGTCTTGTCTAGTCTTGTCTAGTCTTGTCTAGTCTTGTCTAGTCTTGTCTAGTCTTGTCTAGTCTTGTCTAGTCTTGTCTAGTCTTGTCTAGTCTTGTCTAGTCTTGTCTAGTCTTGTCTAGTCTTGTCTAGTCTTGTCTAGTCTTGTCTAGTCTTGTCTAGTCTTGTCTAGTCTTGTCTAGTCTTGTCTAGTCTTGTCTAGTCTTGTCTAGTCTTGTCTAGTCTTGTCTAGTCTTGTCTAGTCTTGTCTAGTCTTGTCTAGTCTTGTCTAGTCTTGTCTAGTCTTGTCTAGTCTTGTCTAGTCTTGTCTAGTCTTGTCTAGTCTTGTCTAGTCTTGTCTAGTCTTGTCTAGTCTTGTCTAGTCTTGTCTAGTCTTGTCTAGTCTTGTCTAGTCTTGTCTAGTCTTGTCTAGTCTTGTCTAGTCTTGTCTAGTCTTGTCTAGTCTTGTCTAGTCTTGTCTAGTCTTGTCTAGTCTTGTCTAGTCTTGTCTAGTCTTGTCTAGTCTTGTCTAGTCTTGTCTAGTCTTGTCTAGTCTTGTCTAGTCTTGTCTAGTCTTGTCTAGTCTTGTCTAGTCTTGTCTAGTCTTGTCTAGTCTTGTCTAGTCTTGTCTAGTCTTGTCTAGTCTTGTCTAGTCTTGTCTAGTCTTGTCTAGTCTTGTCTAGTCTTGTCTAGTCTTGTCTAGTCTTGTCTAGTCTTGTCTAGTCTTGTCTAGTCTTGTCTAGTCTTGTCTAGTCTTGTCTAGTCTTGTCTAGTCTTGTCTAGTCTTGTCTAGTCTTGTCTAGTCTTGTCTAGTCTTGTCTAGTCTTGTCTAGTCTTGTCTAGTCTTGTCTAGTCTTGTCTAGTCTTGTCTAGTCTTGTCTAGTCTTGTCTAGTCTTGTCTAGTCTTGTCTAGTCTTGTCTAGTCTTGTCTAGTCTTGTCTAGTCTTGTCTAGTCTTGTCTAGTCTTGTCTAGTCTTGTCTAGTCTTGTCTAGTCTTGTCTAGTCTTGTCTAGTCTTGTCTAGTCTTGTCTAGTCTTGTCTAGTCTTGTCTAGTCTTGTCTAGTCTTGTCTAGTCTTGTCTAGTCTTGTCTAGTCTTGTCTAGTCTTGTCTAGTCTTGTCTAGTCTTGTCTAGTCTTGTCTAGTCTTGTCTAGTCTTGTCTAGTCTTGTCTAGTCTTGTCTAGTCTTGTCTAGTCTTGTCTAGTCTTGTCTAGTCTTGTCTAGTCTTGTCTAGTCTTGTCTAGTCTTGTCTAGTCTTGTCTAGTCTTGTCTAGTCTTGTCTAGTCTTGTCTAGTCTTGTCTAGTCTTGTCTAGTCTTGTCTAGTCTTAGTCTTGTCTAGTCTTGTCTAGTCTTGTCTAGTCTTGTCTAGTCTTGTCTAGTCTTGTCTAGTCTTGTCTAGTCTTGTCTAGTCTTGTCTAGTCTTGTCTAGTCTTGTCTAGTCTTGTCTAGTCTTGTCTAGTCTTGTCTAGTCTTGTCTAGTCTTGTCTAGTCTTGTCTAGTCTTGTCTAGTCTTGTCTAGTCTTGTCTAGTCTTGTCTAGTCTTGTCTAGTCTTGTCTAGTCTTGTCTAGTCTTGTCTAGTCTTGTCTAGTCTTGTCTAGTCTTGTCTAGTCTTGTCTAGTCTTGTCTAGTCTTGTCTAGTCTTGTCTAGTCTTGTCTAGTCTTGTCTAGTCTTGTCTAGTCTTGTCTAGTCTTGTCTAGTCTTGTCTAGTCTTGTCTAGTCTTGTCTAGTCTTGTCTAGTCTTGTCTAGTCTTGTCTAGTCTTGTCTAGTCTTGTCTAGTCTTGTCTAGTCTTGTCTAGTCTTGTCTAGTCTTGTCTAGTCTTGTCTAGTCTTGTCTAGTCTTGTCTAGTCTTGTCTAGTCTTGTCTAGTCTTGTCTAGTCTTGTCTAGTCTTGTCTAGTCTTGTCTAGTCTTGTCTAGTCTTGTCTAGTCTTGTCTAGTCTTGTCTAGTCTTGTCTAGTCTTGTCTAGTCTTGTCTAGTCTTGTCTAGTCTTGTCTAGTCTTGTCTAGTCTTGTCTAGTCTTGTCTAGTCTTGTCTAGTCTTGTCTAGTCTTGTCTAGTCTTGTCTAGTCTTGTCTAGTCTTGTCTAGTCTTGTCTAGTCTTGTCTAGTCTTGTCTAGTCTTGTCTAGTCTTGTCTAGTCTTGTCTAGTCTTGTCTAGTCTTGTCTAGTCTTGTCTAGTCTTGTCTAGTCTTGTCTAGTCTTGTCTAGTCTTGTCTAGTCTTGTCTAGTCTTGTCTAGTCTTGTCTAGTCTTGTCTAGTCTTGTCTAGTCTTGTCTAGTCTTGTCTAGTCTTGTCTAGTCTTGTCTAGTCTTGTCTAGTCTTGTCTAGTCTTGTCTAGTCTTGTCTAGTCTTGTCTAGTCTTGTCTAGTCTTGTCTAGTCTTGTCTAGTCTTGTCTAGTCTTGTCTAGTCTTGTCTAGTCTTGTCTAGTCTTGTCTAGTCTTGTCTAGTCTTGTCTAGTCTTGTCTAGTCTTGTCTAGTCTTGTCTAGTCTTGTCTAGTCTTGTCTAGTCTTGTCTAGTCTTGTCTAGTCTTGTCTAGTCTTGTCTAGTCTTGTCTAGTCTTGTCTAGTCTTGTCTAGTCTTGTCTAGTCTTGTCTAGTCTTGTCTAGTCTTGTCTAGTCTTGTCTAGTCTTGTCTAGTCTTGTCTAGTCTTGTCTAGTCTTGTCTAGTCTTGTCTAGTCTTGTCTAGTCTTGTCTAGTCTTGTCTAGTCTTGTCTAGTCTTGTCTAGTCTTGTCTAGTCTTGTCTAGTCTTGTCTAGTCTTGTCTAGTCTTGTCTAGTCTTGTCTAGTCTTGTCTAGTCTTGTCTAGTCTTGTCTAGTCTTGTCTAGTCTTGTCTAGTCTTGTCTAGTCTTGTCTAGTCTTGTCTAGTCTTGTCTAGTCTTGTCTAGTCTTGTCTAGTCTTGTCTAGTCTTGTCTAGTCTTGTCTAGTCTTGTCTAGTCTTGTCTAGTCTTGTCTAGTCTTGTCTAGTCTTGTCTAGTCTTGTCTAGTCTTGTCTAGTCTTGTCTAGTCTTGTCTAGTCTTGTCTAGTCTTGTCTAGTCTTGTCTAGTCTTGTCTAGTCTTGTCTAGTCTTGTCTAGTCTTGTCTAGTCTTGTCTAGTCTTGTCTAGTCTTGTCTAGTCTTGTCTAGTCTTGTCTAGTCTTGTCTAGTCTTGTCTAGTCTTGTCTAGTCTTGTCTAGTCTTGTCTAGTCTTGTCTAGTCTTGTCTAGTCTTGTCTAGTCTTGTCTAGTCTTGTCTAGTCTTGTCTAGTCTTGTCTAGTCTTGTCTAGTCTTGTCTAGTCTTGTCTAGTCTTGTCTAGTCTTGTCTAGTCTTGTCTAGTCTTGTCTAGTCTTGTCTAGTCTTGTCTAGTCTTGTCTAGTCTTGTCTAGTCTTGTCTAGTCTTGTCTAGTCTTGTCTAGTCTTGTCTAGTCTTGTCTAGTCTTGTCTAGTCTTGTCTAGTCTTGTCTAGTCTTGTCTAGTCTTGTCTAGTCTTGTCTAGTCTTGTCTAGTCTTGTCTAGTCTTGTCTAGTCTTGTCTAGTCTTGTCTAGTCTTGTCTAGTCTTGTCTAGTCTTGTCTAGTCTTGTCTAGTCTTGTCTAGTCTTGTCTAGTCTTGTCTAGTCTTGTCTAGTCTTGTCTAGTCTTGTCTAGTCTTGTCTAGTCTTGTCTAGTCTTGTCTAGTCTTGTCTAGTCTTGTCTAGTCTTGTCTAGTCTTGTCTAGTCTTGTCTAGTCTTGTCTAGTCTTGTCTAGTCTTGTCTAGTCTTGTCTAGTCTTGTCTAGTCTTGTCTAGTCTTGTCTAGTCTTGTCTAGTCTTGTCTAGTCTTGTCTAGTCTTGTCTAGTCTTGTCTAGTCTTGTCTAGTCTTGTCTAGTCTTGTCTAGTCTTGTCTAGTCTTGTCTAGTCTTGTCTAGTCTTGTCTAGTCTTGTCTAGTCTTGTCTAGTCTTGTCTAGTCTTGTCTAGTCTTGTCTAGTCTTGTCTAGTCTTGTCTAGTCTTGTCTAGTCTTGTCTAGTCTTGTCTAGTCTTGTCTAGTCTTGTCTAGTCTTGTCTAGTCTTGTCTAGTCTTGTCTAGTCTTGTCTAGTCTTGTCTAGTCTTGTCTAGTCTTGTCTAGTCTTGTCTAGTCTTGTCTAGTCTTGTCTAGTCTTGTCTAGTCTTGTCTAGTCTTGTCTAGTCTTGTCTAGTCTTGTCTAGTCTTGTCTAGTCTTGTCTAGTCTTGTCTAGTCTTGTCTAGTCTTGTCTAGTCTTGTCTAGTCTTGTCTAGTCTTGTCTAGTCTTGTCTAGTCTTGTCTAGTCTTGTCTAGTCTTGTCTAGTCTTGTCTAGTCTTGTCTAGTCTTGTCTAGTCTTGTCTAGTCTTGTCTAGTCTTGTCTAGTCTTGTCTAGTCTTGTCTAGTCTTGTCTAGTCTTGTCTAGTCTTGTCTAGTCTTGTCTAGTCTTGTCTAGTCTTGTCTAGTCTTGTCTAGTCTTGTCTAGTCTTGTCTAGTCTTGTCTAGTCTTGTCTAGTCTTGTCTAGTCTTGTCTAGTCTTGTCTAGTCTTGTCTAGTCTTGTCTAGTCTTGTCTAGTCTTGTCTAGTCTTGTCTAGTCTTGTCTAGTCTTGTCTAGTCTTGTCTAGTCTTGTCTAGTCTTGTCTAGTCTTGTCTAGTCTTGTCTAGTCTTGTCTAGTCTTGTCTAGTCTTGTCTAGTCTTGTCTAGTCTTGTCTAGTCTTGTCTAGTCTTGTCTAGTCTTGTCTAGTCTTGTCTAGTCTTGTCTAGTCTTGTCTAGTCTTGTCTAGTCTTGTCTAGTCTTGTCTAGTCTTGTCTAGTCTTGTCTAGTCTTGTCTAGTCTTGTCTAGTCTTGTCTAGTCTTGTCTAGTCTTGTCTAGTCTTGTCTAGTCTTGTCTAGTCTTGTCTAGTCTTGTCTAGTCTTGTCTAGTCTTGTCTAGTCTTGTCTAGTCTTGTCTAGTCTTGTCTAGTCTTGTCTAGTCTTGTCTAGTCTTGTCTAGTCTTGTCTAGTCTTGTCTAGTCTTGTCTAGTCTTGTCTAGTCTTGTCTAGTCTTGTCTAGTCTTGTCTAGTCTTGTCTAGTCTTGTCTAGTCTTGTCTAGTCTTGTCTAGTCTTGTCTAGTCTTGTCTAGTCTTGTCTAGTCTTGTCTAGTCTTGTCTAGTCTTGTCTAGTCTTGTCTAGTCTTGTCTAGTCTTGTCTAGTCTTGTCTAGTCTTGTCTAGTCTTGTCTAGTCTTGTCTAGTCTTGTCTAGTCTTGTCTAGTCTTGTCTAGTCTTGTCTAGTCTTGTCTAGTCTTGTCTAGTCTTGTCTAGTCTTGTCTAGTCTTGTCTAGTCTTGTCTAGTCTTGTCTAGTCTTGTCTAGTCTTGTCTAGTCTTGTCTAGTCTTGTCTAGTCTTGTCTAGTCTTGTCTAGTCTTGTCTAGTCTTGTCTAGTCTTGTCTAGTCTTGTCTAGTCTTGTCTAGTCTTGTCTAGTCTTGTCTAGTCTTGTCTAGTCTTGTCTAGTCTTGTCTAGTCTTGTCTAGTCTTGTCTAGTCTTGTCTAGTCTTGTCTAGTCTTGTCTAGTCTTGTCTAGTCTTGTCTAGTCTTGTCTAGTCTTGTCTAGTCTTGTCTAGTCTTGTCTAGTCTTGTCTAGTCTTGTCTAGTCTTGTCTAGTCTTGTCTAGTCTTGTCTAGTCTTGTCTAGTCTTGTCTAGTCTTGTCTAGTCTTGTCTAGTCTTGTCTAGTCTTGTCTAGTCTTGTCTAGTCTTGTCTAGTCTTGTCTAGTCTTGTCTAGTCTTGTCTAGTCTTGTCTAGTCTTGTCTAGTCTTGTCTAGTCTTGTCTAGTCTTGTCTAGTCTTGTCTAGTCTTGTCTAGTCTTGTCTAGTCTTGTCTAGTCTTGTCTAGTCTTGTCTAGTCTTGTCTAGTCTTGTCTAGTCTTGTCTAGTCTTGTCTAGTCTTGTCTAGTCTTGTCTAGTCTTGTCTAGTCTTGTCTAGTCTTGTCTAGTCTTGTCTAGTCTTGTCTAGTCTTGTCTAGTCTTGTCTAGTCTTGTCTAGTCTTGTCTAGTCTTGTCTAGTCTTGTCTAGTCTTGTCTAGTCTTGTCTAGTCTTGTCTAGTCTTGTCTAGTCTTGTCTAGTCTTGTCTAGTCTTGTCTAGTCTTGTCTAGTCTTGTCTAGTCTTGTCTAGTCTTGTCTAGTCTTGTCTAGTCTTGTCTAGTCTTGTCTAGTCTTGTCTAGTCTTGTCTAGTCTTGTCTAGTCTTGTCTAGTCTTGTCTAGTCTTGTCTAGTCTTGTCTAGTCTTGTCTAGTCTTGTCTAGTCTTGTCTAGTCTTGTCTAGTCTTGTCTAGTCTTGTCTAGTCTTGTCTAGTCTTGTCTAGTCTTGTCTAGTCTTGTCTAGTCTTGTCTAGTCTTGTCTAGTCTTGTCTAGTCTTGTCTAGTCTTGTCTAGTCTTGTCTAGTCTTGTCTAGTCTTGTCTAGTCTTGTCTAGTCTTGTCTAGTCTTGTCTAGTCTTGTCTAGTCTTGTCTAGTCTTGTCTAGTCTTGTCTAGTCTTGTCTAGTCTTGTCTAGTCTTGTCTAGTCTTGTCTAGTCTTGTCTAGTCTTGTCTAGTCTTGTCTAGTCTTGTCTAGTCTTGTCTAGTCTTGTCTAGTCTTGTCTAGTCTTGTCTAGTCTTGTCTAGTCTTGTCTAGTCTTGTCTAGTCTTGTCTAGTCTTGTCTAGTCTTGTCTAGTCTTGTCTAGTCTTGTCTAGTCTTGTCTAGTCTTGTCTAGTCTTGTCTAGTCTTGTCTAGTCTTGTCTAGTCTTGTCTAGTCTTGTCTAGTCTTGTCTAGTCTTGTCTAGTCTTGTCTAGTCTTGTCTAGTCTTGTCTAGTCTTGTCTAGTCTTGTCTAGTCTTGTCTAGTCTTGTCTAGTCTTGTCTAGTCTTGTCTAGTCTTGTCTAGTCTTGTCTAGTCTTGTCTAGTCTTGTCTAGTCTTGTCTAGTCTTGTCTAGTCTTGTCTAGTCTTGTCTAGTCTTGTCTAGTCTTGTCTAGTCTTGTCTAGTCTTGTCTAGTCTTGTCTAGTCTTGTCTAGTCTTGTCTAGTCTTGTCTAGTCTTGTCTAGTCTTGTCTAGTCTTGTCTAGTCTTGTCTAGTCTTGTCTAGTCTTGTCTAGTCTTGTCTAGTCTTGTCTAGTCTTGTCTAGTCTTGTCTAGTCTTGTCTAGTCTTGTCTAGTCTTGTCTAGTCTTGTCTAGTCTTGTCTAGTCTTGTCTAGTCTTGTCTAGTCTTGTCTAGTCTTGTCTAGTCTTGTCTAGTCTTGTCTAGTCTTGTCTAGTCTTGTCTAGTCTTGTCTAGTCTTGTCTAGTCTTGTCTAGTCTTGTCTAGTCTTGTCTAGTCTTGTCTAGTCTTGTCTAGTCTTGTCTAGTCTTGTCTAGTCTTGTCTAGTCTTGTCTAGTCTTGTCTAGTCTTGTCTAGTCTTGTCTAGTCTTGTCTAGTCTTGTCTAGTCTTGTCTAGTCTTGTCTAGTCTTGTCTAGTCTTGTCTAGTCTTGTCTAGTCTTGTCTAGTCTTGTCTAGTCTTGTCTAGTCTTGTCTAGTCTTGTCTAGTCTTGTCTAGTCTTGTCTAGTCTTGTCTAGTCTTGTCTAGTCTTGTCTAGTCTTGTCTAGTCTTGTCTAGTCTTGTCTAGTCTTGTCTAGTCTTGTCTAGTCTTGTCTAGTCTTGTCTAGTCTTGTCTAGTCTTGTCTAGTCTTGTCTAGTCTTGTCTAGTCTTGTCTAGTCTTGTCTAGTCTTGTCTAGTCTTGTCTAGTCTTGTCTAGTCTTGTCTAGTCTTGTCTAGTCTTGTCTAGTCTTGTCTAGTCTTGTCTAGTCTTGTCTAGTCTTGTCTAGTCTTGTCTAGTCTTGTCTAGTCTTGTCTAGTCTTGTCTAGTCTTGTCTAGTCTTGTCTAGTCTTGTCTAGTCTTGTCTAGTCTTGTCTAGTCTTGTCTAGTCTTGTCTAGTCTTGTCTAGTCTTGTCTAGTCTTGTCTAGTCTTGTCTAGTCTTGTCTAGTCTTGTCTAGTCTTGTCTAGCTAGTCTTGTCTAGTCTTGTCTAGTCTTGTCTAGTCTTGTCTAGTCTTGTCTAGTCTTGTCTAGTCTTGTCTAGTCTTGTCTAGTCTTGTCTAGTCTTGTCTAGTCTTGTCTAGTCTTGTCTAGTCTTGTCTAGTCTTGTCTAGTCTTGTCTAGTCTTGTCTAGTCTTGTCTAGTCTTGTCTAGTCTTGTCTAGTCTTGTCTAGTCTTGTCTAGTCTTGTCTAGTCTTGTCTAGTCTTGTCTAGTCTTGTCTAGTCTTGTCTAGTCTTGTCTAGTCTTGTCTAGTCTTGTCTAGTCTTGTCTAGTCTTGTCTAGTCTTGTCTAGTCTTGTCTAGTCTTGTCTAGTCTTGTCTAGTCTTGTCTAGTCTTGTCTAGTCTTGTCTAGTCTTGTCTAGTCTTGTCTAGTCTTGTCTAGTCTTGTCTAGTCTTGTCTAGTCTTGTCTAGTCTTGTCTAGTCTTGTCTAGTCTTGTCTAGTCTTGTCTAGTCTTGTCTAGTCTTGTCTAGTCTTGTCTAGTCTTGTCTAGTCTTGTCTAGTCTTGTCTAGTCTTGTCTAGTCTTGTCTAGTCTTGTCTAGTCTTGTCTAGTCTTGTCTAGTCTTGTCTAGTCTTGTCTAGTCTTGTCTAGTCTTGTCTAGTCTTGTCTAGTCTTGTCTAGTCTTGTCTAGTCTAGTCTTGTCTAGTCTTGTCTAGTCTTGTCTAGTCTTGTCTAGTCTTGTCTAGTCTTGTCTAGTCTTGTCTAGTCTTGTCTAGTCTTGTCTAGTCTTGTCTAGTCTTGTCTAGTCTTGTCTAGTCTTGTATAGTCTTGTCTAGACTTGTCTAGTCTTGTCTAGTCTTGTCTAGTCTTGTCTAGTCTTGTCTAGTCTTGTCTAGTCTTGTCTAGCCTTGTCTAGTCTTGTCTAGTCTTGTCTAGTCTAGTCTTGTCTAGTCTTGTCTAGTCTTGTCTAGTCTTGTCTAGTCTTGTCTAGTCTTGTCTAGTCTTGTCTAGTCTTGTCTAGTCTTGTCTAGTCTTGTCTAGTCTTGTCTAGTCTTGTCTAGTCTTGTCTAGTCTTGTCTAGTCTTGTCTAGTCTTGTCTAGTCTTGTCTAGTCTTGTCTAGTCTTGTCTAGTCTTGTCTAGTCTTGTCTAGTCTTGTCTAGTCTTGTCTAGTCTTGTCTAGTCTTGTCTAGTCTTGTCTAGTCTTGTCTAGTCTTGTCTAGTCTTGTCTAGTCTTGTCTAGTCTTGTCTAGTCTTGTCTAGTCTTGTCTAGTCTTGTCTAGTCTTGTCTAGTCTTGTCTAGTCTTGTCTAGTCTTGTCTAGTCTTGTCTAGTCTTGTCTAGTCTTGTCTAGTCTTGTCTAGTCTTGTCTAGTCTTGTCTAGTCTTGTCTAGTCTTGTCTAGTCTTGTCTAGTCTTGTCTAGTCTTGTCTAGTCTTGTCTAGTCTTGTCTAGTCTTGTCTAGTCTTGTCTAGTCTTGTCTAGTCTTGTCTAGTCTTGTCTAGTCTTGTCTAGTCTTGTCTAGTCTTGTCTAGTCTTGTCTAGTCTTGTCTAGTCTTGTTAGTCTTGTCTAGTCTTGTTAGTCTTGTCTAGTCTTGTCTAGTCTTGTCTAGTCTTGTCTAGTCTTGTCTAGTCTTGTCTAGTCTTGTCTAGTCTTGTCTAGTCTTGTCTAGTCTTGTCTAGTCTTGTCTAGTCTTGTCTAGTCTTGTCTAGTCTTGTCTAGTCTTGTCTAGTCTTGTCTAGTCTTGTCTAGTCTTGTCTAGTCTTGTCTAGTCTTGTCTAGTCTTGTCTAGTCTTGTCTAGTCTTGACTAGTCTTGTCTAGTCTTGTCTAGTCTTGTCTAGTCTTGTCTAGTCTTGTCTAGTCTTGTCTAGTCTTGTCTAGTCTTGTCTAGTCTTGTCTAGTCTTGTCTAGTCTTGTCTAGTCTTGTCTAGTCTAGTCTTGTCTAGTCTTGTCTAGTCTTGTCTAGTCTTGTCTAGTCTTGTCTAGTCTTGTCTAGTCTTGTCTAGTCTTGTCTAGTCTTGTCTAGTCTTGTCTAGTCTTGTCTAGTCTTGTCTAGTCTTGTCTAGTCTTGTCTAGTCTTGTCTAGTCTTGTCTAGTCTTGTCTAGTCTTGTCTAGTCTTGTCTAGTCTTGTCTAGTCTTGTCTAGTCTTGTCTAGTCTTGTCTAGTCTTGTCTAGTCTTGTCTAGTCTTGTCTAGTCTTGTCTAGTCTTGTCTAGTCTTGTCTAGTCTTGTCTAGTCTTGTCTAGTCTTGTCTAGTCTTGTCTAGTCTTGTCTAGTCTTGTCTAGTCTTGTCTAGTCTTGTCTAGTCTTGTCTAGTCTTGTCTAGTCTTGTCTAGTCTTGTCTAGTCTTGTCTAGTCTTGTCTAGTCTTGTCTAGTCTTGTCTAGTCTTGTCTAGTCTTGTCTAGTCTTGTCTAGTCTTGTCTAGTCTTGTCTAGTCTTGTCTAGTCTTGTCTAGTCTTTTCTAGTCTTGTCTAGTCTTGTCTAGTCTTGTCTAGTCTTGTCTAGTCTTGTCTAGTCTTTTCTAGTCTTGTCTAGTCTTGTCTAGTCTTGTCTAGTCTTGTCTAGTCTTGTCTAGTCTTGTCTAGTCTTGTCTAGTTTTGTCTAGTCTTGTCTAGTCTTGTCTAGTCTTGTCTAGTCTTGTCTAGTCTTGTCTAGTCTTGTCTAGTCTTGTCTAGTATTGTCTAGTCTTGTCTAGTCTTGTCTAGTCTTGTCTAGTCTTGTCTAGTCTTGTCTAGTCTTGTCTAGTCTTGTTTAGTCTTGTCTAGTCTTGTTTAGTCTTGTCTAGTCTTGTCTAGTCTTGTCTAGTCTTGTCTAGTCTTGTCTAGTCTTGTCTAGTCTTGCCTAGTCTTGTCTAGTCTTGTCTAGTCTTGTCTAGTCTTGTCTAGTCTTGTCTAGTCTTGTCTAGTCTGGTCTAGTTTTGTCTAGTCTTGTCAAGTCTTGTCTAGTCTTGTCTAGTCTTGTCTAGTCTTGTCTAGTCTTGTCTAGTCTTGTCTAGTCTTGTCTAGTCTTGACTAGTCTTGTCTAGTCTTGTCTAGTCTTGTCTAGTCTTGTCTAGTCTTGTCTAGTCTTGTCTAGTCTTGTCTAGTCTTGTCTAGTCTTGTCTAGTCTTGTCTAGTCTTGTCTAGTCTTGTCTAGTCTTGTCTAGTCTTGTCTAGTCTTGTCTAGTCTTGTCTAGTCTTGTCTAGTCTTGTCTAGTCTTGTCTAGTCTTGTCTAGTCTTGTCTAGTCTTGTCTAGTCTTGTCTAGTCTTGTCTAGTCTTGTCTAGTCTTGTCTAGTCTTGTCTAGTCTTGTCTAGTCTTGTCTAGTCTTGTCTAGTCTTGTCTAGTCTTGTCTAGTCTTGTCTAGTCTTGTCTAGTCTTGTCTAGTCTTGTCTAGTCTTGTCTAGTCTTGTCTAGTCTTGTCTAGTCTTGTCTAGTCTTGTCTAGTCTTGTCTAGTCTTGTCTAGTCTTGTCTAGTCTTGTCTAGTCTTGTCTAGTCTTGTCTAGTCTTGTCTAGTCTTGTCTAGTCTTGTCTAGTCTTGTCTAGTCTTGTCTAGTCTTGTCTAGTCTTGTCTAGTCTTGTCTAGTCTTGTCTAGTCTTGTCTAGTCTTGTCTAGTCTTGTCTAGTCTTGTCTAGTCTTGTCTAGTCTTGTCTAGTCTTGTCTAGTCTTGTCTAGTCTTGTCTAGTCTTGTCTAGTCTTGTCTAGTCTTGTCTAGTCTTGTCTAGTCTTGTCTAGTCTTGTCTAGTCTTGTCTAGTCTTGTCTAGTCTTGTCTAGTCTTGTCTAGTCTTGTCTAGTCTTGTCTAGTCTTGTCTAGTCTTGTCTAGTCTTGTCTAGTCTTGTCTAGTCTTGTCTAGTCTTGTCTAGTCTTGTCTAGTCTTGTCTAGTCTTGTCTAGTCTTGTCTAGTCTTGTCTAGTCTTGTCTAGTCTTGTCTAGTCTTGTCTAGTCTTGTCTAGTCTTGTCTAGTCTTGTCTAGTCTTGTCTAGTCTTGTCTAGTCTTGTCTAGTCTTGTCTAGTCTTGTCTAGTCTTGTCTAGTCTTGTCTAGTCTTGTCTAGTCTTGTCTAGTCTTGTCTAGTCTTGTCTAGTCTTGTCTAGTCTTGTCTAGTCTTGTCTAGTCTTGTCTAGTCTTGTCTAGTCTTGTCTAGTCTTGTCTAGTCTTGTCTAGTCTTGTCTAGTCTTGTCTAGTCTTGTCTAGTCTTGTCTAGTCTTGTCTAGTCTTGTCTAGTCTTGTCTAGTCTTGTCTAGTCTTGTCTAGTCTTGTCTAGTCTTGTCTAGTCTTGTCTAGTCTTGTCTAGTCTTGTCTAGTCTTGTCTAGTCTTGTCTAGTCTTGTCTAGTCTTGTCTAGTCTTGTCTAGTCTTGTCTAGTCATGTCTAGTCTTGTCTAGTCTTGTCTAGTCTTGTCTAGTCTTGTGTAGTCTTGTCTAGTCTTGTCTAGTCTTGTCTAGTCTTGTCTAGTCTTGTCTAGTCTTGTCTAGTCTTGTCTAGTCTTGTCTAGTCTTGTCTAGTCTTGTCTAGTCTTGTCTAGTCTTGTCTAGTCTTGTCTAGTCTTGTCTAGTCTTGTCTAGTCTTGTCTAGTCTTGTCTAGTCTTGTCTAGTCTTGTCTAGTCTTGTCTAGTCTTGTCTAGTCTTGTCTAGTCTTGTCTAGTCTCGTCTAGTCTTGTCTAGTCTTGTCTAGTCTTGTCTAGTCTTGTTTAGTCTTGTCTAGTCTTGTCTAGTCTGGTCTAGTCTTTTCTAGTCTTGTCTAGTCTTGTCTAGTCTTGTCTAGTCTTGTCTAGTCTTGTCTACTCTTGTATAGTCTTGTCTAGTCTTGTCTAGTTATGTCTAGTCTTGTCTAGTCTTGTCTAGTCTTGTCTAGTCTTGTCTAGTCTTGTCTAGTCTTGTCTAGTCTTGTCTAGTCTTGTCTAGTCTTGTCTAGTCTTGTCTAGTCTTGTCTAGTCTTGTCTAGTCTTGTCTAGTCTTGTCTAGTCTTGTCTAGTCTTGTCTAGTCTTGTCTAGTCTTGTCTAGTCTTGTCTAGTCTTGTCTAGTCTTGTCTAGTCTTGTCTAGTCTTGTCCAGTCTTGTCTAGTCTTGTCTAGTCTTGCCTAGTTTTTTCTAGTCTTGTCTAGTCTTGTCTAGTCTTGTCTAGTCTTGTCTAGTCTTGTCTAGTCTTGTCTAGTCTTGTCTAGTCTTGTCTAGTCTTGTCTAGTCTTTTCTAGTCTAGTCTTGTCTAGTCTTGTCTAGTCTTGTCTAGTCTTGTCTAGTCTTGTCTAGTCTTGTCTAGTCTTGTCTAGTCTTGTCTAGTCTTGTCTAGTCTTGTCTAGTCTTGTCTAGTCTTGTCTAGTCTTGTCTAGTCTTGTCTAGTCTTGTCTAGTCTTGTCTAGTCTTGTCTAGTCTTGTCTAGTCTTGTCTAGTCTTGTCTAGTCTTGTCTAGTCTTGTCTAGTCTTGTCTAGTCTTGTCTAGTCTTGTCTAGTCTTGTCTAGTCTTGTCTAGTCTTGTCTAGTCTTGTCTAGTCTTGTCTAGTCTTGTCTAGTCTTGTCTAGTCTTGTCTAGTCTTGTCTAGTCTTGTCTAGTCTTGTCTAGTCTTGTCTAGTCTTGTCTAGTCTTGTCTAGTCTTGTCTAGTCTTGTCTAGTCTTGTCTAGTCTTGTCTAGTCTTGTCTAGTCTTGTCTAGTCTTGTCTAGTCTTGTCTAGTCTTGTCTAGTCTTGTCTAGTCTTGTCTAGTCTTGTCTAGTCTTGTCTAGTCTTGTCTAGTCTTGTCTAGTCTTGTCTAGTCTTGTCTAGTCTTGTCTAGTCTTGTCTAGTCTTGTCTAGTCTTGTCTAGTCTTGTCTAGTCTTGTCTAGTCTTGTCTAGTCTTGTCTAGTCTTGTCTAGTCTTGTCTAGTCTTGTCTAGTCTTGTCTAGTCTTGTCTAGTCTTGTCTAGTCTTGTCTAGTCTTGTCTAGTCTTGTCTTGTCTAGTCTTGTCTAGTCTTGTCTAGTCTTGTCTAGTCTTGTCTAGTCATGTCTAGTCTTGTCTAGTCTTGTCTAGTCTTGTCTAGTCTTGTGTAGTCTTGTCTAGTCTTGTCTAGTCTTGTCTAGTCTTGTCTAGTCTTGTCTAGTCTTGTCTAGTCTTGTCTAGTCTTGTCTAGTCTTGTCTAGTCTTGTCTAGTCTTGTCTAGTCTTGTCTAGTCTTGTCTAGTCTTGTCTAGTCTTGTCTAGTCTTGTCTAGTCTTGTCTAGTCTTGTCTAGTCTTGTCTAGTCTTGTCTAGTCTTGTCTAGTCTTGTCTAGTCTTGTCTAGTCTCGTCTAGTCTTGTCTAGTCTTGTCTAGTCTTGTCTAGTCTTGTTTAGTCTTGTCTAGTCTTGTCTAGTCTGGTCTAGTCTTTTCTAGTCTTGTCTAGTCTTGTCTAGTCTTGTCTAGTCTTGTCTAGTCTTGTCTACTCTTGTATAGTCTTGTCTAGTCTTGTCTAGTTATGTCTAGTCTTGTCTAGTCTTGTCTAGTCTTGTCTAGTCTTGTCTAGTCTTGTCTAGTCTTGTCTAGTCTTGTCTAGTCTTGTCTAGTCTTGTCTAGTCTTGTCTAGTCTTGTCTAGTCTTGTCTAGTCTTGTCTAGTCTTGTCTAGTCTTGTCTAGTCTTGTCTAGTCTTGTCTAGTCTTGTCTAGTCTTGTCTAGTCTTGTCTAGTCTTGTCTAGTCTTGTCTAGTCTTGTCCAGTCTTGTCTAGTCTTGTCTAGTCTTGCCTAGTTTTTTCTAGTCTTGTCTAGTCTTGTCTAGTCTTGTCTAGTCTTGTCTAGTCTTGTCTAGTCTTCTCTAGTCTTGTCTAGTCTTGTCTAGTCTTGTCTAGTCTTTTCTAGTCTTGTCTAGTCTTGTCTAGTCTTGTCTAGTCTTGTCTAGTCTTGTCTAGTCTTGTCTAGTCTTGTCTAGTCTTGTCTAGTCTTGTCTAGTCTTGTCTAGTCTTGTCTAGTCTTGTCTAGTCTTGTCTAGTCTTGTCTAGTCTTGTCTAGTCTTGTCTAGTCTTGTCTAGTCTTGTCTAGTCTTGTCTAGTCTTGTCTAGTCTTGTCTAGTCTTGTCTAGTCTTGTCTAGTCTTGTCTAGTCTTGTCTAGTCTTGTCTAGTCTTGTCTAGTCTTGTCTAGTCTTGTCTAGTCTTGTCTAGTCTTGTCTAGTCTTGTCTAGTCTTGTCTAGTCTTGTCTAGTCTTGTCTAGTCTTGTCTAGTCGTGTCTAGTCTTGTCTAGCCTTGTCTAGTCTTGTCTAGTCCTGTCTAGTCTTGTCTAGTCTTGTCTAGTCTTGTCTAGTCTTGTCTAGTCTTGTCTAGTCTTGTCTAGTCTTGTCTAGTCTTGTCCAGTCTTGTCTAGTCTTGTCTAGTCTTGTCTAGTCTTGTCTAGTCTTTTCTAGTCTTGTCTAGTCTTGTCTAGTCTTGTCTAGTCTTGTCTAGTCTTGTCTAGTCTTGTCTAGTCTTGTCTAGTCTTGTCTAGTCTTGTCTAGTCTTGTCTAGTCTTGTCTAGTCTTGTCTAGTCTTGTCTAGTCTTGTCTAGTCTTGTCTAGTCTTGTCTAGTCTTGTCTAGTCTTGTCTAGTCTTGTCTAGTCTTGTCTAGTCTTGTCTAGTCTTGTCTAGTCTTGTCTAGTCTTGTCTAGTCTTGTCTAGTCTTGTCTAGTCTTGTCTAGTCTTGTCTAGTCTTGTCTAGTCTTGTCTAGTCTTGTCTAGTCTTGTCTAGTCTTGTCTAGTCTTGTCTAGTCTTGTCTAGTCTTGTCTAGTCTTGTCTAGTCTTGTCTAGTCTTGTCTAGTCTTGTCTAGTCTTGTCTAGTCTTGTCTAGTCTTGTCTAGTCTTGTCTAGTCTTGTCTAGTCTTGTCTAGTCTTGTCTAGTCTTGTCTAGTCTTGTCTAGTCTTGTCTAGTCTTGTCTAGTCTTGTCTAGTCTTGTCTAGTCTTGTCTAGTCTTGTCTAGTCTTGTCTAGTCTTGTCTAGTCTTGTCTAGTCTTGTCTAGTCTTGTCTAGTCTTGTCTAGTCTTGTCTAGTCTTGTCTAGTCTTGTCTAGTCTTGTCTAGTCTTGTCTAGTCTTGTCTAGTCTTGTCTAGTCTTGTCTAGTCTTGTCTAGTCTTGTCTAGTCTTGTCTAGTCTTGTCTAGTCTTGTCTAGTCTTGTCTAGTCTTGTCTAGTCTTGTCTAGTCTTGTCTAGTCTTGTCTAGTCTTGTCTAGTCTTGTCTAGTCTTGTCTAGTCTTGTCTAGTCTTGTCTAGTCTTGTCTAGTCTTGTCTAGTCTTGTCTAGTCTTGTCTAGTCTTGTCTAGTCTTGTCTAGTCTTGTCTAGTCTTGTCTAGTCTTGTCTAGTCTTGTCTAGTCTTGTCTAGTCTTGTCTAGTCTTGTCTAGTCTTGTCTAGTCTTGTCTAGTCTTGTCTAGTCTTGTCTAGTCTTGTCTAGTCTTGTCTAGTCTTGTCTAGTCTTGTCTAGTCTTGTCTAGTCTTGTCTAGTCTTGTCTAGTCTTGTCTAGTCTTGTCTAGTCTTGTCTAGTCTTGTCTAGTCTTGTCTAGTCTTGTCTAGTCTTGTCTAGTCTTGTCTAGTCTTGTCTAGTCTTGTCTAGTCTTGTCTAGTCTTGTCTAGTCTTGTCTAGTCTTGTCTAGTCTTGTCTAGTCTTGTCTAGTCTTGTCTAGTCTTGTCTAGTCTTGTCTAGTCTTGTCTAGTCTTGTCTAGTCTTGTCTAGTCTTGTCTAGTCTTGTCTAGTCTTGTCTAGTCTTGTCTAGTCTTGTCTAGTCTTGTCTAGTCTTGTCTAGTCTTGTCTAGTCTTGTCTAGTCTTGTCTAGTCTTGTCTAGTCTTGTCTAGTCTTGTCTAGTCTTGTCTAGTCTTGTCTAGTCTTGTCTAGTCTTGTCTAGTCTTGTCTAGTCTTGTCTAGTCTTGTCTAGTCTTGTCTAGTCTTGTCTAGTCTTGTCTAGTCTTGTCTAGTCTTGTCTAGTCTTGTCTAGTCTTGTCTAGTCTTGTCTAGTCTTGTCTAGTCTTGTCTAGTCTTGTCTAGTCTTGTCTAGTCTTGTCTAGTCTTGTCTAGTCTTGTCTAGTCTTGTCTAGTCTTGTCTAGTCTTGTCTAGTCTTGTCTAGTCTTGTCTAGTCTTGTCTAGTCTTGTCTAGTCTTGTCTAGTCTTGTCTAGTCTTGTCTAGTCTTGTCTAGTCTTGTCTAGTCTTGTCTAGTCTTGTCTAGTCTTGTCTAGTCTTGTCTAGTCTTGTCTAGTCTTGTCTAGTCTTGTCTAGTCTTGTCTAGTCTTGTCTAGTCTTGTCTAGTCTTGTCTAGTCTTGTCTAGTCTTGTCTAGTCTTGTCTAGTCTTGTCTAGTCTTGTCTAGTCTTGTCTAGTCTTGTCTAGTCTTGTCTAGTCTTGTCTAGTCTTGTCTAGTCTTGTCTAGTCTTGTCTAGTCTTGTCTAGTCTTGTCTAGTCTTGTCTAGTCTTGTCTAGTCTTGTCTAGTCTTGTCTAGTCTTGTCTAGTCTTGTCTAGTCTTGTCTAGTCTTGTCTAGTCTTGTCTAGTCTTGTCTAGTCTTGTCTAGTCTTGTCTAGTCTTGTCTAGTCTTGTCTAGTCTTGTCTAGTCTTGTCTAGTCTTGTCTAGTCTTGTCTAGTCTTGTCTAGTCTTGTCTAGTCTTGTCTAGTCTTGTCTAGTCTTGTCTAGTCTTGTCTAGTCTTGTCTAGTCTTGTCTAGTCTTGTCTAGTCTTGTCTAGTCTTGTCTAGTCTTGTCTAGTCTTGTCTAGTCTTGTCTAGTCTTGTCTAGTCTTGTCTAGTCTTGTCTAGTCTTGTCTAGTCTTGTCTAGTCTTGTCTAGTCTTGTCTAGTCTTGTCTAGTCTTGTCTAGTCTTGTCTAGTCTTGTCTAGTCTTGTCTAGTCTTGTCTAGTCTTGTCTAGTCTTGTCTAGTCTTGTCTAGTCTTGTCTAGTCTTGTCTAGTCTTGTCTAGTCTTGTCTAGTCTTGTCTAGTCTTGTCTAGTCTTGTCTAGTCTTGTCTAGTCTTGTCTAGTCTTGTCTAGTCTTGTCTAGTCTTGTCTAGTCTTGTCTAGTCTTGTCTAGTCTTGTCTAGTCTTGTCTAGTCTTGTCTAGTCTTGTCTAGTCTTGTCTAGTCTTGTCTAGTCTTGTCTAGTCTTGTCTAGTCTTGTCTAGTCTTGTCTAGTCTTGTCTAGTCTTGTCTAGTCTTGTCTAGTCTTGTCTAGTCTTGTCTAGTCTTGTCTAGTCTTGTCTAGTCTTGTCTAGTCTTGTCTAGTCTTGTCTAGTCTTGTCTAGTCTTGTCTAGTCTTGTCTAGTCTTGTCTAGTCTTGTCTAGTCTTGTCTAGTCTTGTCTAGTCTTGTCTAGTCTTGTCTAGTCTTGTCTAGTCTTGTCTAGTCTTGTCTAGTCTTGTCTAGTCTTGTCTAGTCTTGTCTAGTCTTGTCTAGTCTTGTCTAGTCTTGTCTAGTCTTGTCTAGTCTTGTCTAGTCTTGTCTAGTCTTGTCTAGTCTTGTCTAGTCTTGTCTAGTCTTGTCTAGTCTTGTCTAGTCTTGTCTAGTCTTGTCTAGTCTTGTCTAGTCTTGTCTAGTCTTGTCTAGTCTTGTCTAGTCTTGTCTAGTCTTGTCTAGTCTTGTCTAGTCTTGTCTAGTCTTGTCTAGTCTTGTCTAGTCTTGTCTAGTCTTGTCTAGTCTTGTCTAGTCTTGTCTAGTCTTGTCTAGTCTTGTCTAGTCTTGTCTAGTCTTGTCTAGTCTTGTCTAGTCTTGTCTAGTCTTGTCTAGTCTTGTCTAGTCTTGTCTAGTCTTGTCTAGTCTTGTCTAGTCTTGTCTAGTCTTGTCTAGTCTTGTCTAGTCTTGTCTAGTCTTGTCTAGTCTTGTCTAGTCTTGTCTAGTCTTGTCTAGTCTTGTCTAGTCTTGTCTAGTCTTGTCTAGTCTTGTCTAGTCTTGTCTAGTCTTGTCTAGTCTTGTCTAGTCTTGTCTAGTCTTGTCTAGTCTTGTCTAGTCTTGTCTAGTCTTGTCTAGTCTTGTCTAGTCTTGTCTAGTCTTGTCTAGTCTTGTCTAGTCTTGTCTAGTCTTGTCTAGTCTTGTCTAGTCTTGTCTAGTCTTGTCTAGTCTTGTCTAGTCTTGTCTAGTCTTGTCTAGTCTTGTCTAGTCTTGTCTAGTCTTGTCTAGTCTTGTCTAGTCTTGTCTAGTCTTGTCTAGTCTTGTCTAGTCTTGTCTAGTCTTGTCTAGTCTTGTCTAGTCTTGTCTAGTCTTGTCTAGTCTTGTCTAGTCTTGTCTAGTCTTGTCTAGTCTTGTCTAGTCTTGTCTAGTCTTGTCTAGTCTTGTCTAGTCTTGTCTAGTCTTGTCTAGTCTTGTCTAGTCTTGTCTAGTCTTGTCTAGTCTTGTCTAGTCTTGTCTAGTCTTGTCTAGTCTTGTCTAGTCTTGTCTAGTCTTGTCTAGTCTTGTCTAGTCTTGTCTAGTCTTGTCTAGTCTTGTCTAGTCTTGTCTAGTCTTGTCTAGTCTTGTCTAGTCTTGTCTAGTCTTGTCTAGTCTTGTCTAGTCTTGTCTAGTCTTGTCTAGTCTTGTCTAGTCTTGTCTAGTCTTGTCTAGTCTTGTCTAGTCTTGTCTAGTCTTGTCTAGTCTTGTCTAGTCTTGTCTAGTCTTGTCTAGTCTTGTCTAGTCTTGTCTAGTCTTGTCTAGTCTTGTCTAGTCTTGTCTAGTCTTGTCTAGTCTTGTCTAGTCTTGTCTAGTCTTGTCTAGTCTTGTCTAGTCTTGTCTAGTCTTGTCTAGTCTTGTCTAGTCTTGTCTAGTCTTGTCTAGTCTTGTCTAGTCTTGTCTAGTCTTGTCTAGTCTTGTCTAGTCTTGTCTAGTCTTGTCTAGTCTTGTCTAGTCTTGTCTAGTCTTGTCTAGTCTTGTCTAGTCTTGTCTAGTCTTGTCTAGTCTTGTCTAGTCTTGTCTAGTCTTGTCTAGTCTTGTCTAGTCTTGTCTAGTCTTGTCTAGTCTTGTCTAGTCTTGTCTAGTCTTGTCTAGTCTTGTCTAGTCTTGTCTAGTCTTGTCTAGTCTTGTCTAGTCTTGTCTAGTCTTGTCTAGTCTTGTCTAGTCTTGTCTAGTCTTGTCTAGTCTTGTCTAGTCTTGTCTAGTCTTGTCTAGTCTTGTCTAGTCTTGTCTAGTCTTGTCTAGTCTTGTCTAGTCTTGTCTAGTCTTGTCTAGTCTTGTCTAGTCTTGTCTAGTCTTGTCTAGTCTTGTCTAGTCTTGTCTAGTCTTGTCTAGTCTTGTCTAGTCTTGTCTAGTCTTGTCTAGTCTTGTCTAGTCTTGTCTAGTCTTGTCTAGTCTTGTCTAGTCTTGTCTAGTCTTGTCTAGTCTTGTCTAGTCTTGTCTAGTCTTGTCTAGTCTTGTCTAGTCTTGTCTAGTCTTGTCTAGTCTTGTCTAGTCTTGTCTAGTCTTGTCTAGTCTTGTCTAGTCTTGTCTAGTCTTGTCTAGTCTTGTCTAGTCTTGTCTAGTCTTGTCTAGTCTTGTCTAGTCTTGTCTAGTCTTGTCTAGTCTTGTCTAGTCTTGTCTAGTCTTGTCTAGTCTTGTCTAGTCTTGTCTAGTCTTGTCTAGTCTTGTCTAGTCTTGTCTAGTCTTGTCTAGTCTTGTCTAGTCTTGTCTAGTCTTGTCTAGTCTTGTCTAGTCTTGTCTAGTCTTGTCTAGTCTTGTCTAGTCTTGTCTAGTCTTGTCTAGTCTTGTCTAGTCTTGTCTAGTCTTGTCTAGTCTTGTCTAGTCTTGTCTAGTCTTGTCTAGTCTTGTCTAGTCTTGTCTAGTCTTGTCTAGTCTTGTCTAGTCTTGTCTAGTCTTGTCTAGTCTTGTCTAGTCTTGTCTAGTCTTGTCTAGTCTTGTCTAGTCTTGTCTAGTCTTGTCTAGTCTTGTCTAGTCTTGTCTAGTCTTGTCTAGTCTTGTCTAGTCTTGTCTAGTCTTGTCTAGTCTTGTCTAGTCTTGTCTAGTCTTGTCTAGTCTTGTCTAGTCTTGTCTAGTCTTGTCTAGTCTTGTCTAGTCTTGTCTAGTCTTGTCTAGTCTTGTCTAGTCTTGTCTAGTCTTGTCTAGTCTTGTCTAGTCTTGTCTAGTCTTGTCTAGTCTTGTCTAGTCTTGTCTAGTCTTGTCTAGTCTTGTCTAGTCTTGTCTAGTCTTGTCTAGTCTTGTCTAGTCTTGTCTAGTCTTGTCTAGTCTTGTCTAGTCTTGTCTAGTCTTGTCTAGTCTTGTCTAGTCTTGTCTAGTCTTGTCTAGTCTTGTCTAGTCTTGTCTAGTCTTGTCTAGTCTTGTCTAGTCTTGTCTAGTCTTGTCTAGTCTTGTCTAGTCTTGTCTAGTCTTGTCTAGTCTTGTCTAGTCTTGTCTAGTCTTGTCTAGTCTTGTCTAGTCTTGTCTAGTCTTGTCTAGTCTTGTCTAGTCTTGTCTAGTCTTGTCTAGTCTTGTCTAGTCTTGTCTAGTCTTGTCTAGTCTTGTCTAGTCTTGTCTAGTCTTGTCTAGTCTTGTCTAGTCTTGTCTAGTCTTGTCTAGTCTTGTCTAGTCTTGTCTAGTCTTGTCTAGTCTTGTCTAGTCTTGTCTAGTCTTGTCTAGTCTTGTCTAGTCTTGTCTAGTCTTGTCTAGTCTTGTCTAGTCTTGTCTAGTCTTGTCTAGTCTTGTCTAGTCTTGTCTAGTCTTGTCTAGTCTTGTCTAGTCTTGTCTAGTCTTGTCTAGTCTTGTCTAGTCTTGTCTAGTCTTGTCTAGTCTTGTCTAGTCTTGTCTAGTCTTGTCTAGTCTTGTCTAGTCTTGTCTAGTCTTGTCTAGTCTTGTCTAGTCTTGTCTAGTCTTGTCTAGTCTTGTCTAGTCTTGTCTAGTCTTGTCTAGTCTTGTCTAGTCTTGTCTCTAGTCTTGTCTAGTCTTGTCTAGTCTTGTCTAGTCTTGTCTAGTCTTGTCTAGTCTTGTCTAGTCTTGTCTAGTCTTGTCTAGTCTTGTCTAGTCTTGTCTAGTCTTGTCTAGTCTTGTCTAGTCTTGTCTAGTCTTGTCTAGTCTTGTCTAGTCTTGTCTAGTCTTGTCTAGTCTTGTCTAGTCTTGTCTAGTCTTGTCTAGTCTTGTCTAGTCTTGTCTAGTCTTGTCTAGTCTTGTCTAGTCTTGTCTAGTCTTGTCTAGTCTTGTCTAGTCTTGTCTAGTCTTGTCTAGTCTTGTCTAGTCTTGTCTAGTCTTGTCTAGTCTTGTCTAGTCTTGTCTAGTCTTGTCTAGTCTTGTCTAGTCTTGTCTAGTCTTGTCTAGTCTTGTCTAGTCTTGTCTAGTCTTGTCTAGTCTTGTCTAGTCTTGTCTAGTCTTGTCTAGTCTTGTCTAGTCTTGTCTAGTCTTGTCTAGTCTTGTCTAGTCTTGTCTAGTCTTGTCTAGTCTTGTCTAGTCTTGTCTAGTCTTGTCTAGTCTTGTCTAGTCTTGTCTAGTCTTGTCTAGTCTTGTCTAGTCTTGTCTAGTCTTGTCTAGTCTTGTCTAGTCTTGTCTAGTCTTGTCTAGTCTTGTCTAGTCTTGTGTCTAGTCTTGTCTAGTCTTGTCTAGTCTTGTCTAGTCTTGTCTAGTCTTGTCTAGTCTTGTCTAGTCTTGTCTAGTCTTGTCTAGTCTTGTCTAGTCTTGTCTAGTCTTGTCTAGTCTTGTCTAGTCTTGTCTAGTCTTGTCTAGTCTTGTCTAGTCTTGTCTAGTCTTGTCTAGTCTTGTCTAGTCTTGTCTAGTCTTGTCTAGTCTTGTCTAGTCTTGTCTAGTCTTGTCTAGTCTTGTCTAGTCTTGTCTAGTCTTGTCTAGTCTTGTCTAGTCTTGTCTAGTCTTGTCTAGTCTTGTCTAGTCTTGTCTAGTCTTGTCTAGTCTTGTCTAGTCTTGTCTAGTCTTGTCTAGTCTTGTCTAGTCTTGTCTAGTCTTCTAGTCTTGTCTAGTCTTGTCTAGTCTTGTCTAGTCTTGTCTAGTCTTGTCTAGTCTTGTCTAGTCTTGTCTAGTCTTGTCTAGTCTTGTCTAGTCTTGTCTAGTCTTGTCTAGTCTTGTCTAGTCTTGTCTAGTCTTGTCTAGTCTTGTCTAGTCTTGTCTAGTCTTGTCTAGTCTTGTCTAGTCTTGTCTAGTCTTGTCTAGTCTTGTCTAGTCTTGTCTAGTCTTGTCTAGTCTCTTGTCTAGTCTTGTCTAGTCTTGTCTAGTCTTGTCTAGTCTTGTCTAGTCTTGTCTAGTCTTGTCTAGTCTTGTCTAGTCTTGTCTAGTCTGTCTAGTCTTGTCTAGTCTTGTCTAGTCTTGTCTAGTCTTGTCTAGTCTTGTCTAGTCTTGTCTAGTCTTGTCTAGTCTTGTCTAGTCTTGTCTAGTCTTGTCTAGTCTTGTCTAGTCTTGTCTAGTCTTGTCTAGTCTTGTCTAGTCTTGTCTAGTCTTGTCTAGTCTTGTCTAGTCTTGTCTAGTCTTGTCTAGGTCTTGTCTAGTCTTGTCTAGTCTTGTCTAGTCTTGTCTAGTCTTGTCTAGTCTTGTCTAGTCTTGTCTAGTCTTGTCTAGTCTTGTCTAGTCTTGTCTAGTCTTGTCTAGTCTTGTCTAGTCTTGTCTAGTCTTGTCTAGTCTTGTCTAGTCTTGTCTAGTCTTGTCTAGTCTTGTCTAGTCTTGTCTAGTCTTGTCTAGTCTTGTCTAGTCTTGTCTAGTCTTGTCTAGTCTTGTCTAGTCTTGTCTAGTCTTGTCTAGTCTTGTCTAGTCTTGTCTAGTCTTGTCTAGTCTTGTCTAGTCTTGTCTAGTCTTGTCTAGTCTTGTCTAGTCTTGTCTAGTCTTGTCTAGTCTTGTCTAGTCTTGTCTAGTCTTGTCTAGTCTTGTCTAGTCTTGTCTAGTCTTGTCTAGTCTTGTCTAGTCTTGTCTAGTCTTGTCTAGTCTTGTCTAGTCTTGTCTAGTCTTGTCTAGTCTTGTCTAGTCTTGTCTAGTCTTGTCTAGTCTTGTCTAGTCTTGTCTAGTCTTGTCTAGTCTTGTCTAGTCTTGTCTAGTCTTGTCTAGTCTTGTCTAGTCTTGTCTAGTCTTGTCTAGTCTTGTCTAGTCTTGTCTAGTCTTGTCTAGTCTTGTCTAGTCTTGTCTAGTCTTGTCTAGTCTTGTCTAGTCTTGTCTAGTCTTGTCTAGTCTTGTCTAGTCTTGTCTAGTCTTGTCTAGTCTTGTCTAGTCTTGTCTAGTCTTGTCTAGTCTTGTCTAGTCTTGTCTAGTCTTGTCTAGTCTTGTCTAGTCTTGTCTAGTCTTGTCTAGTCTTGTCTAGTCTTGTCTAGTCTTGTCTAGTCTTGTCTAGTCTTGTCTAGTCTTGTCTAGTCTTGTCTAGTCTTGTCTAGTCTTGTCTAGTCTTGTCTAGTCTTGTCTAGTCTTGTCTAGTCTTGTCTAGTCTTGTCTAGTCTTGTCTAGTCTTGTCTAGTCTTGTCTAGTCTTGTCTAGTCTTGTCTAGTCTTGTCTAGTCTTGTCTAGTCTTGTCTAGTCTTGTCTAGTCTTGTCTAGTCTTGTCTAGTCTTGTCTAGTCTTGTCTAGTCTTGTCTAGTCTTGTCTAGTCTTGTCTAGTCTTGTCTAGTCTTGTCTAGTCTTGTCTAGTCTTGTCTAGTCTTGTCTAGTCTTGTCTAGTCTTGTCTAGTCTTGTCTAGTCTTGTCTAGTCTTGTCTAGTCTTGTCTAGTCTTGTCTAGTCTTGTCTAGTCTTGTCTAGTCTTGGTCTAGTCTTGTCTAGTCTTGTCTAGTCTTGTCTAGTCTTGTCTAGTCTTGTCTAGTCTTGTCTAGTCTTGTCTAGTCTTGTCTAGTCTTGTCTAGTCTTGTCTAGTCTTGTCTAGTCTTGTCTAGTCTTGTCTAGTCTTGTCTAGTCTTGTCTAGTCTTGTCTAGTCTTGTTTAGTCTTGTCTAGTCTTGTTTAGTCTTGTCTAGTCTTGTCTAGTCTTGTCTAGTCTTGTCTAGTCTTGTCTAGTCTTGTCTAGTCTTGTCTAGTCTTGTCTAGTCTTGTCTAGTCTTGTCTAGTCTTGTCTAGTCTTGTCTAGTCTTGTCTAGTTTTGTCTAGTCTTGTCAAGTCTTGTCTAGTCTTGTCTAGTCTTGTCTAGTCTTGTCTAGTCTTGTCTAGTCTTGTCTAGTCTTGTCTAGTCTTGTCTAGTCTTGACTAGTCTTGTCTAGTCTTGTCTAGTCTTGTCTAGTCTTGTCTAGTCTTGTCTAGTCTTGTCTAGTCTTGTCTAGTCTTGTCTAGTCTTGTCTAGTCTTGTCTAGTCTTGTCTAGTCTTGTCTAGTCTTGTCTAGTCTTGTCTAGTCTTGTCTAGTCTTGTCTAGTCTTGTCTAGTCTTGTCTAGTCTTGTATAGTCTTGTCTAGTCTTGTCTAGTCTTGTCTAGTCTTGTCTAGTCTTGTCTAGTCTTGTCTAGTCTTGTCTAGTCTTGTCTAGTCTTGTCTAGTCTTGTCTAGTCTTGTCTAGTCTTGTCTAGTCTTGTCTAGTCTTGTCTAGTCTTGTCTAGTCTTGTCTAGTCTTGTCTAGTCTTGTCTAGTCTTGTCTAGTCTTGTCTAGTCTTGTCTAGTCTTGTCTAGTCTTGTCTAGTCTTGTCTAGTCTTGTCTAGTCTTGTCTAGTCTTGTCTAGCCTTGTCTAGTCTTGTCTAGTCTTGTCTAGTCTTGTCTAGTCTTGTCTAGTCTTGTCTAGTCTTGTCTAGTCTTGTCTAGTCTTGTCCAGTCTTGTCTAGTCTTGTCTAGTCTTGTCTAGTCTTGTCTAGTCTTGTCTAGTCTTGTCTAGTCTTGTCTAGTCTTGTCTAGTCTTGTCTAGTCTTGTCTAGTCTTGTCTAGTCTTGTCTAGTCTTGTCTAGTCTTGTCTAGTCTTGTCTAGTCTTGTCTAGTCTTGTCTAGACTTGTCTAGTCTTGTCTAGTCTTGTCTAGTCTTGTCTAGTCTTGTCTAGTCTTGTCTAGTCATGTCTAGTCTTGTCTAGTCTTGTCTAGTCTTGTCTAGTCTTGTCTAGTCTTGTCTAGTCTTGTCTAGTCTTGTCTAGTCTTGTCTAGTCTTGTCTAGTCTTGTCTAGTCTTGTCTAGTCTTGTCTAGTCTTGTCTAGTCTTGTCTAGACTTGTCTAGTCTTGTCTAGTCTTGTCTAGTCTCGTCTAGTCTTGTCTAGTCTTGTCTAGACTTGTCTAGTCTTGTCTAGTCACCCCTAATTAACAAGGAATCCAGAAAGTATTGTTAAGGAAGGCGAAGGTACTCAAGGAAAGGGGCCACCAGATTAAAGTAGGATACCAAAGAATGGAAATAGATGGGAATTGGGTACCATGGGACGAGATAGCAAAAAACGAATAAACGACCAAAGAAAGAGGGGACAGTTACACAACGACGGAACGGAAAAGGAAAATGTAAAGCTAATGTTTTGGAATGTAGCAGGGCTCAAGAAGAAATTGGATAAGGTGGACGGGTCTTTTATAGAATTCTTGAGGAAATTCGAAATAGTTGGGTTAGTGGAGACCTGGGTTCAAGAGAAGGAATGGGAAGCCTGTAAAGAGAGACTCCCCAAGGAGTACAATTGAAGGATACAACCGGCACGGAGAGAGAGTGACTACGGAAGGGCAAAGGGGGGAATAATAACAGGGGTCAGAAGAGGCATCAAGGAATCGGAGAGAATTCTAGAAGAGGTGGAGGGTCTAGTTTTTAGGGAGGTAGAACTGGAGGGGGAGTGGTGGCAGATAGCAACCGTTTATAATAATAAGGGACTGGAAAAAATTAAAGAGGGCATAAAGAGGAATTTAGAAGATATGGTAACGACAATGCTACTAGGAGGTGATTGGAACGTTAGGATAGGAGAAGAGCAGGTCAATACGGTGGATAAGACGGGTGGTGTGATAAGAAGGAATTCTAAAGACAAAATTAAAAATGCAGAGGGAAATGTTTGGTTGGCGTGGGTGTTAGAGAACCAATGGGATATTTTGAATGGGTGTATTGAGGGCGACTGGGAGGGAGAATTTACGTTTGTGGGTGCAATGGGTACCTCAGTTATTGACCTAATAATTACAAATGATGCGGCGAGACGGCAAATAAAACTGATGGAAATCGGAATAAGAAGTGAGTCGGATCATATGCCGGTAGTGGTGTCTTTGAAGCAGCAAAGGAAGAAAGATGTTAAGGCGGAGAAATGGGTGGCCAGATGGGATAAGGAGGCGACAGAAGAATACAGAAGGAAATTAGAAGAGGTAGAGTGGAACGCCATAGAGGATATAGACATGATGGCAAAGAAAATGGAATCTGCACTTGTGAAAAAGAAAATCAAAGAAGCGTTTCCAGGCCGAGCATGGTACGACGGGGAAGTGCGGAACGCAAAGCAAAGGTTTCGAGAAGCTATGAGAGAATGGAGAAAGGGAGAAGGGCTCAAAGTGCACGTGCTGGAAGCGAAAACAGAATTGCAAAAAATGGAGAAGAAGAAAAAGGAGCTTTGGGAAGAGAAGGAGAAGCAGCGGGTACGAGAAATCAAGACGGAAGCTGAGCTGTGGAAATACGTGAGAGAGAATAGGAAAAGGAAGGAAAGATTACCCAAGAGCATTGCGATAGAAGAATGGCAAAACCACTTCATGAGGATGCTAGGAGGGGTGGAGATGCGGTCAGAAAGAGATGATAGTTCAGGAGATCGACAGAGAAAGCAGGAAGAGCTCGCCGAGGATATCACCGTGACAGAGGTGGAGGATGTTATTGATTCCCTAAAGCCAAGAAAAGCGGGAGGTTTGGATGGGCTCGGAAATGAAGCGTGGAAAGAAGCACCTGGAATCTGTAAGGAGAAGTTTACGGAGGAATTGAGAAGGATAGGGAGAGGAGAGAAAAGGATACCAGTCAGCTGGAAAGTGGGGATAATTCAACCGGTGTTTAAGAGTGGAACGAGGGACGCGCTTGAAAATTATAGAGGTATAACTTTGATGAACTCCTCATACAAAATATTTGCTAAAATCCTGGATTGTCGCTTGAGGAAGGAAATCAATGAAAGGAAGCTTTTGCCGGAAATACAAGCGGGGTTCAGAGAAGGAAGGAGCACGGTGGAACACCTGGTGACCTTGAGAGTCATCATAGACCAAGGAATAAGAAAGGGATGCCTGTTTGCTCTTTTCATTGATTTGAAATCCGCATATGACTCGGTGAACAGAAGGAGACTTGACGAGTGTTTGGGCAAGCTAGGTATCTCAGAGAGTGTAAGAAGGAACATCAGGAATTTGTACGAGGAAACGGTCTGTAAGGCAGTAGCGAATGAATGGGAATCGGACTATTTTGAGGTGAGGAAGGGCCTGAGACAAGGCTGCCCCTTGAGTCCCACGCTTTTCAATCTGTATGTGGCGGATATGGAAAAGGTTCTAGAGGCCGGGCAAGCTGGAGGAGTGGTGATTGGGAAAAAGAAGGTGTGGAGCTTGGCATATGCGGATGACATGGTAGTATTTGCAAAGTCGGCTAGTGAGATGAAGGACGTGATTGAAAGCCTCGGCAGGTATTTCGAAAAGAGGGATTTAAGGGTGAATGTTGGTAAAACAAAATGGATTCGGTTTAAAAGGGGTGGGCGATATAAGAAAGAAAGGTTTGAATGGCAGGGTACTGAAATAGAGGAAGTTAGTAAATTTAAGTATTTGGGGTATGTCTTTGGGACTGGATACAGTAATAAAGAACACATAGAGTATGTTACAAAAAAGGCATGGGTGGCTGCGGGTCGTATCTGGGAGGTTTGGAAAAGGAACTTTGATGGAAACTTTAGAGCAGCAGAGACCATATGGAAGGCATGTGTGCGAAGCGTGTTACTGTATGGATGCGAGGTCTGGGGAACGAAAGAGGAAGACAAGATCGAAAGGGTGCAGCTAAAGTTTTATAAGAAAGTGTTGAAACTTGATAGGTCGACGCCTGGTCACATTGTGCTTCAGGAAGTGAGTGCTTGTAAGGTGGCGGTAATTGCTGCGGAAAGAGTGATAAAGTTCGAGTATAGGGTGGATGGGTTAGGTGATGAAAGGATAATAAAGGAAATCTTTCGAGTAGTGAATAAAGAGGGGTTAAGTGGTAGAAGAGAGAGCGGTTGGGGGTTGAATAAAAGGAAACTGTATGAGAGAGGCGGGTTATCATCCGAGGGGTTGGAAACGGAAAAAAGTGCGGGTGCTCAGTGGAAACGGATGCTAAAAGAGAGGTTATTAGAAGTGGACTTCCAAGAGCGCCAATCGAAAATAGAGGCTAGTAAATATCACCAAGGCTACAGTCAGATACAAGTGCACGGCCGTGTTCCTGGTTATTTGAGGACAAGTAAAGGGTCGGACGACCAGTCAGTGTTGGCGAGATTTAGGTGTGGCAATGAAGAGCGTGGAAGGAGACATTGGATGAAGGAGGAAAGTAGAAGGTGTTTGGTGTGTGGGTTGAAGGAAGATATGTGGAGTCATTGGTTGGAAGAATGCACGATGGCGGAGTGGAATGACCAGGAGAGAAGGCGAGGAAAGGATTGGAGGGAGTGTATGGACGAGAGCGGGAAGGGACTGTCGTTTTTACACAGAGTGAAAACATGGAAAGAGCGGATGCGACGGGGTAGTTTTTTGAGTGTTGCGGTTTAGTTTTTTTTTTTTTTTTTTTTTTTTGTGAGCTTATGTCCGATGTACAGGTGTTGAAGTATAGGTTTATAGGGTGGTAAAATTTCTTTTTTCTTTTAATGGGGTTTTAGTTTCACAACTTTTTTATTATTTTTTTATTTTTTTTATTATTTTTTATTGTTTTATTTTGTATGTATATAATTTGTATGGAAATTATTTTAATTATGCCAATAAAGGTTATTATTATTGTCTAGTCTTGTTTAGTCTTGTCTAGTCTTGTCTAGTCTGGTCTAGTCTTTTCTAGTCTTGTCTAGTCTTGTCTAGTCTTGTCTAGTCTTGTCTAGTCTTGTCTAGTCTTGTCTTGTCTTGTCTACTCTTGTATAGTCTTGTCTAGTCTTGTCTAGTTATGTCTAGTCTTGTCTAGTCTTGTCTAGTCTTGTCTAGTCTTGTCTAGTCTTGTCTAGTCTTGTCTAGTCTTGTCTAGTCTTGTCTAGTCTTGTCTAGTCTTGTCTAGTCTTGTCTAGTCTTGTCTAGTCTTGTCTAGTCTTGTCTAGTCTTGTCTAGTCTTGTCTAGTCTTGTCCAGTCTTGTCTAGTCTTGTCTAGTCTTGGATAGTTTTTTCTAGTCTTGTCTAGTCTTGTCTAGTCTTGTCTAGTCTTCTCTAGTCTTGTCTAGTCTTGTCTAGTCTTGTCTAGTCTTGTCTAGTCTTGTCTAGTCTTGTCTAGTCTTGTCTAGTCTTGTCTAGTCTTGTCTAGTCTTGTCTAGTCTTGTCTAGTCTTGTCTAGTCTTGTCTAGTCTTGTCTAGTCTTGTCTAGTCTTGTCTAGTCTTGTCTAGTCTTGTCTAGTCTTGTCTAGTCTTGTCTAGTCTTGTCTAGTCTTGTCTAGTCTTGTCTAGTCTTGTCTAGTCTTGTCTAGTCTTGTCTAGTCTTGTCTAGTCTTGTCTATTCTTGTCTAGTCTTGTCTAGTCTTGTCTAGTCTTGTCTAGTCTTGTCTAGTCTTGTCTAGTCTTGTCTAGTCTTGTCTAGTCTTGTCTAGTCTTGTCTAGTCTTGTCTAGTCTTGTCTAGTCTTGTCTAGTCTTGTCTAGTCTTGTCTAGTCTTGTCTAGTCTTGTCTCGTCTTGTCTAGTCGTGTCTAGTCTTGTCTAGCCTTGTCTAGTCTTGTCTAGTCTTGTCTAGTCTTGTCTAGTCTTGTCTAGTCTTGTCTAGTCTTGTCTAGTCTTGTCTAGTCTTGTCTAGTCTTGTCTAGTCTTGTCTAGTCTTGTCTAGTCTTGTCCAGTCTTGTCTAGTCTTCTCTAGTCTTGTCTAGTCTTGTCTAGTCTTGTCTAGTTTTGTCTAGTCTTGTCTAGTCTTGTCTAGTCTTGTCTAGTCTTGTCTAGTCTTGTCTAGTCTTGTCTAGTCTTGTCTAGTCTTGTCTAGTCTTGTCTAGTCTTGTCTAGTCTTGTCTAGTCTTGTCTAGTCTTGTCTAGTCTTGTCTAGTCTTGTCTAGTCTTGTCTAGTCTTGTCTAGTCTTGTCTAGTCTTGTCTAGTCTTGTCTAGTCTTGTCTAGTCTTGTCTAGTCTTGTCTAGTCTTGTCTAGTCTTGTCTAGTCTTGTCTAGTCTTGTCTAGTCTTGTCTAGTCTTGTCTAGTCTTGTCTAGTCTTGTCTAGTCTTGTCTAGTCTTGTCTAGTCTTGTCTAGTCTTGTCTAGTCTTGTCTAGTCTTGTCTAGTCTTGTCTAGTCTTGTCTAGTCTTGTCTAGTCTTGTCTAGCCTTGTCTAGTCTTGTCTAGTCTTGTCTAGTCTTGTCTAGTCTTGTCTAGTCTTGTCTAGTCTTGTCTAGTCTTGTCTAGTTTTGTCTAGTTTTGTCTAGTCTTGTCTAGTCTTGTCTAGTCTTGTCTAGTCTTGTCTAGTCTTGTCTAGTCTTCTCTAGTCTTGTCTAGTCTTGTCTAGTCTTGTCTAGTCTTTTCTAGTCTTGTCTAGTCTTGTCTAGTCTTGTCTAGTCTTGTCTAGTCTTGTCTAGTCTTGTCTAGTCTTGTCTAGTCTTGTCTAGTCTTGTCTAGTCTTGTCTAGTCTTGTCTAGTCTTGTCTAGTCTTGTCTAGTCTTGTCTAGTCTTGTCTAGTCTTGTCTAGTCTTGTCTAGTCTTGTCTAGTCTTGTCTAGTCTTGTCTAGTCTTGTCTAGTCTTGTCTAGTCTTGTCTAGTCTTGTATAGTCTTGTCTAGTCTTGTCTAGTCTTGTCTAGTCTTGTCTAGTCTTGTCTAGTCTTGTCTAGTCTCGTCTAGTCTTGTCTAGCCTTGTCTAGTCTTGTCTAGTCTTGTCTAAACTTGTCTAGTCTTGTCTAGTCTTGTCTAGTCTTGTCTAGTCTTGTCTAGTCTTGTCTAGTCTTGTCTAGTTTTCTCTAGTCTTGTCTAGTCTTGTCTAGTCTTGTCTAGTCTTGTCTAGTCTTGTCTAGTCTTGTCTAGTCTTGTCTAGTCTTGTCTAGTCTTGTCTAGTCTTGTCTAGTCTTGTCTAGTCTTGTCTAGTCTTGTCTAGTCTTGTCTAGTCTTGTCTAGTCTTGTCTAGTCTTGTCTAGTCTTGTCTAGTCTTGTCTAGTCTTGTCTAGTCTTGTCTAGTCTTTTCTAGTCTTGTCTAGTCTTGTCTAGTCTTGTCTAGTCTTGTCTAGTCTTGTCTAGTCTTGTCTAGTCTTGTCTAGTCTTGTCTAATCTTGTCTAGTCTTGTCTAGTCTTGTCTAGTCTTGTCTAGTCTTGTCTAGTCTTGTCTAGTCTTGTCTAGTCTTGTCTAGTCTTGTCTAGTCTTGTCTAGTCTTGTCTAGTCTTGTCTAGTCTTGTCTAGTCTTGTCTAGTCTTGTCTAGTCTTGTCTAGTCTCGTCTAGTCTTGTCTAGCCTTGTCTAGTCTTGTCTAGTCTTGTCTAGTCTTGTCTAGTCTTGTCTAGTCTTGTCTAGTCTTGTCTAGTCTTGTCTAGTCTTGTCTAGTCTTGTCTAGTCTTGTCTAGTCTTGTCTAGTCTTGTCTAGTCTTGTCTAGTCTTGTCTAGTCTTGTCTAGTCTTGTCTAGTCTTGTCTAGTCTTGTCTAGTCTTGTCTAGTCTTGTCTAGTCTTGTCTAGTCTTGTCTAGTCTTGTCTAGTCTTGTCTAGTCTTGTCTAGTCTTGTCTAGTCTTGTCTAGTCTTGTCTAGTCTTGTCTAGTCTTGTCTAGTCTTGTCTAGTCTTGTCTAGTCTTGTCTAGTCTTGTCTAGTCTTGTCTAGTCTTGTCTAGTCTTGTCTAGTCTTGTCTAGTCTTGTCTAGTCTTGTCTAGTCTTGTCTAGTCTTGTCTAGTCTTGTCTAGTCTTGTGTAGTCTTGTCTAGTCTTGTCTAGTCTTGTCTGGTCTTGTCCAGTCTTGTCTAGTCTTGTCTAGTCTTGTCTAGTCTTGTCTAGTCTTGTCTAGTCTTGTCTAGTCTTGTCTAGTCTTGTCTAGTCTTGTCTAGTCTTGTCTAGTCTTGTCTAGTCTTGTCTAGTCTTGTCTAGTCTTGTCTAGTCTTGTCTAGTCTTGTCTAGTCTTGTCTAGTCTTGTCTAGTCTTGTCTAGTCTTGTCTAGTCTTGTCTAGTCTTGTCTAGTCTTGTCTAGTCTTGTCTAGTCTTGTCTAGTCTTGTCTAGTCTCGTCTAGTCTTGTCTAGTTTTGTCTAGTCTTGTCTAGTCTTGTTTAGTCTTGTCTAGTCTTGTCTAGTCTGGTCTAGTCTTTTCTAGTCTTTTCTAGTCTTTTCTAGTCTTGACTAGTCTTGTCTAGTCTTGTCTAGTCTTGTCTAGTCTTGTCTAGTCTTGTCTAGTCTTGTCTAGTCTTGTCTAGTCTTGTCTAGTCTTGTCTAGTCTTGTCTAGTCTTGTCTAGTCTTGTCTAGTCTTGTCTAGTCTTGTCTAGTCTTGTCTAGTCTTGTCTAGTCTTGTCTAGTCTTGTCTAGTCTTGTCTAGTCTTGTCTAGTCTTGTCTAGTCTTGTCTAGTCTTGTCTAGTCTTGTCTAGTCTTGTCTAGTCTTGTCTAGTCTTGTCTAGTCTTGTCTAGTCTTGTCTAGTCTTGTCTAGTCTTGTCTAGTCTTGTCTAGTCTTGTCTAGTCTTGTCTAGTCTTGTCTAGTCTTTTCTAGTCTTGTCTAGTCTTGTCTAGTCTTGTCTAGTCTTGTCTAGTCTTGTCTAGTCTTGTCTAGTCTTGTCTAGTCTTGTCTAGTCTTGTCTAGTCTTGTCTAGTCTTGTCTAGTCTTGTCTAGTCTTGTCTAGTCTTGTCTAGTCTTGTCTAGTCTTGTCTAGTCTTGTCTAGTCTTGTCTAGTCTTGTCTAGTCTTGTCTAGTCTTGTCTAGTCTTGTCTAGTCTTGTCTAGTCTTGTCTAGTCTTGTCTAGTCTTGTCTAGTTTTGTCTAGTCTTGTCTAGTCTTGTCTAGTCTTGTCTAGTCTTGTCTAGTCTTGTCTAGTCTTGTCTAGTCTTGTCTAGTCTTGTCTAGTCTTGTCTAGTCTTGTCTAGTCTTGTCTAGTCTTGTCTAGTCTTGTCTAGTCTTGTCTAGTCTTGTCTAGTCTTGTCTAGTCGTGTCTAGTCTTGTCTAGTCTTGTCTAGTCTTGTCTAGTCTTGTCTAGTCTTGTCTAGTCTTGTCTAGTCTTGTCTAGTCTTGTCTAGTCTTGTCTAGTCTTGTCTAGTCTTGTCCTAGTCTTGTCTAGTCTTGTCTAGTCTTGTCTAGTCTTGTCTAGTCTTGTCTAGTCTTGTCTAGTCTTGTCTAGTCTTGTCTAGTCTTGTCTAGTCTTGTCTAGTCTTGTCTAGTCTTGTCTAGTCTTGTCTAGTCTTGTCTAGTCTTGTCTAGTCTTGTCTAGTCTTGTCTAGTCTTGTCTAGTCTTGTCTAGTCTTGTCTAGTCTTGTCTAGTCTTGTCTAGTCTTGTCTAGTCTTGTCTAGTCTTGTCTAGTCTTGTCTAGTCTTGTCTAGTCTTGTCTAGTCTTGTCTAGTCTTGTCTAGTCTTGTCTAGTCTTGTCTAGTCTTGTCTAGTCTTGTCTAGTCTTGTCTAGTCTTGTCTAGTCTTGTCTAGTCTTGTCTAGTCTTGTCTAGTCTTGTCTAGTCTTGTCTAGTCTTGTCTAGTCTTGTCTAGTCTTGTCTAGTCTTGTCTAGTCTTGTCTAGTCTTGTCTAGTCTTGTCTAGTTTGTCTAGTCTTGTCTAGTCTTGTCTAGTCTTGTCTAGTCTTGTCTAGTCTTGTCTAGTCTTGTCTAGTCTTGTCTAGTCTTGTCTAGTCTTGTCTAGTCTTGTCTAGTCTTGTCTAGTCTTGTCTAGTCTTGTCTAGTCTTGTCTAGTCTTGTCTAGTCTTGTCTAGTCTTGTCTAGTCTTGTCTAGTCTTGTCTAGTCTTGTCTAGTCTTGTCTAGTCTTGTCTGGTCTTGTCTAGTCTTGTCTAGTCTTGTCTAGTCTTGTCTAGTCTTGTCTAGTCTTGTCTAGTCTTGTCTAGTCTTGTCTAGTCTTGTCTAGTCTTGTCTAGTCTTGTCTAGTTTTGTCTAGTCTTGTCTAGTCTTGTCTAGTCTTGTCTAGTCTTGTCTAGTCTTGTCTA
>CALYMW010000286.1:0-34681 GCA_944588485.1 Phosphuga atrata | reverse complement strand
TGTATGCCTTGTTCTTCCAATTTTCAGAACATTTTTCTGTTAAAACTTAATACAAAGAAAAAGTGTTTCGAGTGTAGATAGTGTGTCGGACAAGTTTACAAAGCAAAAGTTTTGTCGACTGATTTTCTCGCAAACTCAAAGGCGCCTTCTAACAATCTGAACTTAAACTACACACTAGTCCCATTGAGACTCGCGAAAACTTTCCCATAAAGGATTGGCAAAAAGAGAACTGAGTAAATAAAAGATTTAATCAAGATTAGACAGACAAGACTAGATAGACAAGATTAGACGAACAAGAGTAGACAGACAAGACCAAAGTACAAAAAGAATGTTCTTTTTTCTTTGGGATTTATTTGAGTTGGAATTGGAGTAATTCGTGTGAGAAGATGGGCGAGAAGAGGAGAAAATTAAAATGGTCGGAATGAGAATCAATCAAAAAGCAATTTAATGGAAAATCCTTTTTGCTGGTAAAGTTTCTTGCGTTGAAACGGAATTGAATAGGAGTTATTGTATGCAGAGAATAATTAATTGGATTGGATTTTACTTTGAATGGAAACGAGTTTTCTTATGAATTGCAGCTTTTTTCAATATTTGTTGTGCTCTCGGTGACAACACAATTGGGAATACATCGATTTCAAAATTAAGTTTTTTGTTTAAATTTCGTTTGTAAAAGCAAATTTTACAGCTTGAATTAATGAGATTTAATAAAGTTACAGCTGGAATATGAAGCAATATTTATTATAAGAAAAGAATTTAAGAAACTATGTTCTTTAATTCACAAATTTAATAATAACATAAATAAATTATTAGTACGGTATGGCTCCTGCATTTTACTGATAACAGGGACCACGAGGTCCCGATGAGATGACCTAACGTGATGAATGAAAATAATCATCTCATCGAGACCTTGTGGCCTCTTTTAGCAGTAAAATGCAGGAGCCACACCGTACTAATAATTATAATTTATTTATGTTATTATTCAATTTGTGAATTTAAGAACATAGTTTCTTAAATTCTTTTCTTATAATAAACATTGCTTCATATTCCAGCTGTAACTTTATTAAATCTCATTAATTCAAGCTAGAAAATTTTTATTTTCAAAAGGAAATTTAAGTAAAAAACTTAATTTTGAAAGCAGGAGCCACACAGTACAAATAATTTATTTATGTTATAAATCAATTTGTGAATGAAAGAACATGTTTTCCTTATTGTTTTCCCTAATAATATGAAACTTCACATAGTAATTTTTCCTATTTTTTACAATATTTATTATGTTATGAAAATATTTTTTTGAAACACAGCAGAAATTGGATCGATTTAACAGACCTTTCAGACCTTTAAAAGACCCTTGTCAGACCTTTACCATTGTAAAATTAATTCACGAAATTTCAGAAAAAAGATTAATCTTTTACCAAACTTTTTGCATTATTTTTTACACAAAAAAAAAACTCACGAACTCGATAAATATAAATATTTCTCGTGTGAATCCGTCCGGGGATTTGCGTTAAGCAATACTTTATTTAAACTGTAACGTCTCCATAAAAGTTTCCTAAGCAGAAAGCGAGAAGGTGGAGAGCTGGAATAATGGCGAATTGTTTCTTCAGGGCGGTTTCCTCGGGGAAAACCTCGCAAACATGTGTCATATAGATATAGGATTAGCTGAAATCCTTTTGCCTGGCCATAAAGATCGTAGAATTATTGTTATTTGCACGAGGGAAATCCATCCCACTATTTTAACCCAAGCTGCAAGAACTACTAACTTTGATAAAAATTGATTTGGTGCAGTTAAAGCAATAATTGGGAAATATTGTTCTAATAATGGCTCAATTGGCTCAAGACTAGACAAACAAGACTAGACAGATAAGACTAGACAGACAAGACTAGACAGACAAGACTAGACAGACAAGACTAAACAGACAAGACTAGACAGACAAGACTAGACAGACAAGACTAGAGAGACAAGACTAGACAGACAAGACTAGACAGACAAGACTAGACAGACAAGACTAGACAGAGAAGACTAGACAAACAAGACTAGACAGACAAGACTAGACAGACAAGACCAGACAGACAAGACAAGACAGACAAGACTAGAAAGACAAGACTAGACAGACAAGACTAGACAGACAAGAATAGACAGACAAGACTAGACAGACAAGACTAGACAGACAAGACTAGAGAGACAAGACTAGACAGACAAGACTAGACGGACAAGACTAGACAGACAAGACTAGACAGACAAGACTAGACAGACAAGACTAGACAGACAAGACTAGACAGACAAGACTAGACAGACAAGACTAGACAGACAAGACTAGACAGACAAGACTAGACAGACAAGACTAGACAGACAAGACTAGACAGACTAGACAGACAAGACTAGACAGACAAGACTAGACAGACAAGACTAGACAGACAAGACTAGACAGACAAGACTAGACAGACAAGACTAGACAGACAAGACTAGACAGACAAGACTAGACTGACAAGACTAGACAGACAAGACTAGACAGACAAGACTAGACAGACAAGACTAGACAGACAAGACTAGACAGACAAGACTAGACAGACAAGACTAGACAGACAAGACTAGACAGACAAGACTAGACAGACAAGACTAGACAGACAAGACTAGACAGACAAGACTAGACAGACAAGACTAGACAGACAAGACTAGACAGACAAGACTAGACAGACAAGACTAGACAGACAAGACTAGACAGACAAGACTAGACAGACAAGACTAGACAGTCAAGACTAGACAGACAAGACTAGACAGACAAGACTAGACAGACAAGACTAGACAGACAAGACTAGACAGACAAGACTAGACAGACAAGACTAGACAGACAAGACTAGACAGACAAGACTAGACAGACAAGACTAGACAGACAAGACTAGACAGACAAGACTAGACAGACAAGACTAGACAGACAAGACTAGACAGACAAGACTAGACAGACAAGACTAGACAGACAAGACTAGGCAGACAAGACTAGACAGACAAGACTAGACAGACAAGACTAGACAGACAAGACTAGACAGACAAGACTAGACAGACAAGACTATACAGACAAGACTAGACAGACAAGACTAGGCAGACAAGACTAGACAGACAAGACTAGACAGACAAGACTAGACAGACAAGACTAGGCAGACAAGACTAGACAGACAAGACTAGACAGACAAGACTAGACAGACAAGACTAGACAGACAAGACTAGACAGACAAGACTAGACAGACAAGACTAGACAGACAAGACTAGACAGACAAGACTAGACAGACAAGACTAGACAGACAAGACTAGACAGACAAGACTAGACAGACAAGACTAGACAGACAAGACTAGACAGACAAGACTAGACAGACAAGACTAGACAGACAAGACTAGACAGACAAGACTAGACAGACAAGACTAGACAGACAAGACTAGACAGACAAGACTAGACAGACAAGACTAGACAGACAAGACTAGACAGACAAGACTAGACAGACAAGACTAGACAGACAAGACTAGACAGACAAGACTAGACAGACAAGACTAGACAGACAAGACTAGAGAGACAAGACTAGAGAGACAAGACTAAACAGACAAGACTAGACAGACAAGACTAGACAGACAAGACTAGACAGACAAGACTAGACAGACAAGACTAGACAGACAAGACTAGACAGACAAGACTAGACAGACAAGACTAGACAGACAAGACTAGACAGACAAGACTAGACAGACAAGACTAGACAGACAAGACTAGACAGACAAGACTAGACAGACAAGACTAGACAGACAAGACTAGACAGACAAGACTAGACAGACAAGACTAGACAGACAAGACTAGACAGACAAGACTAGACAGACAAGACTAGACAGACAAGACTAGACAGACAAGACTAGACAGACAAGACTAGACAGACAAGACTAGACAGACAAGACTAGACAGACAAGACTAGACAGACAAGACTAGACAGACAAGACTAGACAGACAAGACTAGACAGACAAGACTAGACAGACAAGACTAGACAGACAAGACTAGACAGACAAGACTAGACAGACAAGACTAGACAGACAAGACTAGACAGACAAGACTAGACAGACAAGACTAGACAGACAAGACTAGACAGACAAGACTAGACAGACAAGACTAGACAGACAAGACTAGACAGACAAGACTAGACAGACAAGACTAGACAGACAAGACTAGACAGACAAGACTAGACAGACAAGACTAGACAGACAAGACTAGACAGACAAGACTAGACAGACAAGACTAGACAGACAAGACTAGACAGACAAGACTAGACAGACAAGACTAGACAGACAAGACTAGACAGACAAGACTAGACAGACAAGACTAGACAGACAAGACTAGACAGACAAGACTAGACAGACAAGACTAGACAGACAAGACTAGACAGACAAGACTAGACAGACAAGACTAGACAGACAAGACTAGACAGACAAGACTAGACAGACAAGACTAGACAGACAAGACTAGACAGACAAGACTAGACAGACAAGACTAGACAGACAAGACTAGACAGACAAGACTAGACAGACAAGACTAGACAGACAAGACTAGACAGACAAGACTAGACAGACAAGACTAGACAGACAAGACTAGACAGACAAGACTAGACAGACAAGACTAGACAGACAAGACTAGACAGACAAGACTAGACAGACAAGACTAGACAGACAAGACTAGACAGACAAGACTAGACAGACAGACAGACAAGACTAGACAGACAAGACTAGACAGACAAGACTAGACAGACAAGACTAGACAGACAAGACTAGACAGACAAGACTAGACAGACAAGACTAGACAGACAAGACTAGACAGACAAGACTAGACAGACAAGACTAGACAGACAAGACTAGACAGACAAGACTAGACAGACAAGACTAGACAGACAAGACTAGACAGACAAGACTAGACAGACAAGACTAGACAGACAAGACTAGACAGACAAGACTAGACAGACAAGACTAGACAGACAAGACTAGACAGACAAGACTAGACAGACAAGACTAGACAGACAAGACTAGACAGACAAGACTAGACAGACAAGACTAGACAGACAAGACTAGACAGACAAGACTAGACAGACAAGACTAGACAGACAAGACTAGACAGACAAGACTAGACAGACAAGACTAGACAGACAAGACAGACAAGACTAGACAGACAAGACTAGACAGACAAGACTAGACAGACAAGACTAGACAGACAAGACTAGACAGACAAGACTAGACAGACAAGACTAGACAGACAAGACTAGACAGACAAGACTAGACAGACAAGACTAGACAGACAAGACTAGACAGACAAGACTAGACAGACAAGACTAGACAGACAAGACTAGACAGACAAGACTAGACAGACAAGACTAGACAGACAAGACTAGACAGACAAGACTAGACAGACAAGACTAGACAGACAAGACTAGACAGACAAGACTAGACAGACAAGACTAGACAGACAAGACTAGACAGACAAGACTAGACAGACAAGACTAGACAGACAAGACTAGACAGACAAGACTAGACAGACAAGACTAGACAGACAAGACTAGACAGACAAGACTAGACAGACAAGACTAGACAGACAAGACTAGACAGACAAGACTAGACAGACAAGACTAGACAGACAAGACTACACAGACAAGACTACACAGACAAGACTAGACAGACAAGACTAGACAGACAAGACTAGACAGACAAGACTAGACAGACAAGACTAGACAGACAAGACTAGACAGACAAGACTAGACAGACAAGACTAGAAAGACAAGACTAGACAGACAAGACTAGACAATACTAAGCTTTCGACTGTGTTTCACATGATAAGGCATTATATAAACTTGCCAGGTATGGCATACGAGGTAAAACTGGGAGGTGGTTTAAATCCTACCTAACTAATATAAAACAATTTGTAAGGGTGGGGCAAATGAATTCCAACACTATTTTAACTTATGTAGGGGTCTCACAGGGAAGTGTGTTAGCACCCATCCTGTTCTCGATATACAGGGCCGATCTGATTAGTTATGTGGGAGGAGACAGGATTACTCTCTATGCCGATGATGCCAGTGTACTTGTCGCAAATAACAGCTCAGAAGTACTCCAATTGGAAGCCGCTGACGTAATAAGTAAGTTATATACGTGGTTTTCTGCCAATAACTTACTATTAAATGGAGAAAAAAACAAATATATTAGGTTTCAATCAGCAAGACGGGTAAGATCTGCAGATCTATCACTAACTGTTGGAAACCATACTATACAGAGAACGGGGCAGTTCCTACGGATAAAGTTCCTGGGCATACTGCTGGAGTAGCATCTTACGTGGAACAAAATGGCTGAACACATAATCAGCAAAATAAACTCGAAGGCATATCTCATTAGAACAATACGGCAAATCTTACCTAAGTCGGCAATTATGAATGTTTATCATGCAGAGATTAATGCTACTCTGGCATATAGAATTCTAGTTTGGGGATCTTCAACACATCTGACAGCAATCTTTTTGGCTCAAAAAAGAGTAGTAAGGGCAATAACCGGCATATCGAGGAAATCTTCATGCAAACCCCATTTCAAAGAGCTAGGAATACTAACGGTACCATCCCTATATCCCTATATATATATATATATATATATATATATATATATATATATATATATATATATATATATATATATAGGGATGATATAGGGATGGTACCGTTAGTATTGGTGGTTCTAGAAGTCTTGGTTTTAAAATTGTTGTCACGTGTCCATGTGGTGATAAAAAAGTAAATTCAGGTCCTTTCATTAACAACGGATTTGAAATAAACCGAAGAATTGTGTTTGTCATGAGACTTTTGGGTGTTGCAAGAGACCTGGTGGACCTATGCACTGGTATAAGTAAACATTGTTACGCACATGAACATCGTACAACAAATTTATAATGCAGCGAAATAATCATCATTTGAATTACTATCGCAGAAGGCAGTGGAAGAAGAGATGGAAAAAAATGTCGAGCAAGGAAGAGAAAGAAATATTTTAAAAGTATCTGGAGATGGTACCTGGAAAAATACGTGGTTTCAAATCAAAGTACGGTGTTGCAACGCTCATAGGATATTATTCAGGGAAAGTTATTGATTTGAAAACAAAAAGTAGTTACTGTCAAGGCTGTAGAGATTCTAAAACATGCAAGGCTATTCTAGATTCAGAACCTTACGGTAATGAGTTACCTGTTGTGAAAAGTGAATGTATTGGTCATGTAGAAAAAAGAATGGGTTCTCGACTTAGAAATGTAAGAAAAGAAAAAAAACTTTCAGGAAGAGGAAAACTAACTGATAAAGTGGTAAACAAATTAACAAAATACTATGGTTTAAGTATTCAGAGAAATGTTAACAGTGTTGACGAGATGAAAAAAGCCATAATGGCTACTTATGAGAATATTTTTTCCACTAAAGAAAATCCTCAACATGATAACTGCCCTGTAGGCGTTTATAGCTGGTGCAAGTGGCAGAAGGCTATTGCTCTAAATCAAAATCCTCGAAACGAAGATTTAGCTCCATTACTTGGTGAAGACATAAAAAAGCATCTTTTACCAATATATCAAGATTTGTCCAAAGATGATTTGCTTGAGCGATGCCTTGGTGGTCATACGCAGAACGCGAACGAAAGTTTTAACGCGACAGTTTGGCGTTTATCACCAAAACACCTGCATTGTGGTCTAAAAGTAGTCGAAATCTCAGCTTACATTGCTGCCGGGATATTTAATGAAGGTTATACTTCAGTATTAAAAATAATGAACCTTCTGAATCTAACTATTGGCACTTATGCTAAGGTATTTGCGCATAATTCAGACGAGGAGCGAATAACCCGACAGAATAGCAAAAGTCTTTCAGAGACCAAAGATGCTCGTACAGCTCGCAGGCAATATCAAATGGAAGAAAATCAGCTTTTCGAAGAGGCAGAAGGACTGTTATATGGACCTGGAATATAAAAAGATTAATCGGTAAGTAATTAATAAGTTATTAAAACTGATCATTTTCCTGTACTTCAACTTTAAACGCGATTATCTCGAAACTACATTTTTAAAACTGCTCGTGTTGTAGCTCAAAAAATTATTGACCGATTTGGCTGACATTTTTTGAGGCCTTTTTTTACATTAATATCGGAAGGATGAACCTAAAATTTCATATATATCACGTTGATAAAATACTTTTTTGCGGTCAAAAATGTCAAAAAATAGCCCTAAATTATGACTTTTTTTAAAGGCTTATTTTATATTGAATTTTATACTTTTTTATTTTATTTTATAGGTGCATCCTTTCCGTTTATATGTCCTAAAAAAAATAAACTTTCATTTTTGTGTTTCAGATGAACGGTTAATGAGTGACAACTGGAGCAGTTTGGGACCTCGCGTCGGAGACTGCCTATAAGAACTCGTACTGAGCCGCCATTTTTTATTGAAAATTAAAAAAAAAAAATTGTATTCTTAAAATATTAAATAAAGTTGTGTTAAAATCTAAAAACAATCAAGTTATTTTATCAGTGCTAAAAATAATATTAAAAAATGACCGATTTGGAGGCGTTTACATACTTCCCCCCTTAAGTATTAACGAAGCAAAACACAAATATTAACCTTCAAGGTGGTGAAATCCACAAATAAATACATTATTGTATATGAAGGATGCCATTTTTATAATCGTGTGCAAAAGTATCCAAATCGTGCGTAAAAGTACAATGTAAATCAAATGAAGTTTCATTATTTAACGATTTCTGTTTGTCGTTGCTATGGCAACAGCTTGCGTCACTGAACAAAAAAACATAGACCTAGTTAAAATAAATTTTCTGACGAATATTAAAATTGAATTGATTTTTCTTATTTTGAAACCAGACCGAGACTTCTTGATTCAAAATAAGAAAAATTAATTTAATTTTAATATTCGTACCTAACCTCTTAGTCTGGATTTATCTGGCTCTAATATAACTTCTCAAAAAAATGTTTTTTTTTTTAATTACATAAATAGAATGCTACAAGTGTGTAGAATATTTGGTCAAAATTATTTGGCGGTCCGGGAATTAGTTCCTTCGCTACACGGTTTTCAATGGTCCATTGTCCTGAGCGCTGACCGGCGCTCAGGAACAAGTTTGTATACCGACCAAAGGTGATTTGAGTATTATACATTCTTTCAATAGGTGGCAGTAGTGTGCAAATATGTGTTTTGAATTTGCCGGTATGCTATAACCTACAAATTCAGTGTTATTCTCGTGGGGAACACAACGAGTCGAATTTCCGCCGCGAAATGGGAGGACTAAAAATATAGGGTCGAGCGGGCTGAAGTCGTCCTTCGACGAGGAAGTTTAAAAAGTTCCAAGGCAATTAATTTACGGCGGAAACGGATACGGAGTTCGTGAGCACGTCCGCGAAGAAACTAAAGACCGCCGATCATATGGACATCGACGTCGACATAAGCAGCAACTATGTCATTTGCCACTTCTTGAAGATTTTCAACTTTCTGAGTGAATGTCTGGTATGCAAATCGTGTGGCAACGACGTCAAATTTTCTCGATCCACCGGACCAGGAGTAGCCTTCCACTTGGTCATCACGTGTTCCTGCACATCGCACCGAGTACCGTCAAGTCCCCACGTGAGTCATTGCTTTGAAATAAATCGACGTCTCTTGTTTGGAATGCGGCTCTTAGGACTCGAACTGAAAAGCATGAAAACTTTGTGGGCCATAATGGACATTTCGACACCTTCAGCCAAACGATGACGCATTTATACGAAACACGCTAATTGCTTCGAAGGCCGTGTTCGAGTTCACCCAGAAGAAGGCCGTCCAAGAAGAAATAAGCGCTAATACTGCAGCCGGCAATACTTCATAACATTTATCCGTATCCAGGGACGGCTAGATACGCGGGTTTTCGTCGCTTTTTGGACTCTCAACGTTGATTGAAAAATACACCGGGAAAATCGTAGTCTTTGTGGTAAAATCTTCGTTTTGCCAGGACTGCGCGATTTGGAATTCGAAGAAAGGCACCCTGGATTATCTCGCATGGCAGGTGCAACACGAGAATGACTGCACGGCTAACCACAAGGGCAGCGCGGGAAAAATGGGGGTGGATGCCATCAAGGAGATCCGAAGAAACACTAGGCGTGCAGTACGAGAATTACATCGGCGACGGAGATACAAAAACCCTTATATTTAAAATTTTATTAACATTGATGAATATTTTCAATTTTTGGTCCGCCATATTTGATCCGCCATTTTTATTTTTCAAAACCGACCTTAAATTTGTGTTCAGCGGCCCCAAAAACCTATAAATTACTTAATTCTTGGACACATTGATCGAGCTAATCAAATTGTACAAGGAAAAACAGTTGTACAAACTTCAAACGCGTTTTTCTCGAAACAAGATTTTTCGAATCTGCGCGAATTGTAACTTTTAAACCGTTCAACCAATTGATATCGCGTTTTGACTGCCTAAAAGGAAATTGAATTCTCGGGCATCTATACCTATAAATTTGTAACATTTGGATGATTAACGATTTTTTACAGCAGGCCAAAGTGGAAAAATCATGCGAAAAAACTGTACCTTATTTTCAAGAGACCGCCATTTTGTTTCTATAACTGATTTTTTCATGTTGTTTGGTATAGATGCCTCCTAGGAGTGTAAACTAAGTATTTTTTGGTTTTATGCTACTAGGTGACGTATTGAAGCTTGAATCGCTCGCGCAGGTAACATTTATTTTCAAAAACATTACTTCCCGGAGCCGCCGCCATTTTGTAATATTATACGTTGAAAAAATCCCAGTTTGTGGACAAAAGATGAATAAACATTTTGCCAAAAAACCACAAATGTCTAAGTCATTTCAGTTTCTCAAAAAAAAATTGCCACATATCAGGTAGTTTTGGCACAATTATAAAAATACTCCTCCTTAACCTAACCATAACCTAATCTAGGTTAATCTAGATATCATCGACAACCACGAAATAGTGTTCCTGTCACTGTGCGTTTTTACTAGTTAGCAATTTTTACCACGAACGTTCTAACAATAGGCGTTAGAACGTTCAGCGCCTTCATGGAAAAAATTGCTAACTAGCAAAAACTGTCAGTGATTTGAAGTATTTTGTGTATCAAAATTAAATTTTTTTCCATATTATCTGTAAGAAACAATTTTTTTTTGTAGATTCATCAATATTTTAAGATGCTAGATAAAATAATGTATGACACACGTGTAAGAAAGGCAATCATTGCGATTAAACCACTTGCTTTCGGCTCGTGCTTTAAACTTTGCAACTCATGTCAAAAAGCCCTTCTTCACACACTTGTCATAAAACTAATATAAAACTACTATATCATAAACTATTATTGTGCAACAAAAACTTATGTTATTTGTCTGTAATTATTTTTTAAATTTTGACTAACTCATCTTGATATAATCATTTTATAAATCTATTTTTTTTTTAATTTAGTTTTAGGCAAGGGGACTATATCGAATGTTCGCTGTAATCCGTCAAGACTAGATAGGCAGTAATTTATCTAAGAAACTAACTAGGTAGCGACTGCGAAAGGGAATTTAATTAAACGATTTTTTATTGCCGTGTAGCGGTTTGAAATGAAATATCCGTCTCGTTTGGCCGCGGACAACTCGAGCCATCAGCAAAATTAGTTCGCGAGGAGCAAGACGAGTGGAAGCGAAAAGGACGTGGGATGTAATGAGATTGTCCGGGACCGAGAAAAAATCTTTCCGTAATGGCCGGTTAATTTTCTGCGGTGACGTTTAATTTACTTTTCCCAATTCTCGTCTTTCGCCAACAACAAATAAACATTTTATAATAGAACATACAAAATTAGTCTCTTCCTCGTTTCATCGCATGACTAGTAGTATACTTATTATAAAACTAAAAGTTTATTGATTTATAACATTTAGGCCTAGGCCGCAATACGGCTAAACCGCCGCGGTTTTTAATCGCGTGATTTTGTGACTCAAGTAAGCTAATAGAAGCGACCTCACCTGCGGTTTTTACCCGCGACTATTTTTTCCCATAGCGTACTGTGTGTTTTTCGAGCGGTTTCGCGGTTATAGCGGTTACCGCTCGCGGGGAAAAACCGTAGTGCGGCCTCGGCCTTATATTAGCTTTGGTGAACCTTTTTCCGGTCGCGTGCCATTTTTTTTAAAATCTTCACATTTTGAAATGAATGAACGAACATTTCTGATAGTGAAAATCAGTTACCGTATTAGCCTGAATATAACACGTCCTATATTTTGCACCTTTGATGTTGCACAAAAATAGAATGAGGAAGTTAAAATGGTCTTTTAGAAAACTAGAAGGTTTAAGTTTAAAAAGTTTAGAAGGCACGCGTGAGAAATAGTTTGCGTGCCAATACAATTTTCCTACGTGTCAGCTGTGACACGCGTGCCATAGGTTCGCCACCACAGGTAACTAGTAATTAGGACCTAAATCTATCTGGTCATATATCTCATAGATATCTACGAGATAACTCGTACCGTGGCATCAATGTGTTAAACTTGTATCTAAAAACATGTTAAAATTGTATATAACATCTCATAGACAACTACGAGATAAGTCGTACCGTGGCAGTCAACATGCTACACTTGTATCTAAAAACTTGTTAAACTTGTATATGATATCTCATAGACAACTACGAGATAACTCGTACCGTGGAAGTCAACGTGTTACACTTGTATCTAAAAACTTGTTAAACTTGTATATGATATCGCATAGAAAACAAGATAATTCGTACCGTGGCAGTTAACGTGTTACACTTGCATCTAAAAACTTGTTAAATTGTATATAATATCTCAAAGACAACTACGAGATAACTCGTACCGTGGCAGTCAACGTGCTATACTTGTATCTAAAAACTTGTTAAACATGTATATGATATCTCATAGACAACTACGCGATAAGTCGTACTGTGGCATCAACGGGTTAAACTTGTCTCTAAAAACTTGTTAAACTTGTATATGATATCGCATAGAAAACAAGATAACTCGTACCGTGGCAGTTAACGTGTTACACTTGTATCTAAAAACTTGTTAAATTGTATATAATATCTTAAAGACAACTACGAGATAACTCGTACCGTGGCAGTCAACGTGTTACACTTGTATCTAAAAACTTGTTAAACTTGTATATGATATCGCATAGAAAACGAGATAACTCGTACCGTGGCAGTTAACGTGCTACACTTGTATCTAAAAACTTGTGAAACTTGTATATAATATCTCATAGACAACTACGAGATAACTCGTACTGTGGCATCAACGTGTTAAACTTGTATCTAAAAACTTGTTAAACTTGTATATAATATCTCATAGACAACTACGAGATAACTCGTACCATGGCAGCCAACGTGTTAGACTTGTATCTAAAAACTTATTAAACTTGTATATGATATCGCATAGAAAACGAGATAACTCGTCCCGTGACAGTTAACGTGTTACACTTGTACCTAAAATCTTTTTAAACTTGTATATTATATCGCATAGAAAACGAGATAACTCGTACCGTGGCAGTTAACGTGTTACACTTGCATCTAAAAATTTGTTAAACTTGTATATGATATCTCATAGACCACTACAAGATAACTCGTACCGTGGCAGTCAACGTGTTACACCGGTATCTAAAAACTTGTTAAACTTGTATATGATATCACATAGACCACTACGAAATAACTCGTACTGTGGCATCAACGGGTTAAACTTGTATCTAAAAATTGTTAAACTTATTTATAATATCTCATAGACAACTACGAGATAACTCGTACTGTGGCAACAACGAGTTAAACTTGTATCTAAAAATTGTTAAACTTATATATAATATCTCATAGACAACTACGAGATAACTCGTACCGTGGCAGTCAACGTGTTACACTTGTATCTAAAAACTTGTTAAACTTGTATATGATATCGCATAGAAAAAGAGATAACTCGTACCGTGGCAGTTAACGTGTTACACTTGTAACTAAAAACTTGTTAAACTTGTATATGATATCTCATAGACAACTACGAGATAACTCGCACCGTGGCAGTCAACGTGTTACACTTGTATCTAAAAACTTGTTAAACTTGTATATGATATCTCATAGACAACTACGAGATAACTCGCACCGTGGCAGTCAACGTGTTACACTTGTATCTAAAAACTTGTTAAACTTGTATATTATATCTCATAGACAACTACGAGATAACTCGCACCGTGGCAGTCAACGTGTTACACTTGTATCTAAAAGCTTGTTAAACTTGTATATGATATCTCATAGACAACTACGAGATAACTCGCACCGTGGCAGTCAACGTGTTACACTTGTATCTAAAAACTTGTTAAACTTGTATATGATATCTCATAGACAACTACGAGATAACTCGCACCGTGGCAGTCAACGTGTTACACTTGTATCTAAAAACTTGTTAAACTTGTATATTATATCTCATAGACAACTACGAGATAACTCGCACCGTGGCAGTCAACGTGTTACACTTGTATCTAAAAGCTTGTTAAACTTGTATATGATATCTCATAGACAACTACGAGATAACTCGCACCGTGGCAGTCAACGTGTTACACTTGTATCTAAAAACTTGTTAAACTTGTATATGATATCTCATAGACAACTACGAGATAACTCGCACCGTGGCAGTCAACGTGTTACACTTGTATCTAAAAACTTGTTAAACTTGTATATGATATCTCATAGACAACTACGAGATAACTCGCACCGTGGCAGTCAACGTGTTACACTTGTATCTAAAAGCTTGTTAAACTTGTATATGATATCTCATAGACAACTACGAGATAACTCGCACCGTGGCAGTCAACGTGTTACACTTGTATCTAAAAACTTGTTAAACTTGTATATGATATCTCATAGACCACTACAAGATAACTCGTACCGTGGCAGTCAACGTGTTACACCGGTATCTAAAAACTTGTTAAACTTGTATATGATATCACATAGACCACTACGAAATAACTCGTACTGTGGCATCAACGGGTTAAACTTGTATCTAAAAATTGTTAAACTTATTTATAATATCTCATAGACAACTACGAGATAACTCGTACTGTGGCAACGAGTTAAACTTGTATCTAAAAATTGTTAAACTTATATATAATATCTCATAGACAACTACGAGATAACTCGTACCGTGGCAGTCAACGTGTTACACTTGTATCTAAAAACTTGTTAAACTTGTATATGATATCGCATAGAAAAAGAGATAACTCGTACCGTGGCAGTTAACGTGTTACACTTGTAACTAAAAACTTGTTAAACTTGTATATGATATCTCATAGACAACTACGAGATAACTCGCACCGTGGCAGTCAACGTGTTACACTTGTATCTAAAACCTTGTTAAACTTGTATATGATATCTCATAGACAACTACGAGATAACTCGCACCGTGGCAGTCAACGTGTTACACTTGTATCTAAAAACTTGTTAAACTTGTATATTATATCTCATAGACAACTACGAGATAACTCGCACCGTGGCAGTCAACGTGTTACACTTGTATCTAAAAGCTTGTTAAACTTGTATATGATATCTCATAGACAACTACGAGATAACTCGCACCGTGGCAGTCAACGTGTTACACTTGTATCTAAAAACTTGTTAAACTTGTATATGATATCTCATAGACAACTACGAGATAACTCGCACCGTGGCAGTCAACGTGTTACACTTGTATCTAAAAACTTGTTAAACTTGTATATGATATCTCATAGACAACTACGAGATAACTCGCACCGTGGCAGTCAACGTGTTACACTTGTATCTAAAAGCTTGTTAAACTTGTATATGATATCGCATAGAAAACGAGATAACTCGTACCGTGGCAGTTAACGTGTTACACTTGTATCTGAAATCTTGTTAAACTTGTATATGATATCTCATAGACAACTACGAGGTAACTCGTACCGTGGCATCAACGTGTTAAAATTGTATCTAAAAACTTGTTAAACTTGTATATAATATCTCATAGACAACTACGAGATAATTCGTACCGTGGCAGCCAACGTGTTACACTTGTATCTAAAAACTTGTTAAACTTGTATATCTCTCATAGACAACTACGAGATAACTCGTACCGTGGCAGTCAACGTGTTACACTTGTATCTAAAAACTTGTTTAACTTGTATATGATATCGCATAGAAAACGAGATAACTCGTACCGTGGCAGTTAACGTGTTAAAATTGTATCTAAAAACTTGTTAAACTTGTATATAATATTTCATAGACAACTACGAGATAACTCGTACCGTGACCATGAACGTGTTAAACTCGAAAAACCTTGTTTTAGTTTCTTATGGAAGTTCCGGTTAGTTAGTATTTATGAAAATAGTTAATACTCTTATTACCTTGAATACTAATTAAGTTACTTTTCTGCAACCCGACACTTATAAGATTAAGGATACGGCGGAAATATGAATATTCCAGTTGTTCTAGTTTTAGAATTTTCACGTTTAAGCGTTTCAATAATTAAATCCGCATTGTAAATTCAGCGCGCGAATTCGAGGGACGCAACGGGCGGTTTTGCAAAGTTGTGAAACGTTAATCCCAAATATCAGAACCCCGAAAAGCAATTAGAGCGTTCGCAAAAAAATCTGTCCGCCGATTAAAATACGTTATCACGCCATCGTCCCTTTTCACAGCGGATCAAGGGCCCAAACGGCGCTGGCGTTCCGCCAATTATTTCGCAAAAGCGCCGCGACGCCTTAAAATTATCGCACTCTCGACATTGCGAAAACGTGTTGTGCAGTAACAATTATTATATTTGAGGTAATCGCGATTTTGCGTTGAATGTTTGCAAATACGGAGGGATTTGTTCAGCGCGAATTATTGATCTCCCCGCAGGATTACGGTGAAATATTAATTACATCGTGTTCAATTGGGCACCGGTGAGTTGCGGATTTGTTGCTTGACAAAGAATTCAACGCGTTTTGATCCGTTCAAGATTATTTATTGTTATTGCGAATATTTGCAACACAGCAACATCAGTTTTGCACATTTTCGTTTGTAATAACACTGCAGTTTCACGTTGATGCAACCTCATATTGTTACAACTTCATGTCGATGCAACTTCACTTTAATGCAAATTCCTACTGATACAATCACGTTATTCTAAGTTCAGCTAGAATTAATGTTGATGCAACTTCATAGTGATATGGACAGACAAAACTAACCGGATGATAGTAGACTAGTTTAGTCTCACCTAGTCTTGCCTATCAATTTTTGTCTGTCTGTAATCAAATAATTTCCCATCCTGAAATGTTAAGTAAATACTGGAAACTTTGGACTCGCCTCACGGGCGAAGTTTTAATCCGCTAATTACGAACTTTGCGAAACTACGTTGCGTAAAATTGGCAGAAAAGGAAATGGGAAAAAAACTTTTCGCGAAACACATCCAACGCCGGCTTTCATTGAATCAGTCGAAACACATCAGAGGGGCTGAGAAAAATTTGCATTTTATTGCCGCAGAATTTTCAGCAATCAATATTCAAGTTTCGCATTTCAATATTTGCGATACTATTGATCAAGAATTATTGAATTATTGATCAAAATCAAGATCAGACAGACTAGACTAGAGAGACAAGATTAGACAGACAATAGTAGACAGATAAGACTAGACAGAGAAGACTAGACAGACAAGACTAGACAGACAAGACTAGACAGACAAGACTAGACAGACAAGACTAGACAGACAAGACTAGACAGACAAGACTAGACAGACAAGACTAGACAGACAAGACTAGACAGACAAGACTAGACAGACAAGACTAGACAGACAAGACTAGACAGACAAGACTAGACAGACAAGACTAGACAGACAAGACTAGACAGACAAGACTAGACAGACAAGACTAGACAGACAAGACTAGACAGACAAGACTAGACAGACAAGACTAGACAGACAAGACTAGACAGACAAGACTAGACAGACAAGACTAGACAGACAAGACTAGACAGACAAGACTAGACAGACAAGACTAGACAGACAAGACTAGACAGACAAGACTAGACAGACAAGACTAGACAGACAAGACTAGACAGACAAGACTAGACAGACAAGACTAGACAGACAAGACTAGACAGACAAGACTAGACAGACAAGACTAGACAGACAAGACTAGACAGACAAGACTAGACAGACAAGACTAGACAGACAAGACTAGACAGACAAGACTAGACAGACAAGACTAGACAGACAAGACTAGACAGACAAGACTAGACAGACAAGACTAGACAGACAAGACTAGACAGACAAGACTAGACAGACAAGACTAGACAGACAAGACTAGACAGACAAGACTAGACAGACAAGACTAGACAGACAAGACTAGACAGACAAGACTAGACAGACAAGACTAGACAGACAAGACTAGACAGACAAGACTAGACAGACAAGACTAGACAGACAAGACTAGACAGACAAGACTAGACAGACAAGACTAGACAGACAAGACTAGACAGACAAGACTAGACAGACAAGACTAGACAGACAAGACTAGACAGACAAGACTAGACAGACAAGACTAGACAGACAAGACTAGACAGACAAGACTAGACAGACAAGACTAGACAGACAAGACTAGACAGACAAGACTAGACAGACAAGACTAGACAGACAAGACTAGACAGACAAGACTAGACAGACAAGACTAGACAGACAAGACTAGACAGACAAGACTAGACAGACAAGACTAGACAGACAAGACTAGACAGACAAGACTAGACAGACAAGACTAGACAGACAAGACTAGACAGACAAGACTAGACAGACAAGACTAGACAGACAAGACTAGACAGACAAGACTAGACAGACAAGACTAGACAGACAAGACTAGACAGACAAGACTAGACAGACAAGACTAGACAGACAAGACTAGACAGACAAGACTAGACAGACAAGACTAGACAGACAAGACTAGACAGACAAGACTAGACAGACAAGACTAGACAGACAAGACTAGACAGACAAGACTAGACAGACAAGACTAGACAGACAAGACTAGACAGACAAGACTAGACAGACAAGACTAGACAGACAAGACTAGACAGACAAGACTAGACAGACAAGACTAGACAGACAAGACTAGACAGACAAGACTAGACAGACAAGACTAGACAGACAAGACTAGACAGACAAGACTAGACAGACAAGACTAGACAGACAAGACTAGACAGACAAGACTAGACAGACAAGACTAGACAGACAAGACTAGACAGACAAGACTAGACAGACAAGACTAGACAGACAAGACTAGACAGACAAGACTAGACAGACAAGACTAGACAGACAAGACTAGACAGACAAGACTAGACAGACAAGACTAGACAGACAAGACTAGACAGACAAGACTAGACAGACAAGACTAGACAGACAAGACTAGACAGACAAGACTAGACAGACAAGACTAGACAGACAAGACTAGACAGACAAGACTAGACAGACAAGACTAGACAGACAAGACTAGACAGACAAGACTAGACAGACAAGACTAGACAGACAAGACTAGACAGACAAGACTAGACAGACAAGACTAGACAGACAAGACTAGACAGACAAGACTAGACAGACAAGACTAGACAGACAAGACTAGACAGACAAGACTAGACAGACAAGACTAGACAGACAAGACTAGACAGACAAGACTAGACAGACAAGACTAGACAGACAAGACTAGACAGACAAGACTAGACAGACAAGACTAGACAGACAAGACTAGACAGACAAGACTAGACAGACAAGACTAGACAGACAAGACTAGACAGACAAGACTAGACAGACAAGACTAGACAGACAAGACTAGACAGACAAGACTAGACAGACAAGACTAGACAGACAAGACTAGACAGACAAGACTAGACAGACAAGACTAGACAGACAAGACTAGACAGACAAGACTAGACAGACAAGACTAGACAGACAAGACTAGACAGACAAGACTAGACAGACAAGACTAGACAGACAAGACTAGACAGACAAGACTAGACAGACAAGACTAGACAGACAAGACTAGACAGACAAGACTAGACAGACAAGACTAGACAGACAAGACTAGACAGACAAGACTAGACAGACAAGACTAGACAGACAAGACTAGACAGACAAGACTAGACAGACAAGACTAGACAGACAAGACTAGACAGACAAGACTAGACAGACAAGACTAGACAGACAAGACTAGACAGACAAGACTAGACAGACAAGACTAGACAGACAAGACTAGACAGACAAGACTAGACAGACAAGACTAGACAGACAAGACTAGACAGACAAGACTAGACAGACAAGACTAGACAGACAAGACTAGACAGACAAGACTAGACAGACAAGACTAGACAGACAAGACTAGACAGACAAGACTAGACAGACAAGACTAGACAGACAAGACTAGACAGACAAGACTAGACAGACAAGACTAGACAGACAAGACTAGACAGACAAGACTAGACAGACAAGACTAGACAGACAAGACTAGACAGACAAGACTAGACAGACAAGACTAGACAGACAAGACTAGACAGACAAGACTAGACAGACAAGACTAGACAGACAAGACTAGACAGACAAGACTAGACAGACAAGACTAGACAGACAAGACTAGACAGACAAGACTAGACAGACAAGACTAGACAGACAAGACTAGACAGACAAGACTAGACAGACAAGACTAGACAGACAAGACTAGACAGACAAGACTAGACAGACAAGACTAGACAGACAAGACTAGACAGACAAGACTAGACAGACAAGACTAGACAGACAAGACTAGACAGACAAGACTAGACAGACAAGACTAGACAGACAAGACTAGACAGACAAGACTAGACAGACAAGACTAGACAGACAAGACTAGACAGACAAGACTAGACAGACAAGACTAGACAGACAAGACTAGACAGACAAGACTAGACAGACAAGACTAGACAGACAAGACTAGACAGACAAGACTAGACAGACAAGACTAGACAGACAAGACTAGACAGACAAGACTAGACAGACAAGACTAGACAGACAAGACTAGACAGACAAGACTAGACAGACAAGACTAGACAGACAAGACTAGACAGACAAGACTAGACAGACAAGACTAGACAGACAAGACTAGACAGACAAGACTAGACAGACAAGACTAGACAGACAAGACTAGACAGACAAGACTAGACAGACAAGACTAGACAGACAAGACTAGACAGACAAGACTAGACAGACAAGACTAGACAGACAAGACTAGACAGACAAGACTAGACAGACAAGACTAGACAGACAAGACTAGACAGACAAGACTAGACAGACAAGACTAGACAGACAAGACTAGACAGACAAGACTAGACAGACAAGACTAGACAGACAAGACTAGACAGGCAAGACTAGACAGACAAGACTAGACAGACAAGACTAGACAGACAAGACTAGACAGACAAGACTAGACAGACAAGACCAGACAGACAAGACTAGACAGACAAGACTAGACAGACAAGACTAGACAGACAAGACTAGACAGACAAGATTAGACAGACAAGACTAGACAGACAAGATTAGACAGACCAGACTAGACAGACAAGACTAGACAGACAAGACTAGACTGACAAGACTAGACAGACAAGACTAGACAGACAAGACTAGACAGACAAGACTAGACAGACAAGACTAGACAGACAAGACTAGACAGACAAGACTAGACAGACAAGACTAGACAGACAAGACTAGACAGACAAGACTAGACAGACAAGACTAGACAGACAAGACTAGACAGACAAGACTAGACAGACAAGACTAGACAGACAAGACTAGACAGACAAGACTAGACAGACAAGACTAGACAGACAAGACTAGACAGACAAGACTAGACAGACAAGACTAGACAGACAAGACTAGACAGACAAGACTAGACAGACAAGACTAGACAGACAAGACTAGATAGACAAGACTAGACAGACAAGACTAGACAGACAAGACCAGATAGACAAGACTAGACAGACAAGACTAGACAGACAAGACTAGACAGACAAGACTAGACAGACAAGACCAGACAGACAAGACTAGACAGACAAGACTAAACAGACAAGACTAAACAGACAAGACTAAACAGACAAGACTAAACAGACAAGACTAAACAGACAAGACTAAACAGACAAGACTAAACAGGCAGGGATTAGACAGACAAGATTAATTTAGTCTGTCTATTTTCAAAATTAAAATTGTCGGTTCATTCCTGTCCTTGTCCTGTCTTTAAAGCGATTTTTTTAATTAATATTAAGACCACAGAAGAAAGTTTAATTATGCCGGAGGAACTAATTAAATCCTCTTTCAACTGGATGTCGAGAACGGTCTGGATAGCATTAAACGGCTCCTGGACACGTCCGACGTTCCAGAAACTCCTTGCAAGACGACTCAAAACACTATCAACTTGTTCAGATTAATTAACCCCGCCTGAACTTTAATTATGCACGCCTGACGTCTTCATAATAAGTAATTATAAAACTATAAAACTTATTTTCAAGATCAGATAGACGAGAAGTTACGTCAACCTGACATGAAGTTACATCAACTTTATATTGTAGCAACATGACGTTGTAACGATGACATTATTTCAAGGTGAAGCTCCCCAGTCCAGCGTGCGAATGCGGTGCTGCCTCTCAAACAATGGAACACATCACCTGCGAATGCCCGCTAACAGCCTTCCTGGAACGAGCTACGACTTGTTACACGCGACACCGGAGGACATCTCCTGGCTCGAACAGTTACGCCTGGAGCTGTGATAATAAAGACAATAATTGCAATTATGCTTGTGATATATGTGCTAGTATTGACGTTATATATACTATATTTACTCTCTCTCCTATGTATGGTCGAATAGACCATAAGAGAATATAATAAAAATAAGGTGAAGCTGCATCAACGCGAACTTGATCCAACGCACAGTGGACTGAATTGCCGAAAAAGTGGACTAAAATATAATATCTCGTCTTATATATCTAAAATTCTGGTTATTTTTGTCGCTGATCACGAATATGTTATCAAAAATTTCAAAAACAAAATGGCGGATTTAATATGGCGGATGTTTCTTGGAAATAATTATAACATTTTTACAAAATGGCGTATATAGGGATTTTTACGTCGCTGATTACGAATCTGTTATCAGAATTTCTCGCAACACGTTCTCTGCCTAACCTAACCTAACCTAACCGTTGCCTATTTTTATTGAAGCGTGTGATATAAACTCTGCTTATTGAAGGGTGATCCTGAATATTTTGACATTATTATATAACAGTTTTTTCTCATTCAAAAAAAGACTACCAATTGCGAGGGGAAACATTTTTCTAAATATTATATTGACACAAAACTTTAAAAATAATGAACGGCCCAATACATCCCGGGCCAGTTTCATGTTTATTGGGTAAGTAATAATGTACGAATTCTAAATTCTAACGAATTGCATGCCCAAACTTGCCTATACGTATTTAGTCCAGTGCGAATAACCCTTAATGCGCAGGTTTTTTTTTTTTTAATGTCCTTCGTATTGGACCCGCCATCTTGATTTTTGAAATTTGGATTTTTTTTTGAACCCTGATAATTGATACCTTCATATCCTGGACATTGTGAAAAATAAACCACCGCTCTCCTGTAGATGGCTCTGGAAAAGTTATCGCAGTAAAATCTGTCTCGAAACCCCGATTAGTGCCTCGCCATCCACGTTAAAAACTGTAAGGGCTCCCCTACACTTGTGTCTAAGATCAAGAAACCAAGCACAAGTGTAGGCGTCCGTGGTCCGTGGGAGGAGGCCAAGGCCCGTCCTGGGCTGTAGCGCCATGAGTTTGTTTTTGATAATTGATACCTGATCAAGAACGTGAAAAACTTATAATTATGCAATTTCAATCTGATAAGATTTCGAAAAATTTTCCGTCATATTTTGTCCGGCGTTTTGTTTTATAAAATTTTGATACCTCATTCGCAATCAACGAAATTATGAAGCCCTAGGTACAGATTTTTGTAAAAATTAAATGAGTTTTACGAAAAATTGGTCGCCATATTAAATCCGCCATTTTGTTTTTGAACATTTTAATAACAGATTGGTAATCAGCGACAAAAAAACACCAGCTAAGGGGTTCAAGCCCCCCCCCAAAAGCATACGAGTTCTTCCGTGGCAAATCAAAGTGAACTCATCGGAAAATATATTTTCATAGTTCTTCTTCTCCTTTTTGGCGCAACAGTTTAACTGGGACCTAGGTCTCCTCCATTTACGTATACTAGTGATTGGTATCTAGGTCTTAGACATAAGGGTAGAGTGCCCTTACGTTTTTGAACGTGGGCGCCGAGCAACATTTGAGGGAGATATTCTCGGCAAATTGCTGTGATGACTTTGACAGAGACAAGCATAAGAGGACGGGAGCTTATTACAATACGTGTCCGGGATCCAACCGCTAACGCCTTACATGCACTGTGCCGCGCATAAACTAAACCTAGCTGTCGCGAAGGCATGCAGCTTGCCTAGTGTTCGTAATATGATGGCAATAGTAAACAATGTAACCAGTTTTGTACGAGAGTCAGCTAAAAGATTGCAACTTTTCAGACAAGCTATCCTTAAAAAACATCCACAGATGAAAAGAGTCAAGTTGCAAAGTCTTAGTGATACACGCTGGGTTGAAAGGCATGATGCGCTCCTTCAATTCAAAGAGCTCTTTGAACCTATCGTACAGTTTTTTGAAGAAATCGGCAGAACTTCGTCATTTTCCGTCATTGAAAAGTGCAAGTTTTCTGGCTTCTATTAAACGATTCGACTTTATTTTATCTTAATGGTAACCGCAGTATTTGAAATCACAGTTTCGCTTTCACAGCAACTGCAGGCTGTTGCATTAGATCTTAACCTTTGTTATGAGATGATAGAAAGTGTAGTAAGAATACTAAAAAGGTATAGAGAAACTAAATATGAAGAAATTTTCCAAGAGGCGTGTATTATTGTAGAACCTTTGGAGATTCCCAGTCCAGTTACCCAGAACTACCAAACGTTCAACTCATCGCTCAAATAGAAGCATCTGATGCTAACGAATATTACAGGTAAATATTAATACATAGGTGGATGTGCAACCCTTGAGTTTCTTACCCGTTCTTCTTAAGGGAAAACTGCCTTTCGACGGGTAGCACTATCAATAAATTAATTGGTAAAATAATTAATAGATAAATCTTAATTAAGTTTTAATAAATAAATCTAATAAATGTTAGTAAATATTGAATTTATTTCTTAAATTATTGTATGTATACTACACATACTTTTTGTATGGTGCAACACAATATTTTTCAATGTTTTTTTTAAACTCCAGTATAATGTCATATCGTGTATTGTTTTAGACTAAATGTATTCCTCCCTTTCATAGACTTTGTGTTGGGACAGTTGACGAGTCGCTTTTCGAGAGCGGAGTACTCTTCGATTCTCGATCTGTACCGCCTTCTAACAACTGCCAACGTAAACACAGAAAATCTGACCTCGATAGTAGCAGCTGCACGCGTTTACAGTGACGATTTACCTCATCCTCTCTCGTTATCGGGAGAAATAACTCTTTGGAAGGAGCTATGGAGTGGTAGACAACATCTCCCCCAAACAACAGGTTAAGTTGAAGCGCACCAAGAGACAAATGAGTTTTTTCCAAATATAAAAATGTTGTTACAAATTCTTGCTACATTACCAGTAAGCATCTGTAGTGTGGAGCGCAGCTTCTCTGCGCTTAAACTAATAAAAGCGTACCTTCGTACGCCACTGATCCAAGACAGGTTAACTGGTTTTGCTTCCATGTATATTCACCGAGATATCTCTGCTAATCTACAACCTAACGAAGTCATTGAGAAATTTGCGAAAAGTTATCCGAGGAGAATTAGTGTTTTTAGTGTTTTTTTTGCTAGTCTTTACTTTACCTACCCTCAGCGGGGTCAAGCACCCCGTCACATTGTCACTTAACGTGACAATGTGGCAAGATCATATCACTGACGAACATCTATAATTGATGACGTTTTTAATTATTCGCCAACAATCGAGAATTTCGTCGCAAAATAAAAGAAAAGTGGGTATCAAGATGAAGTTGTATCAACGTGAAGGCCAACCAACGTGAAGTTGTATTTACATCAAGTTGTATCAATGTGAAGTTGTTTCGAATCAATTGTAAATGTAATTTATTCGTTTCTTTGAGCTGGATCGGTTAGTATCTTTTGGTGTCTATATTTTGGAAATTATCACGAAACCTACCGAGATTTCATATACTTATACCTAATCCTACCATGAGCGGCCAAATGACCGTTTTAAAATAAAGTATGTATCTTAATATAGAAATAGATTTTAACCAATTGGAGAGTAAACAAGACATTTTTCTGGTGCTACAATAAAAACCCACTCCTCGCGTTTCTATTTAGAAAGTTTTATTTACCTTATTATGCATTTTCAGCACATTTTATTACAAATAACAGCATTTTGTATTATCAAACATACGCATTTTTTACATTTTACACAAATTTTGTGTCTTATTGACTTTACAATATCTTATTTGACAAGATTTCCGTACAGAAGAATCTGTAGCCGTGTTTATTATTGTTTTTGTTCTTTGCTTAGCTGTCTCTCCTTCTGATATTCGGTCCCAAGGTCTTTTGGCAATTTAAATAAAAATTCTTGTCTCGATATTTCTTCACCCGTCGTTTCCTTATATAAAATGCAAGCATTTATTCTGGATAAATCTAATATATTGAAAAATACCTGTAAAGGCCATCTTTGAGATTTAGATTTTACACTACATTTTCTGTTCATTTGATCGCTTACATCTGTACCGAATTTTGTGCTATTGTAAAATTTAATTGTCTGGTATACGAGTGTTTTTTTTTCAAATTCAACGGATGTATACATTGAACTAAGTATCAATACTTTTTTATTGGGTTTAGCTTTATAAATTGAAAGAATAAAATTATTCAATTGTCATACTATCCTTTGCCTGTCTCGCTAATTTTGGTAGCACTCTTTTATTTCTACGGATAGTTCCAACAAGCGTGTTTTTTTTTGCTAGAAGTTTACTCGCTAATGACGCGCTTGTTAAAAAGTTGTCAGCTGTTATATTTCTCCCATGGCCCGTATATGGTTCTGCTAATTTCAAACTTACAAACTCCCCAAGTTAAACCGTTGATACTCTCTCTTCATCTTTTCCCAAATATGGAAAGCCGTTTACTATATACTTACTACTTACATCAGAAGCTAACCAGAATTTTATGCCAAATTTGTCCGGTTTGTTGGGCATGTATTGAGTAAATCTACAACGTGCATTTGTAGGAAACAACTGTTCATTAGTAAGATGTGCTGGGTTATAACAATTTTGACTGTTTTCGATAAATTTGTACCAAACTGCAGAGATCAAAGCAAACTTATCGTTTTGTAAGCGTTGATTTTTGTTGGCAAACCGAATAAATCTCATGATTTCTGCGAATTCATTTCGGCTCATAGTTGTAGAGAAAAATGACGGTCCCCATTTCGCTTTCCATAAATAGGTGCATATAGAAGTCTAATAAATGCATACAATTTTGCATTAGATACATTCCATAGAAATGCCTCTAATTCCTGCCTCTAAATCATGTCATGATCAATAATCCAGGAAAATTCTGACTCAACTCTGCCCTTATATTTATAATATTTCGTTTAGCGTATCCTGTCGGTCATGATATTTCCTTGAAAATATTATAAACCGGTGCTCTTCCACGACTAGACCCTTCATTTATTTTTTGTCAGATTGGATGTTATCATACCTAATTTTGATAAAGATTGGGTGAGATTCTTGCACACGAGCACAGTGTGCAAATAGTGTCGTGTGCAAGAATCTCACCCAATCTTTATCAAAATTAGGTATGATAACATCCAATCTTCTGTATTTTTTCCCTTTGGCCCTCAGCCCCTGACACCTCAGGTCTTGACCGTCTCAAGTCACTTGCTTTGACGTAGCGAAACGGCTCAGATAAAGTATCTTCAGCTGAGTGTGCCAAAAGTGACAGAAGATGTTGTAGTTGCTAGAGTTTATCGTAGTTTAGGAGTATAAAGATTAGTGGTTTAAATTTGTTATTTATAAATGTAAATCATACCATAAAATATTGTTAGCTCTGTTGACTTTGTCGAAACTATCATTTATACCACGTAATATTTTGTATTGATGCACTGTGCAAACTTGATGCTTTCTGTTCAGATCGCCAGACCGTACTGTCGTACAAAGAATCGCGTTCATTTGTTCTTATCGCGCTTTTGTCGGCACTGTGTCGGCACAATTACATTGTAGACTCGTAAAACAATTTCAGGAGTGCGCTCTCCGAAGAATTTGTCGTAAATAATGTATTTTTCATGAATTTTTCAAACGGTCAAATGACCGTTCGCGGTAGACTAGACGTTTTTTCGTAAAGTCAACAATAAAGAAAGTTGTAAATATTGAAAAATGGTTGTATGTATATTATAGGAAAAGTCAATAAGTTAATACAGTAACGTTGTACACGAAAATTTTTAAACGAAATTTCAAAAACGGTCATTTGACCGCGCTTGGTAGGTTTAGTGTTAAATTTAAATCTTGTCGAATGAAAATAAAACCAATATTTAGGTGCGGATATAAGAGAATGATATGATTTTATGGATTTTTTTTTTGCTGGCTTTATCCCATCCAATTTTGTTTTGTTTTTGCGACGAAATTCGCGATTGTTGGCGAATAATAAAAACGACATGAATTATAGATGTTCGTCAGTGATATGATCCTTTATATAGGAAGAATAGCGCAGAGAAAAGAAACGTTTTTTTTTTCGCTCAAATAAACTGATCTTGTTTATAAAGGGTCTAGCAATAAGAGGTTCATTTTCAATAGCCCGCCATTTTAACAGTTGCCATGAGTCAACTTGTAACTACTGAACATATGACAAGTAAAAACTATGCCATTAATAAAAATGGAACGATATGCGTTTCCACAACGCATTGAAGTTATTAAAATTCACTACAAAAATGGCGAAATATTCGCGGTCAGAGTGCGAGAAACTAAAGCATTTTTGGGTCGTCGTGAAGCACCACCTCGGCCAGCAATTGTGAAACTGGTGTAACCGTTTGAGCTGTTAAGACAAGTTAGTGATGTGAAGAACCGAACTCGTGCACGTCGCTCAAGAACAACTGAGAATATTGCTGTTGAAGCCCATAGTGTTGAGGAAAACCCAGGTTTGTCCATTTCTCGACGATCTTTGGAATTGGGCATTCTACAAACTACTTTTCACCGTATTTTGCATAAAGACTTAGGTCTTAAGGCTTTTAAAGTTCAGTTAACACAAGAACTCACGTCTACCGACCATTAACTACGTCGTGCCTTTGCTGATTGTGATGAAAATGCATCAAGCTGATCCGGAATTTCATCAAAAAATTATCTTGAGTGATTAGGCCCATTTTCATCTCGGATGCTACGTTAACAAGCAGAATTGTCGCATTTGGGGCTCGGAAACCCTAGAATTATTGTTGAAAAGCAGCTCCATTTTCAACGTCTGACTGTTTGGTGCTGTTTTTGGTCTGGCGGGGTCATTGGACCTCACTTTTTCGAAACTGAGGCTGGAGCAGCTATTACGACGAATGAATTCGATAATGCAGAATGATTAATGATTTTGTATGGCCGCCATTGTAAGATATTGATGTGGATGACGTTTATTTTCAACAAGACGGCGCTAAGCGCCACACAAGTAATGATACCATCGCTATTTTGCGTGAAAAGTTTCCTGATCGTGTTATTTCTACAAGAGGCGATCACAATTGTCCATCGAGGTCTTATGATTTAACACCTCCAGACTTTTCTCTTTGCGGCTACGTGGAAGATGATGTCTATGGCAATGGCCCACAATCTATTCAACACCTCAAAAATAGAATTCGTGAAGTTATCTAGGATATAAAGCCGCAAATGGTGATGGAAAATTTCAAGAAAAGAAAATGATCCTGCAAGCATAGCCCTGGCTGCCATTTGGCTAATATTGTTTTCCATTATTAATGACATACCCTCTTCTTTAAAATTAAATAAACATCCGATGATTTCGTATAAAAATACTCGTTTTTTTTTACATAGCAAACTGAACATAGCAAAATGAAACCTCTTATTGGAAGACCCCTTATAAATAAAATCTACCGAAATGTAACAAAGATTTTTGGATTTATTATGAAGCAAGTTGGAGATTAAAAAAGTTTATGTGAATGTATTTCTTCTGATAGACAGACGTGAAGTTATATCGACATGAAATTGTATCAACGTGAAGTTGTATTAATATGACGTTTCATCAATGTCACATTGTATCCAACAGTCTGAAGTTGTATTAACATGATGTATTTTGTTGTATTTCATAAATGTCACATTTTATCAACGTGAAGTTGTATTAATATGTCGTTTCTTCAATGTCACATTTGATGAACGTGAAGTTGTATTAACAAGACGTTTTTTCAATGTGACATTGTATCAGCGTGAAGTTGTATTAACATGACGTTTCATCAATGTCACATTTGATCAACGTGAAGTTGTATTAACAAGACGTTTCTTCAATGTTACATTGTATCAGCGTGAAGTTGTATTAACATGAACATCCATCAATGTTACATTTTATCAACGAAAAGTTGTATTAACATAACGTTTCTTTAATGTCACATTTTATCAACTTGAAGTTGTATTAAAATGAGCTTTCATCAATGTAACATTGTATCAACGTGAAGTTGTATTAACATGAGCTTTCATCAATGTTACATTGTATCAACGTGAAGTTGTATTAACATGAGCTTTCATCAATGATCAATGTGACATTGTATCAACGAGAAGTTATATTAACATGAACTTTCATGAATGAGACATTGTATCAACGTGAAGTTGTATTAACATGACGTTTCATCAATGTGACATTGTATCAACGTGAAGTTGTAATGACATGAGGATTTATCAATGTGATATTGCATGAACGTGAAGTTGTATTAACATGACATGATAACATGTTTCTTTAATGTGACATGGTATCTACGTGCAGTGCCGGATTTCTGCCTAGGCCTACAAGACCCGGGCCTGGTGGCGGAATATTTACATTAGATCAAAAGCCTGGCTCTTGTCCAAAATGGCGTGAAATAGAATATTGGTGCCGGCTTTTCTTCTTCAAGGCGTCAGTACGCAGATAAAACTAACTTTTTGCCGAACATTAAGCAATGGTTAAACACGACCTGGGACTTGGCTAATAATTTCGAAGAGCAAGGGTGCAGTGTTTTGCGCCCCTTGTAAGATGTTTGGCAAATTGGGGTCGCTAGCTAATGAAGGGTACAATGACTGGATAAATGCAGTTCAAAGAATGAAGGAACATGATAATTCGGACGAACACAGGTCAGCACTTGCGACACTATTAGCTAGGAAGAATGCTGGCGGAAGAGTTGACAAGAGTCTTGTTCTTCAAACGGAAGAAGAAACAAAATACTGGCATGAGGTTTTGAGGCGCATTGTGGCTGTTGTGAAGTCACTTTTTGCACACGGATTGCCGTTTAGAGGTTCAAATGTAAGGTCAAAATGTAAATGTAAGTCCGGGCCTGTCTACGTGTAGTTGTATTAACCCGACTTTTCATCAATGTCACATTTTATCAACGTGAAATTGTATTAACATGACGTTTCATCAATGTGACATTGTATCTGCGTGAAGTTGTAGTAAAATGACGTTTCAATAATGCGACATTGTATCATCGTGAAGTAGAATCAACGTGAACTTGTATCAATGCGAAGTTGATTCCAACTTGTCAAACTAGTCTGTTAGAACTAGTCTGGGTAGTAACAATAATATATTTAAGTTAGAAACTAATTAATTTGAATTGTCAATTTCTCGTGAATATTTTTCTGCGAAGAAAAATATGCGAAGGCAAAAAAGTGACTTTCCATTAAACCATTTCAATTTGTCGCCTTTTTTCCTCGTTTGCTGCCGTTAATTCGAAGTGGGAATCGTGGCCGGAGAATAATAAGTGTCTGAGAAACGTCGCCACACGGCTGCGAGCAATCAACTTTTATGTCGAATCCGCCCGGAACTTTCGAAAACGAGGTCGCAAACTCGAGAGGAATATTTTTCCGGCTGCAATAACTCGCCGGAAAGAATGAAAAACTCTCATTGAAAACATTCCTCGGCTTTTTCCAACAGAATTACAACACGTAAAGACTTTTTAAACTAATCTGATTCATCCCTCTAATGTCAAGCATATCAAGCATATGTAGTCTAATGGTAATTTAATTAAAGCAATCCCTTTCTAAGAAGTCTGTCCATCTAGACTTGTCTGTCTAGTCTTGTCTGTCTAGTCTTGTCTGTCTAGTCTTGTCTGTCTAGTCTTGTCTGTCTAGTCTTGTCTGTCTAGTCTTGTCTGTCTAGTCTTGTCTGTCTAGTCTTGTCTGTCTAGTCTTGTCTGTCTAGTCTTGTCTGTCTAGTCTTGTCGGTCTAGTCTTGTCTGTCTAGTCTTGTCTGTCTAGTCTTGTCTGTCTAGTCTTGTCTGTCTAGTCTTGTCTGTCTAGTCTTGTCTGTCTAGTCTTGTCTGTCTAGTCTTGTCTGTCTAGTCTTGTCTGTCTAGTCTTGTCTGTCTAGTCTTGTCTGTCTAGTCTTGTCTGTCTAGTCTTGTCTGTCTAGTCTTGTCTGTCTAGTCTTGTCTGTCTAGTCTTGTCTGTCTAGTCTTGTCTGTCTAGTCTTGTCTGTCTAGTCTTGTCTGTCTAGTCTTGTCTGTCTAGTCTTGTCTGTCTAGTCTTGTCTGTCTAGTCTTGTCTGTCTAGTCTTGTCTGTCTAGTCTTGTCTGTCTAGTCTTGTCTGTCTAGTCTTGTCTGTCTAGTCTTGTCTGTCTAGTCTTGTCTGTCTAGTCTTGTCTGTCTAGTCTTGTCTGTCTAGTCTTGTCTGTCTAGTCTTGTCTGTCTAGTCTTGTCTGTCTAGTCTTGTCTGTCTAGTCTTGTCTGTCTAGTCTTGTCTGTTTAGTCTTGTCTGTCTAGTCTGTCTAGTCTTGTCTGTCTAGTCTGTCTAGTCTGTCTAGTCTTGTCTGTCTAGTCTTGTCTGTCTAGTCTTGTCTGTCTAGTCTTGTCTGTCTAGTCTTGTCTGTCTAGTCTTGTCTGTCTAGTCTTGTCTGTCTAGTCTTGTCTGTCTAGTCTTGTCTGTCTAGTCTTGTCTGTCTAGTCTTGTCTGTCTAGTCTTGTCTGTCTAGTCTTGTCTGTCTAGTCTTGTCTGTCTAGTCTTGTCTGTCTAGTCTTGTCTGTCTAGTCTTGTCTGTCTAGTCTTGTCTGTCTAGTCTTGTCTGTCTAGTCTTGTCTGTCTAGTCTTGTCTGTCTAGTCTTGTCTGTCTAGTCTTGTCTGTCTAGTCTTGTCTGTCTAGTCTTGTCTGTCTAGTCTTGTCTGTCTAGTCTTGTCTGTCTAGTCTTGTCTGTCTAGTCTTGTCTGTCTAGTCTTGTCTGTCTAGTCTTGTCTGTCTAGTCTTGTCTGTCTAGTCTTGTCTGTCTAGTCTTGTCTGTCTAGTCTTGTCTGTCTAGTCTTGTCTGTCTAGTCTTGTCTGTCTAGTCTTGTCTGTCTAGTCTTGTCTGTCTAGTCTTGTCTGTCTAGTCTTGTCTGTCTAGTCTTGTCTGTCTAGTCTTGTCTGTCTAGTCTTGTCTGTCTAGTCTTGTCTGTCTAGTCTTGTCTGTCTAGTCTTGTCTGTCTAGTCTTGTCTGTCTAGTCTTGTCTGTCTAGTCTTGTCTGTCTAGTCTTGTCTGTCTAGTCTTGTCTGTCTAGTCTTGTCTGTCTAGTCTTGTCTGTCTAGTCTTGTCTGTCTAGTCTTGTCTGTCTAGTCTTGTCTGTCTAGTCTTGTCTGTCTAGTCTTGTCTGTCTAGTCTTGTCTGTCTAGTCTTGTCTGTCTAGTCTTGTCTGTCTAGTCTTGTCTGTCTAGTCTTGTCTGTCTAGTCTTGTCTGTCTAGTCTTGTCTGTCTAGTCTTGTCTGTCTAGTCTTGTCTGTCTAGTCTTGTCTGTCTAGTCTTGTCTGTCTAGTCTTGTCTGTCTAGTCTTGTCTGTCTAGTCTTGTCTGTCTAGTCTTGTCTGTCTAGTCTTGTCTGTCTAGTCTTGTCTGTCTAGTCTTGTCTGTCTAGTCTTGTCTGTCTAGTCTTGTCTGTCTAGTCTTGTCTGTCTAGTCTTGTCTGTCTAGTCTTGTCTGTCTAGTCTTGTCTGTCTAGTCTTGTCTGTCTAGTCTTGTCTGTCTAGTCTTGTCTGTCTAGTCTTGTCTGTCTAGTCTTGTCTGTCTAGTCTTGTCTGTCTAGTCTTGTCTGTCTAGTCTTGTCTGTCTAGTCTTGTCTGTCTAGTCTTGTCTGTCTAGTCTTGTCTGTCTAGTCTTGTCTGTCTAGTCTTGTCTGTCTAGTCTTGTCTGTCTAGTCTTGTCTGTCTAGTCTTGTCTGTCTAGTCTTGTCTGTCTAGTCTTGTCTGTCTAGTCTTGTCTGTCTAGTCTTGTCTGTCTAGTCTTGTCTGTCTAGTCTTGTCTGTCTAGTCTTGTCTGTCTAGTCTTGTCTGTCTAGTCTTGTCTGTCTAGTCTTGTCTGTCTAGTCTTGTCTGTCTAGTCTTGTCTGTCTAGTCTTGTCTGTCTAGTCTTGTCTGGTCTAGTCTTGTCTGTCTAGTCTTGTCT
>CALYMW010000285.1:0-141000 GCA_944588485.1 Phosphuga atrata | reverse complement strand
CAAGACTAGACAGGCAAGACTAGACAGACAAGACTAGACAGACAAGACTAGACAGACTAGACTAGACAGACAACACTCGACAGACAAGACTAGACAGACAAGACTAGACAGACAAGACTAGACAGACAAGACTAGACAGTCAAGACTAGACAGACAAGACTAGACATACAAGACTAGACAGACAAGACTAGACAGACAAGACTAGGCAGACAAGACTAGACAGACAAGACTAGACAGACAAGACTAGACAGACAAGACTAGACAGACAAGACTAGACAGACAAGACTAGACAGACAAGACTAGACAGACAAGACTAGACAGACAAGACTAGACAGACTAACAGACAAGACTAGACAGACAAGACTAGACAGACAAGACTAGACAGACAAGACTAGACAGACAAGACTAGACAGACAAGACTAGACAGACAAGACTAGACAGACAAGACTAGACAGACAAGACTAGACAGACAAGACTAGACAGACAACAGACAAGACTAGACAGACAAGACTAGACAGACAAGACTAGACAGACAAGACTAGACAGACAAGACTAGACAGACAAGACTAGACAGACAAGACTAGACAGACAAGACTAGACAGACAAGACTAGACAGACAAGACTAGACAGACAAGACTAGACAGACAAGACTAGACAGACAAGACTAGACAGACAAGACTAGACAGACAAGACTAGACAGACAAGACTAGACAGACAAGACTAGACAGGCAACCTAGACAGGCAAGACTAGACAGACAAGACTAGACAGACAGACAGACAAGACTAGACAGACAAGACTAGACAGACAAGACTAGACAGACAAGACTAGACAGACAAGACTAGACAGACAAGACTAGACAGACAAGACTAGACAGACAAGACTAGACAGACAAGACTAGACAGACAAGACTAGACAGACAAGACTAGACAGAACAAGACTAGACAGACAAGACTAGACAGACAAGACTAGACAGACAAGACTAGACAGACAAGACTAGACAGACAAGACTAGACAGACAAGACTAGACAGACAAGACTAGACAGACTAGACTAGACAGACAACACTCGACAGACAAGACTAGACAGACAAGACTAGACAGACAAGACTAGACAGACAAGACTAGACAGTCAAGACTAGACAGACAAGACTAGACATACAAGACTAGACAGACAAGACTAGACAGACAAGACTAGGCAGACAAGACTAGACAGACAAGACTAGACAGACAAGACTAGACAGACAAGACTAGACAGACAAGACTAGACAGACAAGACTATACAGACAAGACTAGACAGACAAGACTAGACAGACAAGACTAGACAGACAAGACTAGACAGACAAGACTAGACAGACAAGACTAGACAGACAAGACTAGACAGACAAGACTAGACAGACAAGACTAGACAGACAAGACTAGACAGACAAGACTAGACAGACAAGACTAGACAGACAAGACTAGACAGACAAGACTAGACAGACAAGACTAGACAGACAAGACTAGACAGACAAGACTAGACAGACAAGACTAGACAGACAAGACTAGACAGACAAGACTAGACAGACAAGACTAGACAGACAAGACTAGACAGACAAGACTAGACAGACAAGACTAGACAGACAAGACTAGACAGACAAGACTAGACAGACAAGACTAGACAGGCAACACTAGACAGGCAACACTAGACAGGCAAGACTAGACAGACAAGACTAGACAGACAAGACTAGACAGACAAGACTAGACAGACAAGACTAGACAAACAAGACTAGACAGACAAGACTAGACAGACAAGACTAGACAGACAAGACTAGACAGACAAGACTAGACAGACAAGACTAGACAGACAAGACTAGACAGACAAGACTAGACAGACAAGACTAGACAGACAAGACTAGACAGACAAGACTAGACAAACAAGACTCGACAGACAAGACTAGACAGACAAGACTAGACAGACAAGACTAGACAGTCAAGACTAGACAGACAAGACTAGACATACAAGACTAGACAGACAAGACTAGACAGACAAGACTAGGCAGACAAGACTAGACAGACAAAACTAGACAGACAAGACTAGACAGACAAGACTAGACAGACAAGACTAGACAGACAAGACTAGACAGACAAGACTAGACAGACAAGACTAGACAGACAAGACTAGACAGACAAGACTAGACAGACAAGACTAGACAGACAAGACTAGACAGACAAGACTAGACAGACAAGACTAGACAGACAAGACTAGACAGACAAGACTAGACAGACAAGACTAGACAGACAAGACTAGACAGACAAGACTAGACAGACAAGACTAGACAGACAAGACTAGACAGACAAGAATAGACAGACAAGACTAGACAGACAAGACTAGACAGACTAGACAGACTAGACAGACAAGACTAGACAGACAAGACTAGACAGACAAGGCTAGACAGACAAGACTAGACAGACAAGACTAGACAGACAAGACTAGACAGACAAGACTAGACAGACAAGACTAGACAGACAAGGCTAGACAGACAAGACTAGACAGACAAGACTAGACAGACAAGACTAGACAGACAAGACTAGACAGACAAGACTAGACAGACAAGACTAGACAGACAAGACTAGACAGACAAGACTAGACAGACAAGAATAGACAGACAAGACTAGACAGACAAGACTAGACAGACAAGACTAGACAGACTAGACAGACTAGACAGACAAGACTAGACAGACAAGACTAGACAGACAAGACTAGACAGACAAGACTAGACAGACAAGACTAGACAGACAAGACTAGACAGACAAGACTAGACAGACAAGACTAGACAGACAAGACTAGACAGACAAGACTAGACAGACAAGACTAGACAGACAAGACTAGACAGACAAGACTAGACAGACAAGACTAGACAGACAAGACTAGACAGACAAGACTAGACAGACAAGACTAGACAGACAAGACTAGACAGACAAGACTAGACAGACAAGACTAGACAGACAAGACTAGACAGACAAGACTAGACAGACAAGACTAGACAGACAAGACTAGACAGACAAGACTAGACAGACAAGACTAGACAGACAAGACTAGACAGACAAGACTAGACAGACAAGACTAGACAGACAAGACTAGACAGACAAGACTAGACAGACAAGACTAGACAGACAAGACTAGACAGACAAGACTAGACAGACAAGACTAGACAGACAAGACTAGACAGACAAGACTAGACAGACAAGACTAGACAGACAAGACTAGACAGACAAGACTAGACAGACAAGACTAGACAGACAAGACTAGACAGACAAGACTAGACAGACAAGACTAGACAGACAAGACTAGACAGACAAGACTAGACAGACAAGACTAGACAGACAAGACTAGACAGGCAAGACTAGACAGACAAGACTAGACAGACAAGACTAGACAGACAAGACTAGACAGACAAGACTAGACAGACAAGACTAGACAGACAAGACTAGACAGACAAGACTAGACAGACAAGACTAGACAGACAAGACTAGACAGACAAGACTAGACAGACAAGACTAGACAGACAAGATTAGACAGACAAAACTAGACAGAGAAGAATAGATAGACAAGACTAGACAACCAATATTAGATAGACAAAACTAGACAGATAGGGCTAGACTGATTTAGCTGTTTAAATCGCTGCACCGATGTTCGATAGTATATTAGCATGATGCTAATCTGTTGTTGTGAGGCTGCTACCAATGTTTTGGGGCTGCCACCAATTTTGAGAGGGAAGGACTGCTGGCCAACAATTCTTCGGACTCTGTGATATATCTAAATATCTCGGGATCTTGTAATGTAATGTTCACCGGGATTCCCAAGGCACGTGGTTTGTCGAATAACAGTCGAGTTGGTTTTAACAATTTAATTAAACAATAATACAGCGAAATAACTTAAGACTTATGAACTTATAGCTTACCACTCTATTCTCATTTCTCTTACTTCTTACTAAGAATCATGTGTCCTTTGCTGTCTGGCGGTTTTGAGCTTTATCCCAGCTATTACAACAAGACGACGGTTGTTTGTTTGTCGTTTTTTTTTTGTCTGTTTGTTTTGATGTCTGTTTGTATGGTTGTCTGTTTGTAGTTGCTCCTTGACCGGACTCTTTTTATTCTTTTCTTTTTTTTTGTGTTTCCCCGCTGTTGGTTCTTGGTTCCTTCTGGTGTTGGTTCCTGGTTCGTCCTCGTGGTGGTTCCTTGTTCGTCCTCGTGTTGGTCGCTGTGTCTCTCGGTTTTGTTCTTGTTGTTCCTGCCTGTTTGGTTCCTGGGTGCTCCCCGCTGGGTTCGGGGATGTAGGGCTTGGGTTTTCCTGTGAAAAGAAGACTAGACAGACAAGACTGTTGCGGCTTTAGGTGTTTTGACCATTTGACGTTGATGTTGTAGTTTGCTGCGTTGTTGATTGTTGGGTTGTCATGTGTTTTCATGCGTAGCTTTTCGTTGCTAGTTTTTCTATGTGTTGCTTGATTGTCTCCATGTTTAGATCGCTGTGCAGCTGCTCATTGATCATATACCATGGCGAGTCAGTTATTTCTCTCAGTGTTTTGTTCTGGATGATTTGAAGTTTGTAGATTTTCCATTCTTTGGATTGTATCCAGCACGTCGATGAGTACGTCATTGTCGGCCGTATTATGGACTTGTAGATTTGTAGTTTGTTCCTTATGTTCAGCTTGCTTTTCCTGTTCAAGAGCGGGTAGAGGTAGCTTTCAATTTGTTTTGCTTTTCTCGCTGTCTGATCAATGTGTTCTGAAAATGTTAGAGCTTTCTCTAGGATTACGCCTAAATATTTAATTCGGTTTTCCCATTTTATGTCCGTGTTGTTAATTCTCAAGCAGCTACTGGGTTCGTGCTTAAATTTTTTCTTCGTGAAAATAATTGCTTGTGTTTTCCTGCGTTTAGTTTAATCCTCCAGGTGTTACACCAGTCGTTAATCCTTTCCAGGTGATTTTGGAGTCATTTTGTTATGGCCTCGGTCGAGTATCCTCTTGTGAAAATTGCCGTGTCGTCTGCATATAGCGCAATTTCTGTGTCGTTTAGTTTTGGGATGTCTGCGGTGTAGATGCTGTAAAGAAAGCGGCCCAGGACAGATCCTTGTGCGGCACCGGCTGCCATTGTCTGAGTTGAGGAGATGCTGTCGTTTATTTTGACTTGGAACGTTCTATTACAGATAAAGAATGTCACTAGTCTGATCATTGCTGTAGGGTTTTTAAATTGGTGGAGTTTGTATATTAAACATAGGTGCCATACCTTGTCGAAAGCCTTAGAGACGTCCAGAAAGACGGCTCCCGTGGCTAACCATTTGTGAAAAGCGTCTATTATTGTTTCGGTTATTCTTGTCGTCTGATAGGTGCTAGAGTGCTGTCCTGAAGCCGTATTGTTCGTCGGGTAGAATACTTTTGGCTTCAGTTATTTCTGTCAGTCTTTTGTGTATTACTTTTTCTGTGATTTTACTGAGACCTGTCAGCAGACTTATTGGTCTGTAACTGGCGGTGAGTTTTCGGGGTTTGTTCGGTTTAGGGATTAGGATCGTTGTTGCGTGTTTCAATTGGGTCGGAAACGCTCCAAGTTTCAGTGCGGCGTTTATGATTTGGGTTATTCTGTCTATTGCGTTCGGTGTTACGTTTTTTAGCGCGGCGTTGTTGATGTTGTCGCAGCCCGGTGCTTTCTTGGTTTTTAAGTTTTTAATTATTCCTTTTATTTCATCCGGTGTTGTTTCCTTTATTTCCGTGTTTTCTACGCTACTATTTAGTACTCTCAGTACGGTTTCGCGTATTTCTTGCCTTTTGCGGAGTGGGTGTGTGTCGGCGTTCGGTTTATACTGCTGTGCAAGCGACTTTGCGAATTCCTGCGTTTTCTCCTAGTCCGTGCTTGCTTCAGTGTCGTTTGTTGTTTTCAGTGGCGGAATTGTTCTCCTCTCCTTGTTTCTCAGATTCTTGGCTAGTTTCCACGGTTCCTCTATTGTTTTGTTGATGCGTTCTAGTTTGTCTTTCCATTCGGCGTTGTGCTGTTCGCGCAGTGCCGCTTTCAGTTGGTTTGTCAGTCTGTTTAAGACGTTCTTGTCCGTCGGTGCCAGCGTCCGTTGGAAACCTTGTTAGCTTTGCGCTTTTCTCTTACAATTAGTAGATTTCTGATTTCCTGTGGGAAGGTTGTCGTCGTGTTGGCTGTCCGTTTCCTTGTGGCGGCCTCGAGTGCTGCTTTTATTTCGTTTTCTATCGTCTGTGCTGCTTCTTCTAGGCACGGGGATCTAGTTTTGTATTCTTGTTTTGTATTCCGCACGCTTGTAATTTCTGTACAAGTGACGTTCGTCAGATTATCTTTAAATTTATTCCAATTTATGATAATTTTCTCGATTGATTTCTTGGTCGTTTTCGCTTGGAGATTTATGTGCATTGGGTTGTGATCTGAGCTCATGTCTTTGATACAGACTATTTCCACGTTTGCTGTGACGTTTTGCATAACGGCTATATCCAAAATATCCGGCATTCGCTGAACTCCTGTAAAGTGTGTCGGTTCGCTCGGTGCAATTACTTGTAACTTCCGGTTTTCCGTGTACCTTAGTAATTGTCCGCCCTTTGTGTTTGTCACTCTGCAATTCCATTGCGAGTGCTTTGCGTTGTGTAGTCTCCTGCAGCTATGGTACCTATATTTCTGTGAAATATTTTGTCCAGGTCGTCGGCGTTTATTTGTTTCTTTGGCGGCGAGTACAGTGCGTAGAGGACGACGGGTCCGTTGGTTGTCTGTACTTCTACTCCTACCGTTTCCGTGTTGGTGGTTGTTTCTATTTCCGGCAGTTCGTGGTGTTTTATGTTTCTTTTGATGATGATAACGACTCCTCCTCCGGCTTTCTCGCCTCTGCCTTTTCTGTAGACTTGGTAGTTTGCTATGTTCAGTTGGTTGCAACGTCTAAGATGCGTCTCGTTGATCAGTGCCAAGTCGACGCTGTGTTCGTTTAGGTGTGCCACCAGTTCCTCTTTCTTGTTTTGTATTCCGTTTGTGTTCCAGAATATAAGTTTCAGATTGTCTCTGATTCTTCTAGTAGTCATTGTTGAGTAGATACATGATGGTTGTGATTCTTCGGGTAAATTTTTCTGTTTCCTCTTTGCCGTGTCCCATTTCGGTAAAGTCGAGCATCATTTCCGTCAATTCTGCTGCGATTTTTCCACTGTTGTTTCTTTTGTTTCGGCTTGTTGATGGTTTTGTCTCCGGGTTGTGGTTGTTGTTAGTTCTTACCGGTTTCGGTTTTTTACTGGTTCGATATTTGGTCGGTGTTTGGGCTGGTTGTTTCGGTGGGGGCTTCGGTTTTTTTCCTGCTGTCTTTGTTCTGCTTGTCTAGCTATTTCCGGTCTCGCCGGGCAGTTTCTCCAGATTGAGGTGTGTTCGCCTCTGCAGTTTGCGCATTTCGGCGGCAGGGTTAGCGGTCTCTCACACAGGTGTGTGCTGTGGGTCTGTCCGCATTTCATGCATCTGTATTCGGCGTTGCAGTGCCTCTGCACTTGGCCGAACAGTTGGCATCGGTGGCATTGTACAGTTTCTCCTCGCGTTTTGAGTGGTTGCATTTTCACGCACAATCCGTAGAAGCGATCCATTTGATAGATGGATTTATATTCTTTCCCAATTTCGATTAGGACCATTTGGATTGGCGTGGCTTCTCTTCCTTTCATCCTGTTTACTTTTATGGCCGGGTATCCGTTGTCGCTTAGTTAGTTCCTCTTTTATTCCCTCTTCCGTCGGGCGGCAGGGAACTCCCTTCACTACGATCTACAGGTTCCTTTCCGTGCTCAGTCGGTGCGTGTGAAATTCATAGTCGTCTTCTTTCATTAACTTGTACATTTGCCGGTAGTCCGTGATTGTTTGGGGCTGGATTCTTATCCCGTCCTTGGTCGTCGTTGCCCTGGTGTAGCTGATGTTGTTCCTGTTGAGCTTCTTCGAAAGCCCTGCCCATTTGTCTTTGTATCGTAGCACGATTGGTGTTTTGTTGTTGGTGTTTTCGGTGGGGGGTTTCAGTTTCAGTGACTTCGTCGTCGTCGTCGTCACTGTCCCTTGTGTTTAGGCATGCATAATTATTCATACTCACCTGCACTCCTTGCAGGCCTGACGGGCTTGGGGACGCCAGTTTTGCTGTTTTCCTTGGAAGGTTTCCTCGTCCTCCGGGTCGCTTTTGCGCTTGGGGGCGGCTTCGGTGGGGCTATCCGTGTCTATCGGTGTAGAATTCTTCCCTGGGGCGGCTTCGGTCTTTCGCTCTCTTCGGGGCGGCTTCGGTGGTTCTTCTTGGTGCGGCATCATTTCTCCTCTCGGCGACGGTCCATCTGGACTTCTTCTTGGTGTTCTTCTTCATCCTTTTCGCTATTTGGTTGAATAGCTTCTCCAACCCGTCCTCGCTGATGGAGTCCAGGAAGGCGATGTCCTGGATTTCCTTGGCGGCGGCGTTTCCGTTGAAATTGGTTTTCATGATTGGATTCATGTTTTCGGTTTGGTTTCGAATTTATTTTGTCTGAATGAATTGCTAAGTTTAACGTCTGCTTCGTTCGAAGTTCGGTTAAGCTATACTTGTTACTGACAACTGAGGAATGGTATTTATACCATACCTAATATAATATCATGTGTCCTGTGCTGGTTTGGCGGTCTTGAGCTCTCGCCCAGCTGTGCTGCCGTCTTGTTGTTTGTTCCTTTGTATTTTTTTTTGTTTGTCGGTTTGTTTGTTTGTTTGTCGGTTTGCTTGTTAGTTTGTCGGTTTGTTTGTTGTTCTGTTGTCTTCCACTCATAAACGGTTTCCTTTTTTTTGTGTTGTTTTTTTTGTTCTGTTTTTTTTGTTCTGTTTTTTTTTTCTTCTTCTTCTTCTCGCTGTTGGTTCTTGGTTCATCCTGGTGTTGGTACTTGGTTCGTCCGGGTGTTGGTTCCTGGTTCACCCTCCTGGTGGTTCCTTGTTCGTCCTCGTGGTGGTTGCTGTGTCTCTCGGTTTTTGTTCTTGTTGTTCCTGCCTGTGGTTGTTCCTGCCTGTGGTTGTTCCTGGGTGATCCGCTGGGTTCGGGGATGTGGGCTTGGGCTTTCCTGTGAGAAAAGAAAGATCAGTTATTTTAGTTACTACCTATGTTGTTGCGGTTTTGGATGTTTCCATTTGATTTGGGATCTAGGATTTCTTTATCTAGGATTACGCCTAGATATTTAATTCGGTTTTCCCATTTTATGTCCGTGTTGTTAATTCTCAAGCAGCTAATGGGTGCGTGCTTAATTTTTTTCCTCATGAAGATAATTGCCTGGGTTTTTTCTGCGTTTAGTTTAATCCTCCAGGTATTACACCAGTCGTTGATCCTTTCCAGGTGATTTTGTAGTCGTTTTGTTATGGCATCGCACGAGATTCCTCTTGTGAAAATTGCCGTGTCATCTGCATATAGCGCAATTTCTGTGTCCTTTAGTTTTGGGATGTCTGCGGTGTAGATGCTGTAAAGAAGGGGGCCCAGGACAGATCCTTGTGGGACGTCGGCTGTCATTGTCTGTGTTGAGGAGATGCTGTCGTTTATTTTTACTTGGAACGTTCTGTTACAGATAAAGGAAGTCATTAGTCTGATCATTGCTGTTAGGATTTTAAATTGGTGCAGCTTGTATATTAAACCTAGGTGCCATACCTTGTCGAAAGCCTTAGAGACGTCAAGGAAGACGGCTCCCGTGGCTAACCCTTTGTTGAAAGCGTCGATTATTGCTTCCATTATTCTTGTCGTCTGATAGGTGGTGGAGTGCTCTGCCCTGAAGCCGTATTGTTCGTCGGGTAGAATACGTTTGTCTTCAGTTATTTCTGTCAGTCTTTTGTGAATTACTTTTTCTGTGATTTTACTGAAACCTGTCAGCAGACTTATTGGTCTGTAACTGGAGGTGAGGTTTCGGGGTTTGTTCGGTTTCGGGATTAGAATCGTTGTTGCGTGTTTCCATTGGGTCGAAAACACTCCAAGTTTCAGTGCTGCGTTTATGATTTGTGTTATTCTGTCTATTGCGTTCGGTGTTAGGTTTTTTAGCGCGGCGTTGTTGATGTTATCGCAGCCTGGTGCTTTCTTGGTTTTCAAGTTTTTAATTATTCCTTTTATTTCCTCGGGTGTTGTTTCCTCTATTTACGTGTTTTCTGCACTGCTGTTTAGTACACTCAGTACGGTTTCGCGTATTTTTTGCCTTTTGCGGAGTGGGTGTGTGCCGGCGTTCGGTTTAAACTGCCGCGCAAGCGCCTTTGCGAATTCCTCCGTTTTCTCCTCGACCGTGCATGCTACAGTGTCGTTTGTTGTTTTCAGTGGTGGAATCGTTCTCCTCTCCTTGTTTCTCAGATTCTTGGCTAATTTCCACGGTTCCTCTATTGTTTCGTTGGTGCGTTCTAGTTTGTCTTCCCATTCGGCGTTGTGCTGTTCGCGCAGTGCCGCTTTCAGTTGGTTTATCAGTCTGTTTAAGACGTTTTTGTCCGTCGGTGCCAACGTTCGTTGGAATACTTTGTTAGCTTTGCGCTTTCCTCTTAGTAGGTTTCTGATTTCCTGTGGGAGGGCGGTTGTCGTGTTGGCTGTCCGTTTCCTTGTGGCGGCCGCGAGTGCTGCTTTTATTTCGTTTTCTATCGTCCGTGCTGCTTCTTCTAGGCACAGGTGGCTTGTAATTTCTGTACAAGTGACGTTCGTCACATTATCTTTGAATTTGTTCGAATTTATGATAGTTTTCTCGATTGCTTTCCTGGCCGTTTTCGCTTGGAACTGGGTGTGCACTGGGTTGTGATCTGAGCTCAAGTCCTTGATGCAGGTTATTTCCACGTTTGCTGTGACGTTTTTCATAACGGCTATAGTCAAAATATCCGGCATTCGCTGAACTCCTGGAAAGTGTGTCGCTTCGCTCGGTGCAATTACTTGTAACTTCCGGTTTTCCGTGTACCGTAGTAATTGTCCGCCATTTGTGATTGTCACTCTGCAATTACATTGCGAGTGCTTTGCGTTGTAGTCTCCTGCGGCTATGGTACCTATATTTCTGTCGAATATTTTGTCCAGGTCGTCGGCGTTTATTTGTTTCTGTGGCGGCGAGTACAGTGCGTAGAGGGGTAACGGTCCGTCGGTTGTCTGTTCTTCTACTCCTACTGTTTCCGTGTCCGTGGTTGTTTCTACTTGCTGCAGTTCGTGGTGTTTTATGTTTCTTTTGATGACGATGGTGACTCCACCTCCGGCTTTCTCGCCTCTGTCTTTTCTGTAGACTTGCTAGTTTGCCATGTTCAGTTGGTTGCAACGTCTGAGATGCGTCTCGTTGATCAGTGCCACGTCGACGCTGTGTTCGTTTAGGTGTGCTACAAGTTCCTGTTTCTTGTTTTGTATTCCGTTTGCGTTCCAGAATGTAAGTTTCAGATTGTCTCTAGTTCTTCTAGTGGTCATTGTTGAGTATGAGCATGATGGTTGTGATTCTTCGGGTGAATTTTTCTGTTTCCTCTTTGCTGTGTCCCATTTCGGCAAAGTCGAACATCATTTATGTCAATTCTGCTCTGATTACTTCGTTGCTATTCCTTTTATTTTGGCTTGTTGAAGGTTTTCTCTCCGGGTTGGGGTTGTTATTTGTTCTTACCGGTTTCGGTATTTGGCTGGTTGTCGGTGTTTGGGCTGTTTGTCTCGGTGGTTGGGCTGTTTGTCTCGGTGTTTGGGCTGTTTGGCTTGGTGTTTGGGCTGTTTGTCTCGGTGCGGGCTTTGGTCTCGTTTCCTGCTGTCTTTGTTCCGTTTGTCTTGCTATTTCCGGTCTCGCCGGGCAGTTTCTCCATATAGAGGTGTGTTCGCCTCCGCAGTTTGCGCATTTAGGCGGCAGGGTTAGCGGTTTCTTGCATAGGTGTGTGCTGTGGTTCTGTCCGCAATTTCATGCATTTGTATTCGGCGTTGCAGTGCCTCTGCACGTGGCCGAACAGCTGGCATCGGTGGCATTGTGCGGTTTCTCCTCGTGTTTTCAATGGTTCCATTATCACGCACAATCCGTAGAACCGATCCATTTGGTAAATGGATTTATACTCTTTCCCAATTTCAATTAGGACTATTTGGATTGGCGTGGCTTCTCTTCCTTTCATCCTGGTCACTTTTATGGCCGGGTATCCGTTGTCGTTGAGATTCTCTTTGATTTCCTCCTCCGTCAGGCCGCAGGGAACTCCCTTCACTACGACCTTAAGGTTCCTTTCCGTGCTCAGTTGGTGGGTGTGAAATTCGTAGTCGTCTTCTTTCATTAACTTGTACATATTCTGGTAGTCCGTTATGGTTTTGGGCTGGATTCTTATCCCGTCCCTGGTAGACGTTGCCCTGGTGTAGTTAATGTTGTTCCTGTTTAGCTTCTTTGAAAGCCCTGCCCATTTCTCCTTGTTTCGTAGCACGATAGGAGTTTTGTTGTTGACGTTGTTTTTGGTGGGTGTTTCGGTTTCAGTGACTTCGGCGTCGTCGTGGTCGTTGTCACTGTCCCTTGTGTTTAGGCATGCATAATTATTCATACTCACCTGCACTCCTCACTGGCTTGACGTGGTTGGGCTCGTCAGTTTTGCGGTTTTCTTAGGAAACTGGAAGGTTTCCTCGTCTTCCGGGTCGGTTTTACGCTTGGGGGCGGCCTCGGTGGTGCTGTCCGTGTCCATTGGTGTGGGTTTCCTCCTCGGGGCGGCTTCGGTGGCTCTCCTCGGGGCGGCTTCGGTGGTTCTCTTTGGTTCTGCTTCATTGGTCCTCTCGGCGGCGGTCCTTCTGGTCGCGGCGGAATAATTGCTAAGTTTAACGTCTGCTTCGTTCGAAGTTTGGTTAAGCTGTCGAGGAATATAATATATCTTTAAGAGGGGTTAAATAATGCCTCTAATTCAAATAAGGGGGAGATTGAACTTTCTTGGCTGCTCCCATGAACAATCGAAGCTTAAATTCTCTAAATGCCTGAACATGTCTGGTCCTCTGGTTAATCTCTATAAGAAGGTTTTTATAGGCCTTCGCACGTTTTATAATATGTTTGGGGGAGGTAGATTTTAGCGTGGTAATAAAAACCCTTAGTTTCTGGACAAACTATAAAACTATAAAACAATTGGCATTTATCCAAAACGTGGGACAAAGGGCACGTTTTGGAATGTGCACTAATGGCACAGATGTCCAGTTCACTTCACAACACTTCCAATATAGAGAAACATTATATTTTTTATTTACAATAACAATTATCTTTTGTCAATATACAAAAATATAATTTTCTCGTTTGCGTTTTATAATAGTTTTTTCACTTTTGTACAAATTATATCTAATTTTTCAGTCATTTCCCTACACATAGTTTGATTTTCTCACTTTCTTTATTCGTCAACTTCGCGGTGGTTGATGCTGTTGGTGTATATCCAATTATCATGTATGTGCTTTGTGGTGTATCCGAAAAACATCGCTCAAACAATAGGTTTCGTCTTATTTTAACACATACAACAAATGTACTAATAATGATGATTATTATCATAGCATAAGAAAAGTAGCTGAGGTATAATACCTTTTCAGTGTGTACTTATAACATACAACTACGAGTTTAAATTGCAGATAATAGTTGCAGATATATGGTATGTTTCAGCTTTGTCATTCTAACGTCACAATTTTTGAAAATTGAAAAGGTTTAGAAAATAATTCAATTTCACAAATTTCGGCCTGGTTTGACGAGAATATCGGCTGCTGTTGTCTAGTAATATATTTATTACTCAAATAGGTTTTGCAGTGCTCGATCTCATTTTCTTTTAATACAATATAATTTTACTTATCAACACTGATACCTAGGTACTTGATTGAAGTTTGAATAAAGATATAATCGTTACTATTTTGTTTTATATTCCTTAAATTTTGATATTATATTCCTGGTGAATGTTGGATTACTATTGATTACTAGTTATTATTAGAATTCTTAATAATTTAAACTACTAAATCTATTTTAAATTATAACCAAAGTTTAAATATTAATTATGTACTAAAGCTAATCATAAAAATTCTTGATTGTATTAACATGGATTGTTTGTTGTCTCCGCCCTTTCTGAATTACAAAGTTGACCGGAGATAATTTTTCTATTATTATATAAGGTCCTATCCATTGTTTTTCTAATTTTTTGCTTCTACCCCTTCTAACTGATTTCGTCAAATAACAAAACTTTGTCATTTACTTTGAATTCCACGTTGTTTATTTTTTTGTCATAATAACGTTTGGACGTATGTTTATTTTTTATTAACATTTTTTGTGCATCTGCGTGACAAATCGTCATATTTTGGCGTAACTCAGAGATATAATCATTGTATGTATAATTTTGTTCCCGAGATTTGATTAAGCTTATTTTTGTTTTTTTTAATAATATTAATTATATTTTAATAATTATATTATATTCAATTAGTTGGGCATACTATTTTTACAGTGTAAAAGAATCTATCTCTCGTCCGAAAAATGCGGTCTTTCTCACTTTTGCACTAGCATAGCATCTCTCTGCTTTGAGCATGTTACAAATTTTATATCTGCGCATTAAAGTTCGCTATTTTGAGATACTATAGAGATACTGCGGAGATACTACTGAGATAGTCTGGAAAAATACTTCGGTGTCGGATTGAGAATAAACTCCATTTTTCAAAAATCAAATTTCAAAAATTGTAACCCCAACATGAGTAAAATACAAAGAATCGATAATTTTAATACTGACTGGGAAGAATAATATTGTTTCGTTAATATTAAAGATAAATGTGTTTGTTTGTTGTGCGGCTGTAGTGACGAAAAACATAATATTGAACGTCACTTCCAGACAATCCATTACACATTTAATACCAGTTATCCACTTAAATCTGAATTAGGCCTAGGCCGCACCACGGCTAAACCGCCGCGGTTTTCAACCGCGTGATTTTATGACTCAAGTAAGTTAATACAAGCGGCCTCACTTGCGGTTTTTTCCCGCGACTGATTTTTCCCATAGCGTACTGTGTGTTTCTCAACAGTGCGGTACGGTACGGTACAGTAAAATCGACACTGTCTGCCCAACAGTCAATTTTCACCAGGCCAGTGGTAAAATCTAAATATGCCACCATTGCTTCTTTGAAAATTTCTCAAATGCTCGCAAAGAAGAAAAAGCCTTTCCAGGATGGGGAATTGGTAAAAGAAGCATTTTTAGCTGGTGCCGATTGCTTGTTTGAGGGATTTCCCAACAAGCGTTAGATTATGTCAGCAATACAAGACTTACAGTTGCCTGATAGCACCGCCACAAGAAGAATATACAACATTTTAACAGATTTTGCAAACTCAATTAAAGAATGATTTGGAGATATGTGAATGGTTCTCACTACAATTTGACGAGTCTACAGACATTACAGACACAGCACAGTTAGCAGTTATGGGGACAATGATATTTAGTGATTTTAGTATAAATAAAGGACTACTAAAAATATTACCAATGAAAAGACGAACATCAGGCGAGGATATTTACAACCTACTAGTAACATATGCAAAATCCATAGATAAGCCTTTTGCACAAGCTATCGGCGATAACCACTGATGGAGCAACAGCAATGGTTGGTAATATCAATGGAATTATCGCCCTCTGCAAGAAAGACAAATCATTTCCTAACTTTATCTAGTCTTACCATTGCATTATCCAGCAGAAAGTTTTGTGTAAAAAGATTCTCCCTTTCGGACACGTCATGAAAGTGGATATTAGAATAGTAAACCTTATACGAGCAGCCCCTTTACAACACCGCCTTTTCAAAGATCTATTGGAAAATTCTTCATAGTGATGTACGTTGGCTTAGTAAGGATAATACTCTTTCAAGATTTGCCTATTTAGTTGATGAAATAAAATATTATCTCAATTCTAAAAATATAAATTTTGTTGAATTATCGAATTCTTCCTGGTTTGTGGATTTGGGTTTTATCACAGATATAATGGAAATATTAAATAATTTAAACTTGTATTTGCAGGGGAAAAACTTACATATAGCTACAATGATAGGATATGTAAACTCATTTAAAGCCAAACTGGTTATGTGGATAACACATCTTCAAATGAAGAAATTTTCCAAATATGAAAAAATTTATAAAGACGCTGAAATTGATTTTTCATCAATAGTGCCCGCCACCTGACCAGTACTATAGAATGCGCTCTTAAGTGCAAAAAGGTTGGGGACCCCTGGTCTATAACTTGGGTCCGAAATGTTTCAAGTGCAATAATGGCTTGTGGTCTGTTACTATAGTAAATTTACTGCCGTACACGTAGGGTATAAATTGTTTGCATCCGAATACTATAGCTAACATTTCACGTTCTGTTGTCGAGTATCTTCTTTCGGCGTTATTTAAAGTCCTTCTAATATAGGCAATTGGCAAATCTTTACCTATAACCCCTTGATTAAGAATACATCCTAAAGCATAACCGGAGGCATCCGTTGTGATAATAAATGGCTTTTCGAAGACAGGGTATTGTAGAATGGGCGAACTTGTTAGTTTCTCCTTCAAATTATTAAAAGCAAACGTTCAGTTTTCGTCAAAATTAAAAGGAACTTTATCTTTTAATAAGTTGGTTAAAGGTTTCGCGATTTTTGAAAAATTCTCGATAAATCTTCTATAATAGGATGCCAGGCCCAAAAAACTTTTAATATCCGTTTTTGATTTAGGGTTTGGGTAATTTTTCACAGCCTCTATTTTCCTGGGGTAGGATAAAATTCCATTTTATGATATCTGGTGCCCTAGATAATAGACTTCACTCCTTAAAAATTGACACTTTTCGGGTTTTAATTTTAAATTAAATTTCCTTAGTCTTTGAAAAACGTCAAGTAATTTAGAATTGTGGTCCGAATTTTTGTTTATTTTCCTAAAATCTACTACTACGACCAGCAGTGGCGAATTCCATGGACTATTGCTAGGTTCGATTATGTCATCCCCAAGCATTTTATTAGTCTCTTCAATTATAATATTCTTATGGGCATAGGGCAATCGGTAAGGGCGTGTATTAATGGGTGTAGTTTCAGGCTTAAGTTTAATTTTATGGGTAACGGTTCGAGTGCAGCTTAATTTTTCAACTTTCAAATGGAAGATGTCTTCGTTTTCTATCAACAATCTCGATATTTTATGTTTATTATAAGCATCCAAATGTTCTAAATTTATTAATTCTAACATATTTTGTGAACGTTTTTATCATTTTCGTAACAATTTAACTCCTCGAAATATTTTATAGGCAATAAACTACCATTCGGCGTTTTGACAGCTATATTCTCCTCAGAAATATTCAACAAGCTTATTGCACATGTATTGTTATTAACTTCAGTTAAACTGCCTCCCATATATAAGTTCGGTTTTAATATTTGAGGTTCGCATATACCTATAGAACCATCTCTAAGACATGAATAGGCGTTAATAATAATTTCAGATCTCGCGAGGACCTCAATATTTTTTACAAAAATTTCCTGTGGTAATATTTCTAAATGATCATGATCTAAATGCTATAATTTATTTTTATAATCGATAATTATATCATTTTTTTGAAGGAAATCTATGCCTAGAATTCCATCAAATGCCAATTTAAAATCATCCTGTACAATGTGAAATTCATGTTCGATAACTTTTAATCCAATTTTAACAAAACCTATGGTGGTATCTAATGTCTTTACAAATTCCGCGATTCCAGTTAGTCGTACTGGATTGTTATATATTATTACTTCATCTTTAATTTTATCAAGTTTTACTAACGATATATCTGCTCCTGTGTCAATTAGTAATTGGGTTTTGTTTTCAAAACAAATACCGATATCAGTGCTAACAGATTGATGTTTAAACTCTCCGATAGTATAACTGAGTATCGCATTTTCAGTTCCTATAAAAATTATCGCTATTTGGGTTTCTATTAAAATTATCTCTATTCTTCTTTCGGATCTCTATTCGAATTTCTGTAAAAAGTTTTATCCTGGCTTCTATGTGAATCCGAATAAAAGTTCTTGTTTGGACTTTCGTATGAATTCTCGTGTTTCTGCTGATAAGTATATTTATCTTTTTCGTACTTCTAAAATTTTTTTGTTATCATTACAATTCGCAGATAATTTATTAAAACTACAGTTTTAATTTTCAGTTTTATGGTTACTCTCTTTTGTGATTATCTCTATTACAAATAGTACAATGTAGTTTAAATTTGATGCTCTTGGTAACTATTTTAGAATTTCCCCTAAGAAGAGCATCGTCCTGTGTTGTGTTTTCTTCAGATTCGGCTAACGAAATTGCTTGCTCTAAAGAATTTGGTCTGTTAAATCTAACAAATTGTTTTATTTCAGGAGACAAACCTCGTACAAAAATATCTAAAGCTTCTACTCTTGTTATTTCATTAGCGAGACTTAATTGTTCGGGATTGTAAGTTTCTGAATTGCAATCGTATATTTTTTGAATTAAGTTAATTATTTTACTTTTATAATCTAAAACATTCTCGTCTTGATTTTGAAAATTTCTTGAAAATAAGCAATATTGCCCGATTCACCAAATGTGTTTAACAAAAGACACCTCAATTCCTGCCAAGAGTTAAATTCATGATTATTAACTGCTTCAAAAGCTTTATCCTTTAAATTAGCTTGTATGTATACTAAAATATAAAAATGATTTACAGGCGACGTTATTGAGAAAGCTCTATTACAATTTTTTATAAATGTATCCAAATTTTCACCCCCGCTGTACGATTCAATAAATTTTAGTGCTAATTCTACACTAACTTCAAAATTTGCGGTTACCATATTAATGTTTGTAAAGTTATCTACCTATATATCTAACGAACTATCCTCGTTTGAAATGTTTAAAACGTCTTCTTAATTTTTCTAATTTCTTTTTGGGCCATGTATACATTTTTAGTTAAACATAAGATATACAACAAATGTATTTTAAAAGAAAAAAAATTAAATTTGTTTAACGTGCGATTCGGAATATAACAACCAGCAAACAAGACAAGATAAAAAGATAAACACATAAACATCTCCTTAACCAATAACGAAATCAAGGACGTCTGACGAAAAGGATGCTGATAGGGAGTGCTGGTCCTTGACGACTCGAAGACTGTTCCTCTAGGCTGATGTAGATGTGGGTGTTTGTGATGGTTTTTGGTGAGGGTAGCGTGTAGACGACTTCCAAAAACCGTGACCGCTGCCACCTATGTTGTGAGGCTGCCACCAATGTTGTGAAGGGGGTTGTGGTGTGAACCAACGCCGACTTCAAAGTTGAGAGGGAAGGACTGCTGGCCAACAATTCTTCGGACTCTGAGATATATCTAAATATCTCGGGATCTTGTAATGTAATGTTCACCGATATTCGCAAGGCACGTAGTTTGTCGAATAATAGTCGAGTTGGTTTTAACAATTTAATTAAACAATAATACAACGAAATATCTTAAGACTTAAGAACTTATAGCTTACCCACTGTACACTTTTCTCTCTTGTTTCTTACTTGTTACTGACAACTGGGGAATGGTATTTATACCATTCCTAATATAATATATCTTTAAGAGGGGTTAAATCATCCCTGGACAAACTATAAAACTATAAAACAATTGCATTTATTCAAAACGTGGGACAAAGGGCACGTTTTAGAATGTGCGCTAATGGCACAGATGTCCAGTCCTGGTTTTTATTACAACAAAATCGCAAATAGCATATCTGGAAAGCACATAATTATTGAAACTATTTTGCGTCATTTAAAATTCATGTACTCGAATATTAAAGATTACACTTCTTATGGCTTATATATATATATATATATATATATATATATATATATATATATATATATAGGTGAATTTCTTGTACAAGGATGATACCACAAAAATCGCTAATGGAGAACACATAATTACTGCAACAATATCGCGTCGATTAACATTTTTGTGCGCCATTATTATAGATTTCACCTCTTAGGGCTCATGCAGTTCGGGGTGAATTTTTCGAACAAGGATTTTAAAAATCGTAAATAGCATATGAAGAACACATAATTATTGAAACAATTTTGCTTTATTTAAAATGTATGTTCTCGATTATTAAGGATTTTACCTCTTAAGTTCAGGGTGAGTTTTTCGTACAAGGGTGCGAAAGCAACAATCGCGAATAACATATCTGGAGAGCATATAATAAAATCGTGTCGGTTTAAATTTCTGTGCTCGAGTATTAAAGATTTCACCTCTTATGGTTCGGGGTGAATTTTTCGTTCAAGGGCGCGAGCACAAAAATCTCGAATAGCATATCTAGAGAGCAAATAATTATTGCAACTATTTTGCACCGGTTAAAATTTCTGTTCTCGATTATTATAGATTTTACCTCTTGAGGCTAATAGAGTTCGGGGTAAATTTTTCGTACAAGGGTCTCAAAAATCGGGAATATCATATCTGAAGAACACATAATTATTGCAACAATATCGCGTTGCTTAAAACTTGTTTGCTCGATTATTATAGATTTCACCTCTTATTGCTCATTCCGTTCAGGGTGATTACTTGAAAACACATAAATAGCACATAATTGTAGTGATTATTTGGTATCGGTATCCCAATTTTTCGGATGGGTGGGTGCTAGCTTGACTGGAAAGTTAGCACCCCCACTAGTAAAATTTGATTCTTTCATTGAAGGATTCGAGCACAAAAATCGCGATTGCGGCACATAATTAGCACATAAAGAGCACATAATTCTGGTGTTATCAAATTTGACTTTGAAGAGGTGTGGGTGCCAGCTTTATAGACCTATGTTAGTATTTTACTTATAAAATACATTGATTCATTTAGAACTTTAAACTCGGGTATTCGAGTGAAATCTCTGCGGGATTTATAAAACTCGATTGTGTTGGGTTTTATTACAAATCTTATTGTTTATTTTTGTTCAATATTGCCATTGCTGTCTTCTTGAAAATTTAACTCTGCTGAATCTGCCATCAGTTTTATTACCCTGTATTTTTCAAGTGTTGCAATTTGTTATAATTGTATTTTCGTTTATTTATGCAACGAGTCCAAAGCGCTTCAGAAATTTGTTGCACAATACCTAGCAACCAAAACAACACGGGATTATTCACTCCGAGGACCCCCGGGTTGGGTAATAAATATAAACCCATTGCTGATTTGGATCCCTTGCTGAAAACATTTTAATGCTAATAGGGCTTTTGCTGGCTCACAGAAAAACAACGGATAGCAAAAACAAAATAAAAATCAACCGGTAGAAATATTTGCGAAATCGAATTAATATTGAAAAGGCGGATGATAAAATTTCATATTAAAGTCAATCAAGATGATTGATGGAATATATTAAATTCTTTGTTTTTATTAAAACCTTATTTGAAAGGGAAAACTGTATATACACAAAGTACGAAATATTTTATTGATAAAGGATTTATTATTATTAGCTACGTTTCGCTATGTCTTTTATTCAATATGTCTACCTATTATTAATTCAGTTTGATTTTGCATAATTTAAAAGATGTTTGGGCGTAAAAAACTGTGTCAGAGTTGAATATTAGTAAACATTAAGAAATTTAGTTCACCTATCGTTTATTTATTAAAAAGTAGTTTCACCTTTTTAGCACAATTGCAAATTGGTCAAAGCAACAGAGGCGTTTTTCTTGTTTATTTATAAAATGCTAAATAGAGAAACTTTTGTGTAGATGAAAATCAAGAGATAACAATTTTTATTGAAAAAATTGGTTTTGGAAAAAGACGAATATCTTAATGTATGTTCCAAAATGAGACAGTGCCAATATGTACATGACACGGTTCTGCGGTGGAAAACATAACTTGGTGATAAATTGAACTTGACATTTCACATTGACCTATATAGTGATATCACTGCAAAAATAATATTTGGAAACGAGATCGTGCGTTGCAACACTAAACATTTATTCATATATAAAAAACAACTTAAGTTGCATATTTTTTAGCAACAGTACAGTTTTATTTTTTGAGGTGTAAGAAAAACATAAACTGCCTGCAAAGAAACTTATATTTCTAAAGCCTATTAAAGTATTGACTTGTCTTGATACAGTGTATAGAAAATAAAACCTGTTTGAGTTTCGGTATATATCGGAATCTATCGGATATTCGAAAATTTATATAGAGAGCTCCAGCAATTTTAAAAGACTTGTTACTAAGGTTTCATCTCTAAAAGTGCATCATGTTTACTTTAATTATCTTCCTACACTGCATTGCCCTTTGTTGTGCTGGATATTCAGGTAATATATACAAAAACAAATAAATTGATTCCGAAGCACGTTCTGGATTAATAATTTCTGATATCGCGAAAATCTGGTGATAACAACAAATGACTGCGTATTAAAAAAAAGTTTTTTTAGATTACACTATATTTAAAGATCATAGCTTTTCCTCGCCATGTGTCACGTTAATGCTAAACCAAAGCCTATTACTGTCAAGGCAATTTATGAACAATTGTTTCAATTATTTTGCGGTTTGCAAAATTATTAAGTTTTTATAGCTCAATTACGGTTAATGGACAAAAAAGCAATTTTGTAAAATAATTGTTTTGGAAATAAAAAAAAGATAATGTGTCAATATGATGTTTGCTTGCAAAAGATATTGACTGTTTTGCAACAAATTTTTGTCGGTATATTTACAAATTCACATAAATTAATAATTTATTTTGGTTTGCACTTGCGTAAATGATAATGTTTGTTTTTGTTAAAAATAGTGAAACATTTCAATACTTTTTGGAGAAAATCTTTAAATTCGACAATATTTAGTGTGATTTCGTTTGATTTGACGAAAAGTAAAATACTAATTATACTTATATTTATATTTCTAGTAAATTTACATTAAATTTGGATATTTTTTTAACACAAATAAATTCTATTTATAATTTGAAAGGGCTTATGGAAGATTGAGAAATTCTTTTTAATTTCTTGAATAAGTCCTTTTGTTCTCCATTCACTTCCATTTATGTATATTTGTATTTAATGTGTATATCAGATGTATATTTCTAGGTGTGGAGGACAATAAATTATTGAATTATATTATTTTTTATCAAAAAGGAATTTGAGACAAAATGCCTAAATTCAATGAAAATAGTTTCCCAAAAAATTTAAATTTCACTTAATTATCGTTGCCAAATTTCATAATAGTTGAATCAAAAATATCTAAACTCGCAATTTTCATTGCCAAATTTCATAATATTTGGATAAAAATTATGTAAATTTCTCACAATTGTCATTAGTTAAGTAATAGTTGAATCTAAATGGAATATATTTTATAAATCTTGCCTGAAAAATTGAAATAGAAACAGAAAATTAATAACAAACTAATAAAAAATTGTTTGGTATACACTGATCTATGGTATTAAGAAAATATTAATAGAATTGAATTTAATCTTATAGTCGAATTTTGTGCGTTTAGTCATATCTTCAATTCTGTTAATTTTTGTCTGTCCAGTCATATCTGTTTATTTGTGTGTTATTTATATTTAAGTTATGTAATATAATCTTTATGTTTGCTCGCTTTGAAAGGTTTGTAACATTGTTGAAATATTTTCCTATAAAATGGTCGATGCAATGAAAATTAATTAAGCACGTTGTGAGTTTACTTTGGAAACAATTAAAATTTGCGCTGCTGGTAATTTTAGTGAAATGAATAAACAACGATATTTCATTTTAGACATTAAATTAATTAGCAGAAACCTAATAAAAAAATGTAATCTAAATATTTATAAAAATATGTTTATATTTTTTTATTGCAATTAAAGAAAGTTTATAAACATTTCAATTTTTTTTTGTAAGAAAAGTTTGATATTGCGAATTAAAACAGCTTTAAAATGGTATAACTCGACATGTTTCACATATTTCCGCAAAGATTTCCCGCATTTGAATAATTTAATATACATTTACATTCCTACCTTGATAAAAGCATCGAGGTCATTTTCCAGCCGGAAAATTCACCGCTGAAAAGAAACGAAGTTGCGCAACATTAATATTAAAATATTTTTAGGTGCGCCTCAACCAAAATTACAGCAATAAAACCAACAACAAAAATCTCTCTATGATAAATACATTGTTTAAACATTAAAATTTTTATAATTATTTCCGAATTGAATATCCACACGAAAAATATTATTAAATTAAAGGCTGTAAAATAGTTTGGAAATGCAAAACGATTTCAGATTATTACGCAGAGAAATTGTTATGTAATTACATGGAAACTGTGATGGAAAATCTCCCGTGAAATTGAATTATTCTTATTAGTTTTCCTACAGAACAAAAAAATAATTTACTTTTAATTAAAGCTATAAAACTGCCCTAACTGAGGAAAAATCTGAGAATCTGAGGGAAAAAAATGGTTAAAAATCCATTAGTATAATTTATTCTTGTTATATAATCCTATTAAAATTTGAATATTTTTAACGGGTAAATATAATTAATTTTAATTGCATCCCATAATTTTTTCGCATTGAAATGCGGAATAAGGAATTTTGTTTGAAAATTTAAGTTTCCACAGAAATTATTCAATTAAATTTATTTCCGGTGAAACAATGGAAAGATTTGAGCAATTTGCATTTAGATGCGAATCTTGGTAAAATAATATGAATCTGATTGCATAAAACATTTGAATTTATAGGGAGCTTCGCGAATGGGGTGGACGGGACAGGACAAGGCTACGGGTATTCCGGGAGCGTGCAATATGGACAACCAGGTCAAAATTTAGGACAAGTCCCAAACTTTCCAGTGTTCGATTTCAATAGCTTCTTATCCGGTTACTTAAATTCTCTCCGTAAATACCACGAGCAATTCGCTAACAAGTAAGTATCCATTTTCATTTGCCATGTTTTCTCTTGCGAATTACTTATTCTTTTTTGTTTCTTTCTCGCTATCAAATGATTACTTTGCTGATTACGGAAACTTGGCGATCAATCCATTTGTATGTATCCCAACTTCCGTCGATACGAAATTGTGTCCAGTATATAATGACACAAAACATCATTTTATCACGGTGGCGGTAAACTAATTCTCTTCACTCTTCTCTTTTACACATTTCTTCTAGCGCCGCTAATGCTTACGCTATCACTTCCAACGATCCTAACACCAATGTTAAAGCTGAAGCTTCCATTATTTTTGCACCTAAACCTAAGTATAAAAAAAAACATAAAAACTTCCAAACAATTTTATTCCATAACAAAATTTCTAGCATACATCAAAATGTTGCTTCTGGATATGGATACCCTGATGGATTTTCTGGGGCTGGATCAGGGGGAGGTTTTTCAGGTGGATTTGGTGGAGCTTTCTACCCAGGAGTGAATGGAATTGTTCCACCAACTGGAGGTCATGGAGAAGGTGCCGTAGCTTCAGGATCTATTGGTCCTGGAGGAACTTACCAAACTGCTGCTGTCTACCCAGAAAATGCTGTAAAACAACCAGAAATTCCTTACAACGAAACCTAAAATGTTTTCATTTCCAGAATAATCCAAATGTTGTGAATAGATTTGCAGAGACTGGTGGTGCACCAGGTAAGCCAAACTCTTTTTATGGCGTTTTTACTTCAAGTCATAGCTCAAGCTCCAATGTTGACGGCAAGAAAACGTCCGTCCATGAAGCTCAAACCACTGTTAACGACAATGGAAAGATTACGACATACAAGGTTAAGAACCCTTGAAGCACCTTAACCTACTTAAACATTCATATTTATTCTGTGGCTGTTATTATCTTTTTTAAACAATAAATAATATATTTGGCTTTATTCCATTAAAAGGAAATCAACAATATTTATTATTAACTATTAATCGATGTTTAATAACTCATTATCTATAATCGTTTGTATATTTATTTATTGTTGTTTTATTTGTTTTCTAAAGCAAAATACTTTATTTCAAAAATATATTTTTTTCTTCTAAAAAGAATATTAATTACCTCATTTCATTATCCTGTCTTACTTTCTCCTTATAATTCGTCCTTATGGCTAATAATAAATCAGTCTATACGTGTAAAAACGAGACAATAAGGGAAATCCCTATAAAAAGAAAGTTTTTCTCTCAAGATGTTTTTCATTTGTGTATCTGAAATTTTTGGAAAAAAAATATGTATTTTTTGATTCAACAAAATCAAATCAAATATTAGATTGAACAGTGTAAATTAAGTTTTATATTTATTATAAAGAGTTATATAAATATAATATTAAAAGTTTCATATTTCTTAATTGTTTCTATATTTACATTTAATTAATTTGCAAAGTTTTCGTTTACTTTGAGGAATTTATTACTGTAACACAGCTGTCTGTATAAGTAGTGTAAAAAATGGGTGATTGAAGCGGAAATATTGTTTGCAATCTAAACCAAATCGAGTGTTTTTAGCTTCATCAACGATTTTACTCTCTGCAACTAGTCCGACTGTTCAAGTAGTTCTTTGTTCACGTAAAATAAAACGATATTTCAAGTACAATTTGGACCAAACAACCCGAATCTACTTCCATTTCCAATGAACGTGCGCAATTTTTAATTGAATCGTCAATAACAAACTGACAATTGTCATTTGCAACAACTGACAATTCTCATAAAAAAAACTAGATTCATATTGGTATTGATATCATTGAATTATGGAACATAATTCCAGGAAATTAGACTAAATGGTGGACAGACTGAATTTCTTTTTTAATACTTGCAAAAACTAGTTCCTTTAAACCAACGATCTGTTTAACTTCAACAAATAAATTATTATAATTAGTTGCTCCCACTGGATCCCTCAGTTGTTTGGCGGCTCTATTCTAGACAACTCATGTGGTTTGGTCCACTTAGGGTTTCTGGTTCGGATATATCCGAACCGCAAAACCGCGTTTTTCTGTGCAAAAACCGAAACCGCATAACCGTCATAAAAAACCGCGGTTTTCGGTTTTATCTAAAGATAAATGAAAATAACATACATTGAATTAGTGCTCCCAACCAAATCTTGCCAAAATTTTCTTCAGGTGTTATGACCTTTATTCAAAAGGAATACGAAGAAAGAAATGATTTTAAAGTTTCAATAATTTCCTTTAAAAGCAAATGGACAAAAAAATTAGTACTACGCTAGTTGAGTGGACTAGTTTGAGAAGCCGAAGATACTTAAACATTAATACTCATAGAGAAAACAATTTTTAATGCAATTCAGGCTTTCTGAGAATTGAAGCAACTTGTTCTGAAAATAATATCGTAATAAGTGTAGAAAAACATTTAGTTTCATTTAGTATCAGTTTTAGAAATGATATAGTAACGTTGTCAAAGATTTCGCAATGCGGTTTTTAGTCGCGCTTAACACAAACTTTCCTTTCACCAAAACATTAAATTTTTTTCGCTATCTGCAAAATTGCGAAAGCTACAGCGGAAAAACCACCGCGAGTACGCGAAATTCGACCTATATTAGCAAGTTAAACTTTGCAGCGACGTCGCGATGCCGCTGTCAAAGATTTTGCAACGCGCTTTTCACTACCGCTTCCTGACAAGCTTTCCCTTTCACAAAACGTCAAACTTGTTTCGCTAGCTTGAAAATTACGAAAACTACGGCGGAAAAACCAGCAGTCGCATTAGGAAATTGAACTTTCAGGTGGCGTCGCGATGCCGCTGTCAAAGATTTCGCAACGCGGTTTTCAGTCTCGCTTTCCGACCACGTTTTATTCTAACAAAACGTTGAATTTGTTGCGGTAACTGCAAAATTTTAGTTAGTTAGTTATCGAGCGATTTCAACGCGGTTTTCAATTTCTGGTCGCAAAAACCTAAAAGTTTGATTGAGTCTGGGATTTATTGCCGTGGGAATATAATTGAGTAAGATACTACACATGACGATGCCCAGGTAATAAAAAAAAATGGTACAGATTGTCCTGCTGAACCAAAAATTTGCAATAACCATACAATTAATTCATCTCGCTGTGTGTGACACTTTTTACAAGAAATTATCTCAAGTAGGAAACAGCAGCAACAGTGAAGATGAAGATTTATTTCCTGAAGAATTGCAAGAAGAAGATGTGGATAATGAGTATTACGTCGAAGAAGATGAAATTAAAAGTAATTTACAAATGGTAAGAAAACTTCAAACGTCTTCAAACGTTCTATGATATTTTTCATTGAAGCTTTGCTTATATCAGAACCAATTAATTTCTTTTCCAAGAATCTTATTATACCTTGTGCTGTAAATATGTTACAATCATCGCTGCTTTATGATGTTACTGCTACGCTTACTGGAGATAATTTCATAACAATTGAAAATTAACATTTTCAATTAAATGCACTGAATTTAAATCAGATAGAATCTCTGTTAGAATAGAATTTATCCAGACAACAATAAGGTTGAAGTGGAAGGTGAATGATAGGCAAATTCAGAAGAATTAGAAGAAGTGATCAATCCAAACTATTCCTTGCAAGACGAACTACAAAAAGCTATTCAAGAAGAATTAAACAGAAATACTTATATGCAAACAAATCGCTATCCTAATTCTATGAAAAAGGAGTTTTATTAAATATAAAAGAACTGCTGAGAGAACAAAAAGATTAAATATTTTGTTTCAAGCACTCTGCAATTAAAGCTACATCCACCTACTCCGAAAGATCATTTTCCCTAAGCGGCAACTTTTGTACAATACTAAGATCTCGTTTAAATATCAGACACTACCACCAAAAAGTTCTTAAAAACCGAAACCGCGGTTTTTAATTTTCAAAAACCGAAAACCGCGGTTTTGAAAAAGTGCGGATATTCAGAAACCTAGGTCCACTTAACTCGTCTGGTGTCACACTGTGCGTTTAAGAACATGTGTTCTTCCTCGTTGATGTGGTGTTTCGTGGGAGATAGCATATCTCGTAATGATAGTTTCGACTATATCTACACTGAGTGCATGGTGTAAGTCGCTGTTACGCACATACCATCGCGCATTGGCGATGGTAGTTACATTTTGTTTTGGTAACGTTGGATTATGTTCGCGCTCTAATGGCGTACAGAAATTTGGCAAGGAAAAATTGGGGTTGTAACCCCACAATCCTGCGATGGATGTACACCATGATAGTGAGACCTGCGATCACTCACGGGGCAGTTGCGTGTGGAAGTAGAATCAAGCTGGCCTCTAAGAGGAAGCAGCTTGAGAAGATTCGAGACTGGCGTGTGTCTGCAACGCGGGGGCGATGGGGTCATGCCCGACAGCAGCAATGGAACTTCTGCTGGATCTGACTCCGTTGCACCTTGTCGTGGAGAGGGCCGCCAGATCGGCGATTGTAAGCTTCCGAAGGAATACCCAGATGTAAAATAATCGGGAGCAGAGACCGGAACAGCCTCGCTGCCAAAATCCCATGGCTGGAAGCACCAAAAGACGAAATGGTATGCAAATAGCATTTCGAGAAATCTATACAGCAATGTGTAGTAGTATAGCCGATTGGAGCGACGAATCCTCAGCTTACCACATCAAGCAAAATGCTATCAAGTGGTATACATATGGTTCGAAGACACAGGAAAGTACTGGTGCAGAAGTGTTTGGACCTCGTACCAAATACTTCGAATCCAAGGGAATATTCCCAAGTATCTTCCAAGCAGAGGTACATGCAATTGAAACATGTGTACAATTTAACCTCGACAGGAATTAACACAAAAAATGAATTGCTATCCTGTCAGACACCCAATCAGCCATTAAGGCTATTAGCTCATACACCATCAGATCTAAACTGGTATGGGACTGTGTGGAAAAGCTAAACAAGCTAGGCAGAGAAAATAAAGTAACGCTTTACTGGGTTCCAGGACACAGTGGTATAGCCGGAAACGAAGAAGCCGATCAACTAGCAAACAAGGGATCCAGTAATCCCTTTATTTTTCGTCCGGATCCCTTTTGCGATATGAGTATGACCATCCACAAAAGTTTAGTTTGAAGAAATAAGGCAACAATTGATGAAATCCTGGAAAGAACTTCCACGGCTACGACAATCCAAAGTAATGCTGGGATCTTTTAACCAGAATAGAAGCTTGTCTGAAACTACACAGGAACAAGCTTAGAATTTTGACAGAAGCCCTAACGGGACACTGCAGATTTAGAAAACACCTCAAGACCCTAGGCCTAGAAGAAGATGACAGATGCAGATTCTGTGGCAGCATGAGGAAACTCCCATACATCTGCTCAAAAATTGTGGAGCACTACTTCGCAAGAGACAAATGTACTTTGGCGCCCACTGCTTGAACGCAAAAGAATTGCAGTCCTTGAATCCCACCCAGATCCTGAAACTCCTAAAGGAATCAGTACTAGAGGAGGCGCTCTAAATGGGTAAGTATACCAACTTTAGAAGAAGAGGGTGGGGTACAATAGATCTATGAAGGTCGCTGTACAAGTCACCAGCAAATCTACAATCTATGGTTAGCTTGTTGTGCATTGTTGGTTCGGAGCGATGTCCTAGGAACCAATACATTTTTCGTGATTTCAATTGGACTTCCTCTTTTTTTTTCTATTCCTTCCATCGGAGTCATGCCCAGGTACTTTGCTGTGTTGGCAGGCTAGATAGTTATGCCGTTAATATTAAGGGGTCTGTTTTCAATATTTTTATTGGTAAACTTGATGTATTATGTATTTCTTCCTGTGTTGTTACGGTCCTAGTGAACTTTGACCTCCTCCCCCTGCCTACACTTGTACTTGGTGTCTAGATCTTAGACACAAGTATAGGGTGTACTTACAGCTTTTAACGTGGGTGGCGAACCACTATTTTCTTTTCTTGGCAGATTGAGCCACCGTCCCCCCGCGAATGCAAATCACCTTGACGTGGTGTAGGGCTTAGCTTCGTGCTGCCCTTTGGACGTTGCTGATGCGAGGAGCACTGCCCAGGCAGGGCGACTCGTGTCTGGGCGGACTCTGGGTTCCGAACAACTAAGAAGTTCCCCACCCGAGGAGTTCGCAATCTGGCTGAAACAGTTCCTGGCAAAAACGGGGTGCCCTAGCTGAATGACTGCCGTCTAACCCTTCCTGACTTACGGCAGACACCCACTTACTTCCCTTTCTACTGTCAAGGCCTCACTTGGCCTAACTCTTGTTCACTTCAGATCTAAGGATCTTCTGTAATCTATCTTTTTCCGCCTTTAAACCCTAATCCAAGCTGTAAGCTACCGTGGTGATGGATGGATGGCACTGGGGTGATTTCAGTGTCGCTAACGGTGCACCCGGGATACAGGGCGCCCTTCCGGTGTACTTAGCCTTACTCTTGCATGCGGGGCTCTGCAAGGGCGGACCACTTATTTCCCTAGCTACTCGTGGGAACAAAAATGAATTCAAATAAAAACAAAAAAACAAATATACCCAAACCAGCTACAGGGGAACATCCACTGGATGTAGACCTAGTAGAACAGCTTAGAACCGAAGCAGCGCCAACAGGCCTAACTTCGGTTCAAGACATGATATTGGGGGAGGAGGATGTCGCTGTGGTTGACAGCCGCAGCGATAAGACTCCTTCTCCTAATGGGTCACCTCTGAGGGGAAGTGGATCAACCACTAGACCCACAGAAGGTGCCCCAAGCACAGCTACCTCGAGCTTGCAAACAACGCAAGAAAAGAGGTACAGAATAAGTGGGTCGCAACGCAGGAAGATGAAAAAGGAGGCCGCTAGAGCCAAACTTAACCCTCAACTGCGTGTGACCGACAAGCCGGCGGCGGGAGCGGACGCACCAACTGGCACTAGTGCCGGGAGTGGGTCTGGGACTGCCGTCGTCAAAAGGCTGAGATCTGAGGATAGTACACCGTCTCCCAGACGGAGCTATCCTCGGCCTCTGGAGCCTAAAAGGCCCAGGACGGAGGGGCGCTGTGGAATAAACTTGGTGCTAGCTCACAGAGCAAGCCTAGGCAGTCCTACAGCGGAGCTCTCTCTGCCTGCAAAATGGCTATTGTTCTTCAGAAATATCCTGAGAAAAAGATGACAGAAGTACAAGGTAAGCTTCTGCAATCAGAGCTAATGAGGGAGATCTGGAGCTGTGAACCAGGCACAGGCCCCCATTTTATAAACAGCTTTGTCGACAAGTTCGTAGTTTACGTTACCTGTGCCGACGAAGCCGCAAAAGTCTGGCTCCTGGAGAAGTTGGCCAAGCTTAAACCTTGGGAGGGGGCAATTCTCAGAGCGGGTACCGCGAGAGATATTGTCCGTATATTGTACGACCAAGGTGGCGGTTTGGGTTCCAACTGAACTTCTTGGAACGACGGAGCCAGCTAAAATACTCCCCCTACTTAAGACCTAAAACAGGGGCTTAAATTAAGAGGAATGGAGTATTGTCCGCAGTAATGCGGATACTAAGGGAACTTTGGTTCCCTACATAGAGTCCGCATCCGTGAGTGAGCTGACCAAAAAGGGCTGCAAAGCCTATTTTGGTCTAAATCAGCTCACTTTCAGGATCATAGGGAAGAGAGCGGAGGGGTCCACTGGTGAAGGTACTTCAGATCAACCTTCAGCATAGTGCGGCTGCCTCAGCCTCCCTATGCGGAATCTTAGCTGCTGAGGACATCAGCATAGCCCTGATCCAAGAACCCTGGTTAAACAGAGGCAAAATAATGGGTCTGGGTGAAGCTAGGGGTAAATTAATCTATGACTACTCCTGTAACAATATCAGATACTGCATTTATGCTAGAAATGATATTGACATATTATTGTTGCACGACCACTGTTTCCGAGATCTTGCCACAGCAAAAATCAGGTATCGCATGGGGGGGGGGGTGCAGTTAGGGAACTTATTGTGACCTCTTCGTACCTACCATACGATGCATCTGAACCACCATCTACCGCAGAATTGGAGCGCCTGGTGAAATACTGCGAGGTTTCAAATCTCCAGATCCTGGTGTGGTTGGATGCCAAAGCTCAAAATGTAGTACGGAGAGCACCAAACCAACAAAAGAGGTGAGTCTTTGCTTAGATATTTAGTTTCCACGAATCTGGCAATACTGAATGTCGGTAACAGGCCCACCTTTCAAACAAAACGACGGAAAGAGATTATTGATATGACTTTGGCGTCATATACAAGTGCACTAGTGAGTAAGTGGTATGTGTCCTAAGAACCGTTGTTGTCGGACTATCGATACATCTTTCTGGAGGTCAACGCTGTTGACTGGACAGAGGATGTGTATCGTAATCCAGGCAAAACTGACTGGGAGCACTATAAGGAAGTGCTAAAGATACATACAAGTGTGTTAAGTTCGCACATAACCAGTCCGCATGATATTGAAGAAGCCTCCACTCTACTTCAGGAGGCTATAATAAATTCTTATCATGACAGCTGTCCTCAAGTGAAGCGAACCAGGAAACGAGAAGTTACCTGGTGGAGTAAGGAACTTGAACAGAAGAAAAACAAAACGAGAAAGCTCTACAATAGAGCTAAAAAGACAGGGATATGGACCGAATATACGGCTACACTCACTGATTGTAACAAATCTATTCGAAGGGCTAAAAGGGAGTCCTGGAAGAAGATGTGTGAGGATGTCGAAAATACATCTGAAACAGCAAGACTCCAGAGACTTCTGATAAAGAACCTGTTAAATCCGGTACTGTCAGAGGACCAAACGGAAAACACACAACCAATGGGAAGAAATCTATGGAAGTTTTACTCCAAGCTCACTTCCCAGGTTCCTATGTGATTGACCCAACAATGGATAATCCTGACTGTCATGCTGTACGCTCTCAAACAAGAGGGACGAGGTGTGACTGGCGGGTGTCCAAGAGGGTTGTCACATATGAAAGAATTGAATGGGCCATAAATACTTTTGGCCCATACAAAGCAGCTTGCCCGGACGGCGTCTTCCTCGCCCTTCTGTGGCAGGGGAGGGAAACTCTGGGGCCAATACTGATCAAGCTATACAGGGCAAGTCTGGCATCAGGCTATGTGCCAACTCCCTGGAGGCAAGTAAAAGTGGTATTTATACAAAAAGCCGGGCGTCTAGATTACACCTAGGCTAAAGCGTATAGACCAATAAGCCTAACCTCCTTTCTATTGAAAACGTTAGAAAAACTGGTTGAAAAGCATCTGAGGGAGACCTGCCTGTTAGACAGGCCCCTACAGTCTAATCAGCATGCCTATCAACCAGGAAAATCATGTGAATCTGCTCTACACCAATTAGTGGTTAGAATTGATAACACACTAGAAAACAAGGAATTGCCGCTTGGTGCCTTCATTGATATCGAAGGTACGTTTGACAACACCTCCTTCGACAGTATAGCCAATGCAGCCCGCCGCCACGGTGCAAATAAAACATCAATCAGATGGATTAATTCCATGCTACAGGGTAGAAATGTTGAGGCTACAGTAGCAAGTGACACAATGAGGGTGGCTGTTATCAAGGGGTGTCCTCAGGGTGGGGTTCTATCTCCACTCTTTTGGTACATGGCTGTTGATAGCCTGCTTGTGTCACTAAATAATAAAGGATTTTACACCCAAGGCTATGCGGATGACACAGTCATTCTCATCAGGGGTAAATTTCCTTCTATAATAGCAGCGCTAATGCAAGAAGCACTGAACCAGGTGGAGAGTTGGTGCAGGGGGGTTGACCTTCGGGTCAATCCCCAAAAATCCACGCTAGTAACATTCACTAGAATGAGAAAAACGGATGGGCTAAAGCCCCCAATTTTCTATAACGAGCATCTAAAGGTGAGTGATGAAGTCAGGTATCTAGGTGTAATCCTGGATGTCAAACTGACTTGGAATCTACACCTAAAGAAAGCTACCAACAAGTGTAAAATAGCACTGATGATGACCAAAAGAACACTTGGAAAATCATGGGGACTGAAACGAAGCATGGTATACTGGCTATACACTATGGTAGTTAGACCCATTCTGACATATGGCTCCACAGTATGGTGGACCAAAGTGAAGCAAAAACAGACCATCAGAGAACTCTCCTATGTTCAAAGACTGGCCTGTTTAGCAATTACGGGAACGATGAAAACCGCCTCAACTGCGGCTCTGGCGGTGATCCTAGGCCTTCCTCCCCTGGATATCTTTATCATGGGCGAGGCAAGAATGGGAGCTTTCAGATGCATATGCAATGACACATGGGAATCTCTGGCGAGGCCAGGACACACCATGATAACGAATGTCATATCAGAACCGTACCTCAATATAGAGGGGGATTCGATGCCTAAAAGGCTGTCATTCGATCTACCCTTCAAAACACATCTACGATGGACAGAAGGCAATCAAATAACCACTTGCCAAGGAGGACTGGATTGGTATACAGACGGCTCCAAGAAGGACAGTGGTACTGGTGCAGGAATCTATGGACAGTCCCTGGGGTTCAGCCTATCTGTACTCCTGGGGACACATGCCACAGCATTCCAAGCAGAAATACACGCTATCATGGTCTGTGCCCGTGAAAATTTGAGAATGGACTACAAAAGTAGAAACATCCGCATTTTTAAGGACAGTCAGGCTGCGATTAATGCTCTAGCGTGTCACGAAATCAAATCCAAGACAGTTAGGGACTGTCTTCAGGACCTAAAAGCCCTGGAAAAGCATAACAAGGTCACACTCGCTTGGGTGCCTAGCCACACGGGACTGGTGGGTAACGAAATGGCGGATAAGCTATCAAAAGATGGAGCCTGCAAGGCAAACATCATTGCTGAAAGCGGACCCTACATTACCAAGACCACGACCCGAAATAAAATCTGTAAATGGGTAGCAACTAAGCACCGTCTACAGTGGGTCAATTTGAATGGTCTGACACACAGCAAACGAATGGTAGCTAAACCATCGGAAACTCTAACTGCTGAAATCCTGCAACTGCCAAGGAAGCAGATCGCAATTGTGGCAGGCCTACTTAGAGGACACTGCCTTCTACGATAACACCTACATAAAATGGGTATCTGAAAGGATGAACCTTTATGCAGGTTATGCTATGAGGAGGACGAAACCGCCGACCATATAATCTTCCACTGTGAAGCAATTGCACGTAGGAGACACAAGCTTGATATTACAGCTGAGAGAGTCCCCGTGAAAAACAGGGCACATAGAATCCTGGACCTAATAGAGAGACTGGATCTATTTGCATGAACAAAACAATATGGGGAAATAAAATAGGCCAATGGGCCGCAGTGTTTTAAGGGCTAACCCCCCTGGACCCACATTGGTTAGAGGAAAAAAAAAAGCAGTCCTCCTGTGATCGCCTTCACAGAGCCATGCACAGGAGGACGGTGGCTAATTTCCATACTCGTGGCGCCTAGATTTGAACCTGGGACTTATTGCTTAGTAATCCGACACATAGACTACTAGGCCACCACCGCCTCAAAATATTAAATATTTGGTATGTATATATGTAGACGAGTCCAGGAGACCACATTCTTTCCTGCTAGTTGGAATATCTCTAATGATTGTTCTACAGTTTTTCCAGTTGCAATCAGTGCAGTGTGGCAATTATCGTGTTATCAGTATTAGGTGTATCGTTGGCATAAAGTAGGTATAAAACCGTACACAGTATGTTTCCCTGAGGAATACCAGCACTGATGTTCCGAAGATCGGAGAATGCGTCCTCATCTTTAATGCAAAATTTTCATTCGAATAGGTATGATTTTAGTAATATAAAGTACGGGTCAGGCAGGATGGATTGTGCCGATTGTGTTAGTTTCAGTGTGTCTAATGATTGCTCTAGAGTTTTTCCAGTTGCCACCAGTGCAGTGTCATCTGCAAATGTGGAAGTTATCGTGCTATCAGTATTAGTTGTATCGTTAGTATGAAGTAGGTATAACAGCGGACCTAGTATGCTTCCCAGAGGTACAAACGCACTGATGTTCCGAAGATCGGAGAAAGTGTCCTCATGTTTAATGCGAAATTTTCTTTCGAAAAGGTATGATTTTAGTAGTTTACTGTACGGGTCAGGCTGAATGAATTTCTTCATGCCATAACCGATCAAAAGCTTGTGCGACGTCGAGGAACACAGTAGAGCAAACGTTTTTATCTTCTAGTGATTTTTCGATGATGTTGTAAACTTGGTCAATTGTTGAGTGCTTGGTTCGAAATCTAAACTGATGGACATGCAGTAGCTCGTATTTGTTTATAATTAGCTTGAGATGTTTCTTGAACAGCTTCTCAAAGAATTTGGACATGATCGGCAGTGATGTGTTTGGCTAATATGAATCCACATCATCGTGATTCTTGCCAGGTTTTGGTAGCACAATTAATTCCGAGACCGCTCACGCAGTTGGTATATGCTTTAGACGAATTGCAACATTAAATAGATTGGTGAGCGTAACCCAGGCTTTTCTCCGCAATTTTTTTGAGGATTTTCCGGTAATTAGGTCGAATCCTTGTGTTTCCTTTAGATTTAGGTTTGTGCGAATTTCTTTAGCTACCTCTTTGGGTGTTACTAGCGGGATCGTGTCTTCGTAGTTCTTTATTGGTAGTATTATAAGAGGAAGAAAAATTAATAATGGGAAAATATGATATTATTATAATATTATGGCGCATTGGCGATGGTACTTAGGTAGCATTTGTTTTGCTAAAGTTGGATTATGTTAGTATTTTGATTTTTTAAATCCAAACTGATGGACAGGCACTAGCTCCTATTTGTCCATAATTAGCCTGATACGTTTCACGATCAGCTCCTCAAAGAGTTTGGACATGATCGGCAGTAATGCGACTCCACATCAACGTGATTCTTGCCAGGTTTTGTTAGCGAATTACAACACGTAGACGAATTGCGACATTGAATAGAGTGGTGAGTTTAACCAAGGCTTTTCTCCGAAATTTTTTGAGTATTGTACCGGTAATTAGGTGGAATCCGGGTGTTTTCTTTAGATTTAGATTTGTGGAAATTTATTTGGCTACCTCTTTGGGTGTTACTAGCGGGATTGTGTATTCTAGTTGTTTGTTAAGAGTATTGGAAGTGGAAGAAAAAATAATAATATGAAAATATAATATTATTACATGTAGAAGTTATAATATAAAAGACTCCAAAGATTTTAAGATAACATTACAAATGATGAATTGTGATCCTGAACTCGTGCATTTTAAATTGCGTATGTCGAAGAGTTGAAAACAATTTGATTAAATTTAGCTGTAAGTGTGATTAAATTAGTATGGGCAATCAATAAGATTGAAATAATTAAACCCGTTAGTAGAGCATAAAATAAATTAGCTTAATAAATCTAAGCAGATAATTTAACACAACACACAAATCACTTAAATCGATCTAGATAGTTTAAAAACTTGTATTAAACAGAGCCCGACTCTTCCTTGCCCCGGGGGAGCATTTTTAGTCATCAGAGTTCTTTTTTTTTGTCGTGTTTGTAAACAAACGAAATCGGTTTTGTTCAAGCCCACACCACTTTTTTTGCTGGGCGCTGATAAATTTAATTGCTCGACGAGATTTTGATTTTTTTGTTGTCTCTAAAAGTGAGGTTTTTAGCGCTCAAGCTAAAAATACTCCACCATACTTACAATTCCAATATTTCAAAAATTAAATTGTAATTCAAATGTAATAAAATTCAGGGAAAATTAATAATAAATTTGTTATAGTTATACGGTTTATATTTTTGGGGTGAATTTGAAATGAAATTCAAACAGAATAAGAAGAAAATAGCTTTTGTTAGAAATTTGTTAATTAATTAATATTTCATTTTATTAATATTCTGTATATACACACGCTTATTTTGTGCAGTCTAGGGAGTTTTTCCAAATTTAAATCAAACAGAAGGGATGAGACCAAAATAATATATTATACCGTATTAACTAGTTCACAATTAATATGAATAACATGAATAGACAAACAATACTAAAACGATGAGACTAGACAATCGCGACAAGACAGACAAGATGTGTTTTTTGGAGGGGCGTAGCTAAAGCTGCCGTTACAGACAAGTGGCCCCCCCTGTAAAGATCACACCCGATCACTCTAGATAGCCTTATCGCATAACCTATGAATGGCAGGTGGACTGGTGGAGTTAGATTTCCTTGTTGCTCAAAATTTTACAAATATACTCATGGATCTTGTCCCAACCATCTTTATTTTCAAACATTTGCTGTACTAGGCTTCTTGGGCCGATGGGTTTACTCATATGCATTTCAACTGTTTGTTGAATCCTGCAGCAGTCAAAAACTGTGTGGCTGACACTATCTGACTCTCCGCAATACATGCACCGATTGTCAGATGCTCGGTCCAGATTGTACAGGTAGTCCCAGAAATAGCCGTTACCTGTTAGCACTTGAGTTAGGTGGTAACTCGTTCTTCATGACCCGTCTTTTTTTAAGTCTACTGTGGAAAGCCTCGTGAAGCTATCTCCGCTCCTTTACCACTAGGTCGATCGGCAAGATGCTGGCAATAACCAGAGCGGCTTGTCCAGAGACTACATATACGGAGGGCCACTTTCTGCTGCACAGATGGGAATTTGTGTGCGTTATTTTCTTTTCGAAGTTCATTGGCCCAGATTTGAGCACCGTACGTCATAGTAGACTGTACCACCAGGTCCAGCAACCTCCGTTTACCATTTTTAGCTCCCCCAAATTGGACATTAATCTTTGCATAGCTGCCGTCGTCTTCATCCCTTTCGCTGCTGCTTCTGCTATGTGCACTGAGAGAGACTTTTGTCTATTAATATTTCTAGGTACTTTTGGGAATAAAAATGTATTTTCTAACGAAGATTTGATCGGGCTGTGCTGAAAAACTGCCTGCAGTTTTCCGATTTCATCCAATACTTTTTTTTTAGACTTCATCCAGATAAACTAGACTGAACAAATAAACTTCAACGTTGTTATTTAAATTTAATAAACACAATGAAAATGATCAGAAATATGTGGTGAAATAATCAATTATGATTCATATTCTAATGGTAGACGATGATCTACAGAGACTATTATCTCATTTCTCAAATAGGTGTAAGAAATTCGGATTAAACGTTGCCACTAACAAAACCAAATGCCTAACAATAAGTAGAGAACCTTTCTGGTGTAAACTAGAACTAGACGGGCAAATAATAGAGCAAGTACAAAGCTTCAACTACGTAGGGACAGAAATAACAAGTGAAAGAAGATTGAAGAATATCTGGATGCCTGAACGATTGCATATGGCGAAATAAGTACTTAAAACCAGAACTGAAGTTAAGAGTATACAAGTCAGTAGTAAGATCAGTACTGACATATGCCTGCGAAACTCGTGCGGATACAGTTAAAACCAAACAGATGTTGGAAACTTTGGAAATGAAGAAGACACAGAAAAATAACAAATAAATCCTTCAGAGATCATAGCCGATGCGGAGACATTAGACAAGAATGTAATATACAAAAGATTGGAGAATGGGTAGAACAGCGCAGAGATGAATGGAATCAGCACATATCCAAATTGAACAAGGCCAGACAAGTTAGGATAGCAAGAGATAGAAGATTCCGCGGGAAGCGCAACCAAGGAAGACCAAAAAAAAGGTGGAAAGATAATCTGGAATGAACAAGCTATTAGCTTAATAATAATAAGAAGAATATATTCTATTAGCAGTTCCTTGTGCACCAATTATGAAAAGATTTCATAAATAATAAATTCTAAAGCAGTTCTTTGTGCAACAATTAATAGTCATTTTAGCATATCACCCCGGAATCTATCGGAAGAGGCATTCCTAACTCCCTAACTTATTGCATCCCTAACTTATGGCATCCACAACGCGAACCACAACCATTCTTGTAGTTGCAAAATATTGAAGTGAGTAGTTCATTTGGTGCAGGTTGTAAAAGTTTTGTTACCGGCACACAGTGGGGCCAAATATATGATTTCTGGGCAAAAATTATTTTAACTAAGTTTTGAATATTAATTGATACATACAACATTTGCACATAATAATGCGAAGTGTAATATATATATATATTTAAATTATATATAAGTACATATCAAAAATTAACACGTTCACAAGGTTTGCGAAAAATCATTGCCGGTCTCGGCGAGCGTACACAGGACACGGGACATCCTGTCTCAATATGTTACCTCATGCTATCAAGCAGCCGCGATCTAGCATTTGTTTTCAGGAACTAGACTTGCCTGAAGTTAAAGTTCATTTCAGAAGTAACCATTGCGGCTCAGATTTAATAGTGTTATTAGTTTGGCATCCTTACCTACAGGTTAGTATATCGCACCTCCAGCAGAAAAGTGACACAACTGCGAAATCGGCATTTTTCAACTTAAACTGAAAATTGGGTATCTACGATGTTGTTTTTAGTATTATGAAGTTTCAATTATTGTACGTCAGAAAGCGGAAGTGTCTTTTTTCATCTGAGCAAATTTTCAACAGAAAGGTGGCAGATAAACAGTTGCATTCAAAACTTAAAATCACAATTTTGGGAAATCAGTAATTCGCACTTGTGTCACTTTTCTGTTGGATGTGCGATATATTATTTTTTATATTTTAATTGTATGATGAATAGTAATATGTTATTATATTAATTAACAAAGACGCGTAAACAAAAATTACAATTTAAGGGTGTAACCTTTATTTGTACGAATTTAGTTGATATCATGTCTGTTGTTGTGTTTTTGTTTGTTTTTGAATTAGTTGTTCTCGGTTAATTAGAAACAAAAGCTGCGCATGTTTGCGCCAATTGGAGATAATGCTTTTTAGAGCGTAAAAGAATATCAAGTTTTCACGAATTTTTCAACCGAACTATGTAAATACCAACGATGGAAATATGGCTAGACGTTTTTTCAGTCATGCTGAACTGTCAGCATGCATTACTGGTGTTAATATTAATATTACAACAAGATTTAAAGATATATTGAATGCAATTTCTAGTGGCCATGAAATAGATGTGGGGAAGTATCACACTTATGCTCTGAAGACCGCAAAACTATACATAAGGTACTGATTCATGGGCCAGGCATAATAAGACACGCTTTTCTTCCAATAGGACAACTAAGCGAAGAAGCGCAAGAAGCCCTAAACAAGGAATTTAAGGGATACAGAGAATATTTTTCTCGTAAAATTTCACGAAGCTAAACGAACGAAGATGTGCTGAATTTACTGCTGATTACATAAGACCTATTTCTTGCTAGCATAAGATTCTTCATAAATGTTAATATGTTAGTTCTTGACATATACATGTATATAGTTCAGAAAAAATACATATTAAACTTTGTATTATTATTAAAAAGTGTTGTACTTATCATTATATCATTTTATAGTCAAAATTTAGCTCAAATAATAGTTGCCAATAAATCATGCATTCGGCCCCACCGTGCGGCGTTAGGGTTTCATTCTGCAGTATCCAACCCCATTCATGGGGTTGAAATAGAATAGCATTAAAATATATTTAGAATGATTTGCTTCATTATTTAATTACTTGTATGTCAAAGATAACTAATATTCGATGACTATTTGATTTAAAAGAAATATAAGTATAAGTATAAGGTATTAAATTGTTATTTAAGTAATTAATTTTTAACTAAAAAAGCGGTATAATACATTGGGATTCAGGATTTACCATGCGCCCTACCAGGTACGTATAGATGGTCATCAGCGCTCCACACTCTGCTCCCTCTATCCGAAAAATAGATCGATGTATCAAAAAATGTTTCAGATAAAATTTGTAGAGAATTTTATTCTCTACAACTTTTATAATAAATGCAAATACGATAGGAAGCAGATAAAACGAGATATTCTCAAAAAAAATTGATGATGAAAAATGATTTTTGCGATTTATTTTGACCTTGAATACCTAAGGACATGTTGGCATATGTGACTTTTGAGACATCATTTGTAATGCTAAAGTAAAGGTCTATACAAAAATTCAGCTTCTTCCGTTCCGTTCCGTTATTCCGAGATTGATCCCTTTTTTGAAAAAGATGACTAAACTATAAGAATAGATTTCACATAACTCGATGATTCAATATTTGTTTCCGAACCAATTACAAATTAGACTTGCAGAAATTGTTAGAAAATGCCTTCTGACGAATTGAAAATCATTCTGACGAATTGTTCGGTATCTAGCTATCTACCTGTATATGTTTTCTAACTAATTTTAACTAAATGTAGGCATGAAACTAAACTAATTATAGATAGAATCATACCAACTTATTAAAGCGGAACATAGCTTGAATATATAAATATATTCAACCTTTCCGTAGCTCTATAATAGTGTTGTCTTTTTAAGACTACAAAACTAAGACTACAAACATAAGTCTCATGTTGAAACACAACAGATATTTGTTCTTGTTTTAGTACCATGAAAGAGTTTGTTGAGTCTTAAAAGAATTAATAATATTATAGAGCTACGGATAGGTTGAATATATTTATATATTCAAGCTATATTCCGCTTTAATAAGTTGGTAATTTGTATAAAAAAAAGTTGCTATAAAATTGCTATAAAAATAGAAGTTGCTGCGATAAATCGTTCAAAATTTTCAAGAAAATAGTTTGTTTTAAATAGTTCCGAAGTTCAAGTTTTCCTCAATAAAAAGTTATTTGTTTCGACTTTCTACCAAACTTATGTAAATATTTGTTATTCGAATTATTTTAATTGATTGATTCATAACTCTATTATTTATTTCACATGTTGTCATCATACTCTTTCTGTTTTGGTTAAAAAAGTGCATTATCCAGGAACATGGTAAAAAGCCTTCATCCGCAAATCGATCGGTTCCGTGGACACGCCGTTTCTCCGCACCCTTTCACCCACGTTACATAACAAATCTTATATAACAGAGAGAAATTTATAACACATTTCCACACGTGAGATGTATTATTTTTTGATCCGTATATCAAATGAGGATTGATCTTTTCTCACTATCCGATTTCTTTCTAAAAGTCCTTTTTTTTTCTTGGAGAATAAAGTTGCGAATGGTTTGCCAACTTTTCCAAGAAGCAAATATCCAGTAGATTTGGACATTAAAAATTAAATTAACCTTTTTACCATTTATAAAGAATTCCCTTATACAAAATAATTTTCTTGACGTGCGTCTTTCTACATTTGTTTAACAACATGCTCTAATTGAAATTGTCTTCGTTTTACAAAGCCTTACTTGATCTGAATTTTTAATTTAATTCATTTTTTAAACAAATTTTCTAGAAAAGGCTCATTCAGGAAATGATAACAAGGTCCAAATAATTACCGAAATTTTAGAATTCCATGCAACGCTGTACATGCTTTACAGCTATTTCAGATTTTCTAAATCTAAAGCTGCCGATAAGGCCCTTTCAAGGATGCAATGCCCTTCACTTACTGTGGACTTAGAGGGTAGATTTAATTAGTAAGTAAATAAACAGACAAGAACGAATTCAGACACAAAACGTTTCGGTATTTTGTTTTTGTTGTTGTCATGTTTGAATAAACGTTCGCAAAAAACGTACGCAAAAAACTAGAATTCGACATTCTAACACCACATCCCCGAATCGGTGATTCACTTTAACACGGTCCTTCGAGCCGGTCGATCAATGGTTCATTTATAACAGCTGCAAACTAATCTACACAGCAAACCAAAGTTATTTGTTGAACTCAGATTGTTTTTATTTGCGAGGAATTTCTTGTTTTATATTAAGAATGATCGTCAAATTAAACAAAGCAATTCCAATAAATGTAATTACTATTTTGCTTTTCCAAATTTATCTCAATGAAAAAGGCAATTAGTTGCAATCAGTTTATTAAATTTATCGTCTGAGAAGAATTGAATTTTGGAAACAAAAAGGGGATAAGAATTCTGTAAAAATAAATTAATTAAAGCTTATTGATTTACAATTTGTTCCTGTATTTTCTAATGCATTTTGAATTGGACATTTTTATTGGATCCAGAGTTTACAGGATTTTTTACAATCATCGTCGATTCCGAATATATTTTTTGTCTCTACAAGTCTGATTTTAAAACCCAACTTTAATACAAAAGAAAAACTTGAATTATACTAAATGAATTAACGAATTAAAACAGGCTCAAACATTACTATAAAGTTCATAAACATACTTTTATTTTTTGTCTCATCCCAATGCGGGTTCAGGGATTTGCATACCTTAGAATACTGCTGTCTTGAAGGTCTATTGTTTCTCCCACATTGTTCCATTCAAGCAAATAAATCCAGACCATGTATTAGGTCTACGTGTTTTGTGATTCGGTGGAAGTCCCTCAGCTGTGATGTTGAGTTTTATTCTCATGCTCGAGTTAAGACCTTCATCCAAGGCCAACGCTAGAAGTTATGCGCTGAGCCGACATATCCCATGGATGGAAACGTTGAATTGCAGATCCCACGGGAATATGCCAGAGTCGCATCTTTTACGACTATAAGTTCATATTATTTTAAACAAAAAGATCATTATTGTACACATCGTATTAGCTGTCACACTGTTAGTTTATAAAATTATATTTTAAGTCTTGAGTAAACTACATTCCTTTACTTAAATGAAAATTAGTTTTGTTTTTAAAAACCCTTTCGGCAAACACCGAAAAATAACTGGCGCAGTCGGTAGGAATAGGCAAAACACTGTATCGAACAATTGTTTTTGGGTCTCAACCCTTAAGCCTAAGCGAAGAAGAAACAAAAACGCTCTGAAGATACCCAAGCCATTCATCGAGGACTAGCAGAAGCATCCAAAGAAAACTAATTTCAACTTTAAGAAGTCCAGAAGAAAGTCCAACTCCGACTCAAGTCCGACTCTACTCCGGAATGGAATTGTGATCAACTCAATTAGAATAGGAAGACCTGGGAAAGGACAACTTCTCCACACCTATAGGCACTATAAGAACCAGAAAGATACAAGAATGCAGAAAATCTTCATATGCTTATTACTGTAAGTGTTCATTCCTTTTTTTAACTTTTTCCCAAACGCATTGATTTTCTCAAAGTAAACTTAATAAAAAACTTTATGAACAAAGAATTAACAGAAATAATTAAAGATTTAAATAAAATTAGTTTAGAAGATAACATAGAATTAGAAATAGATAACTTAGAAACAAATAAAATGGCATTAAACGTCCCATTGTTAAGATATCAAGCTGATAATATTCCACATTTTGACGGCAATCCCCGGCAATTGAATAGATTTATAATTCTTGTGAACATTTTTACACATTTTTCAAAATTCACAAAATATTAAATTTATATATATATATATATATATATATATATATATCAAATTATTATAAATATATGCTTGCTAGACACAGTCTTGTCAAAATTAAGAGATCGTGCTACTGACTTAATCAGCACTAGAACAGAATTAAACAATTGGCAATTAATTAAGGATGCTCTAAATCAAACCTTTTCGGATCAGAGAGGTACAGATTGTCTCATTCAAGATTTAATATCTATGAAACCTTTCAAAAATGAAACTCCAATTCAATTTGGCATGAGAATACAAGACGCACACAGCCAATTGTTTTCCAAATTAAATTCAACTATTGATAATGAAGGCGAAAAATTAATAAAGATAAACCATTACGATGATTTTGCCCTTAAAACATTTATTCACGGATTACCTTAACAAATTCAATTAGTCATCAGACTTAGAAATCCCTGCTCACTCGAACAAGCTCTAGCTTTCGTTACCGAAGAAGAAAATTTTAAATACATTAATACAGGACATAACCCGAATTTACAACAAACACACTATAGACCACAACCATTACTTAATCCAAATTACTCTAAACCCAATTATACACCCAAACTTCTACCAAATTTGCAACAGAAATTTCAACCAAATTTACAACAGAAACTTCAACCAAATTTCCCACAGAAATTCCAACCAAGTTACCAACAGAAATCCCAACCAAATTTGCAACAAAAATTCCAACCAAATTTTCAACCAAAACCCACTAACTTTCAAAATTCCAGACCCAATTATCAATCATTTCATAATCAACAAAGACCATTCACATATAACCCAAAACCCAGTCACATGAGTAGAAATTTCTCACAGACAAGCTATAGACCTGAATCAATGGACACCAGCTCTGGAAACACTTTTAGACTTAAACAAAACTTTGCTATGGAAGAATTATTTGCTCAAGAAATAAAACAAGGACAATATGTTTCAGTTCAAGACGAATTATGCTTTAACAACGAAAATTGCACGAACGAAAACTATTACAATCACCAAGAAGAATTTGAATTCCCCCATAACAATAACTCAGAATACAATCTAAACTGTGACTTTCCAAATTACCAACCCGAAGAAAATCCTCAACAGTCAAATTTTCACGAGATCCACCAAGATCCCTACCAGGCATAATTCATCTAAATAGCATACGCACAAACCTTCCTTACATTGATATTCCTGAACTTAAAGCTAAATTTTTGATAGACACAGGTAGTTCACGCAGCCTCATTGACCCATCATTAGCCCATAATTTTTATAAAAATTATATTACTAAAGAAAAATTTAACATCCAAGCAGCACACGGAATGGCGATTCATGACGAAATAGCTAATATTCCGTATTTAACATTTTCAAAACTAAAGACTTCCATAAATTCTATCTATTTATTTAAATTCTCAAAAAATTATGACGGACTTATAGGAGCTGACTTAATAAACCAACTAGAAGCTAACATTAACATAAAAACCCGAAAAATGACAACACCCTTGATAGAAATACCAATCATCTATAATAATTTTGAAAACTATTCAATATCAATACCACCACGAATTTTAAATTATACGATTTTCACAACTAATACCGAAATGTCCCAAGCTTTTGCAAATGTAGAAAACAATTTTACTATCACCACCATACCAAATTCAAGAGACGAGACAGTCAAAATTGATGTAACTTCACCCTTTGAAATAAATGAAATCGACCCTTGTAACGTAAATTTCATTAATAAAATGGAAACCAACGAAACTTCACACGACAACATCCTTAAATCAAATTTAAAAAATTTAAGACCAAGACATATCAACTCAGAAGAACGCAAATCAATTAGAAAACAGAATACTAACGCTGACGCTTTTTTACGAATAAACAATAACGCATTTAGTACCTTCGAAAGTACCATCAATAACCCTGGAGAAATTAATGAAGACGGTTTAGAGTATTTACGCCACTTATCAGAAAACTCCTTTGAAAACACACAACCCTCAACTAGTAAAAGCAGAGACACTAAACCTAAAATCAAAATTCTACAAGATATCCAAATCAGACCCCCAATAAAGCTTATTGATCCCTCATTACAATCGACAGCACATTCAAACAGTAACGACCTTACTAATAACGGAATACCCATCTTAGACGACATAATTAATAACAAGCCTAACCAAATAATAATCTCAAAAAATCCCTATAATAAATTAGAAATAAAGAGAGAAAATGTTGGCCATCATAAGATCCTTCTAGTAAAAATTCCCGACTCAAATAAAAACCTTATTCTCGAATTCCTAATAGAATACACCTGCGAAAAGAAAACCTTCCACTTGTACTTTCACACTGACAGCATGTACCTAAATTTCAATGAAGTATACTCAGAACATTTTTACGAAACAGAACTAAAATTAATAAAGTGTACCAAAATGGTAAATTCAATTTTGGATGAAGAAGAAAGACTTATATTTATAAGACATCAACATAAAGGCAAATGTAATCACCGCGGAATAAATGAAACTCTCGAAAAACTAAAAAGAAATTATTATTGGCCCTCCATGAAATCTGACGTAACGAACTATATAAACAATTGCAATATCTGTCAAACCTCTAAATACGCACGAAAACCACCCTATGTTCCAATAGTACTCACAGAAACTGTCGGTAAACGTCAAATAAAACGTAAAATCTTTACATATTGACATTTTTAAATTCGATAACCAAAATTTCTTAACTATAATAGATGCTTTCTCTAAACTAGGTCAAACAATCCCGATCATATCTAAGACAGCCATAGAAATTTCCAATGCATTAATCAACTATTTTTCCTATTACGGTCTCCCAGAAAAAATTACAATGGACAACGGAACTGAATTCAAAAACGAAATTGTTAAAGACCTTTTAAAGCTACATAAAATCGAAATTCATTTTACCACCCCACTTCATCACGAGTCAAATGCACCCGTAGAAAGATTTCATTCCACATTAATTGAACACCTTAGAATGCTAAGACAGACTAACACAACAAATAACGTAGAAATTCTTATGAAATACGCTATAATTGCATATAACAATTCAATACACTCCTCTACAAATTTTACACCTCTAGAACTAACCCTTGGACATACAAACACTCGTGACCCTTCCTGTTTAGTCGATACTTCATTCTATTCAGACTACGTAACCAACCATAAAGAAAGAATTGACCATGTTTACAAAAAAGTTAACGAAAAAATAGAAACTAATAAAGAAAAAATATTACAAAACCGTAACTTCAAAGGACCCGAACAATATCAATTTAAAATCGGACAAACTATTTACAAAACAAACTCGAGACGAAATTAGAAAGAAAATAAGTTTTCAAGCCCCTACACATTAATAGAAATCCTAGAAAATAATAGTCAAAAATAAAAATAAAGTAAACAACAAAATAGAAACCATTCTTATGAAGGAACTAAGAGCCCCTTCTATTACAGATCCCAACTATGCGTAGCGACAGAATTAACCCTACCAAAATTGCATAACTTAAACGACAACCCAGGATTATTTCCACTAAAATTAGGAACAGCTCAGAATATTGTCGACTACTGGTCATTTGTTCAGATACTCGACATATCAACTATCATTAATGAATTCCACGCTCTACAAAAACAGTTTCAAAAACTAAAATCCTCTGTTCAAAATTTAACAACGTACAAAGAAGAATATCATAACTCCTATAACATTATTACTAATTTAGAAGACAAAATAATTAACCAAATTCAACAAATAAACCCCCTAATAAATAAGAGAACTAAAAGAGGTATAATTAATGGATTAGGTTCAGTAATTAAAATACTAACAGGTAATCTTGACCAAACTGATGCTGAAAAATATGATGCAGTTATCTCTGTTGTAATAAATAACCAAAGAAAATTCAAAACGATCATTAAAAAACAAATTACCCTTCTACAATCGGCAACATATAAATTTAGTAATGACACACAAAAGCTAGCACACAATCAATTAATTTTGGATGCACGTATTACACAAGTAGAACAAGCAATAAAAACAAAAAACACAGAATACACAGAATTGTATGAATTCATGCTATTGCAAACAGTACTTTTCCAAATTACAACATCTTTACAAGTAATTTATGAAATATTTGAAAAATTAGAAACATCAATTTCTTTCTCGAAATTTAACGTATTCCACAATTCACTAATCGAACCCACCGAATTATTACAAGAACTTAAATTCATTAACGATCAGCTTAAAGGAAATAAATTACCATTTGAACCAAAATTAAAAGATTTACTATCATTCGAAAAAATAATGAAAATTAAGAGTTACACTAGAGAAAATCAAATAGTGTTCATAATACAAATCCCGACCGTTGACCCAAATAGGTATAGGCTTATATAGGCTTATCGCCTATACCCATTACCCACTCCAATCGAAGGACAATATAAAACCATTTTTCCCCAAACCAAATACCTAACTTTAAATGAACATCAGTATATGCAATTTAATGAAAAATGCAATGAAATAAGAAACGAAGAATTCGTGTGTCACGAAATACAACACCAAGAAATAAATAAAGAAATCCCTTGCGAGATACAGATGCTAAAATTCACAAAAAAATATTACAAGATGTTACCAAATTGCCATCAATATCAAAAACCCTAAAGTGCAAAAAATAGAGAACAATAAATGGATATTAATCATTCCCAAAGAAGTAATAATTGTGCAACAGTCCGGAAAAAATAAGGACACCTTCCCCACGAACGGGACGTACATATTAGAATTAAATTCAAATTGTGAGATTAACATCAGAAACATTAAGTCAAATCTTACCAAAATTCAAGAACAAACTATAGGACTATTGAAATACCAAAATTAAGTTTTGAAAATCAAATTAGAATAAATAAAAAGTTAAAAATAAAGCCTATACATGTCGAATCCGTCAACTTAAACGAAATCAATAACTTTCAACACATCTTGGACCTACAAAACATGAACCTGGAAGACGACATCATGGACAAACCGTTGTTCTCCAACAAAACAAGTGTTTGGACATTGATATTGTATTTAATAATCATTGTATTAAACTTTTATTTGTTTTATAAATTGTATAAAAAAACCCACCAAACAGAACCTAAAGAAACCCAAATCGTCATCTAATTTCGCACCTGCTACACCGGATGCTCAATCTTAGCCCCGGAGGAGCTAAGACCTTCATCCAAGGCCAACGCTAGAAGTTATGCGCTGAGTCGACATATCCCATGGACGGAAACGCTGAATTGCAGATCCCGCGGGAAAATGCCAGAGTCGCATCTTTTACGACTATAAGTTAATATTATTTTAAACGACGATTTTAAGATCATTATTGTACATATCGTATTAGCTGTCACACTGTTAGTTTATAAAATTATATATTTATATAATTATATATATATATATATATATATATATATATATATATATATATATATATATATATATATATATACCAAGCGTAGGCAGGGGAGAAGGTCCAAGTCCACTAGGACTATAGTACCATAGGAAGGAAGATTATATGAGAGACAGTTTCATTCTCTGCGTTGCATTCTGTATAATGGTTTATTTGTCCAGATGCCCATCTTCTGCAAGTGCCTTCTTAGTGCGCAGTACTACGGTTGCAATATGTTTCCTAGATAGTTCCAAGATTTCAGCTATTCGTGTGTTACATGTAATAAAGTGCACTTTAAAAATTACAGTTCAAATAGTAGCAGCGGCCTTACGAATACAAATTTGTAAAGATCGCAGTTGCATACTGTAATTTCTAAAACTTATTTACTAATAATATCGGAAACTGTAATTTTAACAAAAAGCAATTTGTAGCTTTTATAGTTTCAACTTCGCAAGGCCGCTGCTACTATTTGAAACTGTAATTTTTAAAGTGCACTTTATTACGTGTAACACACGAACAGCTGAAATCTTGGAACTATCTAGGAAACATATTGCAACCGTAGTACTGCGCACTAAGAAGGCAACCTGCAGAAGATGGGCATCTGGACAAATGAACCATTATACAGAATGCAACACAGAGAATGAAACTACCTCCCATATAATCTTCCTTCCTATGGTGCTATAGTCCTAGTGGACTTGGACCTTCTCCCCTGCCTTATTTTACAAGTGTACTTTTTTCCGTGTAGATATGGAAACGAACATCCGTTTGCTGTGTTGTTGGTCATCTGTGCGGACCCATTGTAATTGGTTTCTTTAAAGTAAGCCATAAACGCTACGGTCTAATGCGCAGGTCAACCGCACGTCGCGACGTGCGGTTGACGCGTCGGTAGCGTGTATGGGGAAGTTCTGGTAGACCGGAGCGGTCTCCAGTTCTTTTTTTGCGATGACATCGATTTAGGACGATGACGCACTGGCATTGATAGGCCTAACGTTAATTTTGAAGAAAAATGATACAAAAACAGCGAAAAGTGAAAATGGTGTAAGCATTGGTTATTGAAAAGGAAAACTTATAGTTACGTCAACCTATTGATCGAATTACACAACATATTGAACCTATTGAACAACTGACGCGGTCTGTGCATGCGACCGGAGAACATGCACATGCGCACAGGTACACCGTACGGTGTCACTCGATAGAATTGATTTTCGATCTTGCGCTGGTCGCCTCTACAGGTTCAATAAGCTGCACATGTTAATTCCCACACATGCTCCGGTCTACCTGCGCAGGTATAACTGGACAGTAGACCTCTGCAGGTAGACCTCTCCGGTGGACCGTAATGTGTATTCCCTGCACTATTATTTCACTCTGTTATTACTTGACGGGCCATGGTTTTGGGGATATAGGACTTCTCCCTTGGAATCGAGAACGCCTTCTTTTGGAAGTGCATCCAGCGTTTCCCTCTAGACCTGTGTGAGGACCAGACGTGTTAAATACAGAATGTACTCACGAACTGTCCTAGATTTTACTGTTTGACATGTTAGGACATTTATCGCAGCCTGCCTGTCCATGAAAATATAGGTGTTTCTACTTTTGTATTCCAAAAAAGATCGTAGTGTGCTTCTCTTATGGCACATTTATGCTGCACCTAGGAGATAGTCCACACACTCCAGCGTCAGTTCCACTATCCTTTTTAGAGTCATCTGTGTACCAGAATAGGTCTCTTATTTTGTACACTTTAGTTGTGTTTTGAAGGTTATTTCGAATAAATGCCTTTTAGGCATCGAGTCCTCTTCCTTTTTATGTGTTGGCTCTTTTCTTATATCCATTATTGTGGTATGCTCTTTAGGGTTTGCCATGTATTGTTGTACTTACATCTGAAATCTCGCGTCCATGCCTCACGTGTGAGGAAAATATCCAAGGAAGGGAGCCTTAACATTGCTTCAAGAGCTACTGAAAGAGCGGTTCTCATCGATCCCGTGATTAGTCTCTGTACGCTAGTCTCTGTACGCTTCAGAGTTTCTTCTTCTTCTTCTTGTTTCGAATAGGCCTACTTTGGACCACGCTTGTTCAACTGTTGGGCTTTGATCTTTGACCAGCATTGTCGCATCTTCTGTCATTGTAACTCCTTTCTTTCTTCTGTCCAGGGGGTACCTTTCCTTCTAGGTTTTATGAAGCGTTATTCGCACTTGTCCATTAGAAAACATGTAATCTAAACATGGTCGCGTGCCGAAAAACCGTGCTTATTGAACTCGTTCTTTAATAGATGTTTTGTTTGGTAATAGTATCCAAACAAAACATCTATTTCAACATTTGCATATTTCGCTAACGGAATCACTCAAGTAATTCAAGTATTTATAGATACTATTAATTAGTAATTGGGCGGATTCTGTAATAGAAACGTTAAAAGTAAATTGAAAAGACGTCGCAATTTTTTTAATATTCGGTGATTTAAGAAAAAGATTAAAAATAAATAAATAAAAAAATAGTGATAATATTCTTCAATGGTATCGCTATTATTTTATTTACTTATTTTTATTATTAGCGGAAATAGTAAAATGTTAAGTTTTAACGCTTCTCTTATATAATCGTAAAAATAAATCAAATTTTTTATTCATAGGTAAATTCATAGGGAATTTGTATTAATAGGTATTCTTATTATGCAACAGTTCTGTGAAGAAATTTTTAAAAAATCAATAGCCTTTTATAATAAAAATGTTACTGTAAAAGTGACAGCTAAGATAATCTTCTGTTTCTGTATGTGTTCTTGTTCCGGGTAAAAATCGTGAGTGTACAAAAATAAATCATATTTTGTTCGGATGAAGATTTTTTGCAATTCATTAAAGATGTGTGCAATCTCATTAGTATAATCCAAATACAAGTTATGATTATTATAATTAGTTCTGTTTATGCTTTAAGCTTTGCGGTAATGTTGTTGTTGTATAATTTTTTAAGGTGGGAAAACCCGGGTTTGGATTATAATAAACATAGTCGTTATATTTTTATTATATTATTTGCTTCTATTCAGTGTTGCCACGTTTTACATTAATTTATGTATTTGATTTTTTTTTAATATCAGCTCTTGCATAAAATAATATATTCCGAAACTAATAAGCAACAACAAATCTGCTAATAAATTAAATTATTTTTCAGTTTTTATGCATAACATCTTCATATATTTTGCAATCCTATAAAATTTCCAGAAAATTTATAATTCGCTTCTCTTTAAACAATTATGCAAAAAGTTATTTTTTTTATTAAATTAAGCAAAACTTAAACTAATTGTAGTTTTTGAATTTTAATTATTTTTAAAATGTTTGTTTTGCTATAAACAAATCGATACCACATTTTGTATAAATAATAATAGACACTAGGTATAGACACATTATAGATATATATAGACACATTTTGTATATTCCTGTAAATTGTTTAAATTAAAACGAAAATTATTGCAAACATTTTTTTTTCATCTAGATGAATTCATCAACAAATACGATAAAAACATTTCCATAACAAAATATTTCGATTTCGATGTGTTTCCAACCGGGCTATTATTAATTATGAATTCTTTTTTATTTAAAACATATAACGATTTGTATTTGCTGCCGGGTGGTTTTTATTCTGAATTACACTTTTGCATGGGCGTAGTCAAGGGGGGGTTCTGGGGGTTCAACACACACCAATAAGGAAATTAATAAGGTACAACAAACATTTTCTTACTCTCTACTTCAATAAAACTAAATATAAATCTTGAGTAATTATTTCACGAAATTGATTAAACGTAAGACGTAAGATATATTTGCAAAAAAAATGAATAAAAAGTTAGGAAAAAAAAAATTACCTAATTAACGCATTTAATTGTTAGTTCAGGGGTGCTAATTTATCATTAACTTGTGTACCTGGTGATTGTTTATATAACGGTTGATAGGATGGGGTTTCGGGTACCCAAGCAGCTCTTTGATGACAAGTGCATGTAGTCCAAGGTGTTTGAGTTGTCCGTGGATAATTACGATTATAATTGTAATTGTTATTATAATTGTTCTTGTAGTTTCTTCGGTTGTACCAGGGCAGGGGGGTTCTCCAATCAGGTTTAAGAAGTCTGTTGTTGAAACCTAAGGGGTTAAAGTAACCATTCCTTTGTACGTAAGGGCGTCCGTAGTTCGGTATGTCGATATGTTTGGGGATGATTATTGGTGGTAGGAAGTTGTTGCCGTTTTTAATGTCTGGGAAGGTGTGTTCGATGTTGGGGACGACGATGGGGTTTGGGTTTAAAGCGTTGTTTGAGACGCCGCCGTATCCGACGACGACGGGGACGTCCGGGACGTCCCCTATCGATTTGTTCTTATTCGCGGATACATTTTCCACGTTTGTTTTCAATTCGACGATGACGTCTGTTAATGTCCTGTCGCTGGTTTCCAACTTTGTTTTTGTCGCGTTACATCCTCCAGATACACAAACTATGCCGATGTTAAAGTCGTCATTTTTCTTCTCAGGTCGCTTCTCCTTGTGGTTTACTCTTTCAAAGTAGTTCGGTCTCTCATCATCGCTTTGAAAATCTAGCTTTGTCTCCACTTTTATACCTTCAATTACTTTTTTATCGAAAAAAAAAGAAAGAAATATTAACATTTTCATATACTTGAAACACCATAAAACATTTAACATAGATTTAACGTCAAAATGATTAATTTGTCAAAATTATCTAAACACAAATTCTAAGCTTGTTTAGTTATTTTGGGCAAAAATTTTGGTTACAATCTGCAATATTTGTCAAGATTTAAATGTTCTAAGAAAAACTTTTCGTCTTTTAATCCCAATTAATTTGTTTTAAGTAAGTAAATTTTGACATCTTCTTTTTAAATAAGTTATATACCTTTGTATATATACTTACTTTGTTTATATAATAAAACTGAAATCGAATTATCAAAATTATTTGGTGCCGTCTTTTATTGCGTTTTTTTTTCGTGCATAACTTTAATTCAGTTTACAATCAATAAATGTTTTATTAAAAAATTACTTACTAGATATAAAACAAATTGTAAATAAAAAATATGTTTGCAGTTCCATGTTTTGGCAGCGACTGAAAGTGACAATTTCCGTGCGAAGACATTACACCTTGGCGTGACAATTCCTGAACGAATTATTACATTATTTCATAATGGGAGGATTCTCGGTATCCTTGATATTGTTTTCAAGGTTATTAGAAATCTCCGTCTTTTTATTATATTAATGTAATTGCGACAATTAGCCATTTTTCCTGTAATTATACCGTCTATAGTAAACACTGCTCTGACAATATTATGAAACTTTTTCGCATGCAACGTGGATTTATGTTCGTTTTTTACCGGTGTGAAACTGGCAATAACTTTCAGCCAAAAAAATTTTGCGTAAAATTTTTATTTAAAAAGGATATAACTTTTTTATTGATAAGGATTTTTCAAAATTTTCTTCACACAACTCTTGTACACTAAGTCACGTCATAAAATATTCCAACAAAATTTAATTTTCTTTTTACACATAGGCATAATAATCATATTAAAGATCAAGAAATATTCACATTTACTCACTTCTTAAACGCGGAACGTCAAAGTGTATTATTTTCCAAAATTTAAAAAAATAAATATTTAATTAATAAAAATTTAATAATTTTAAAAACATAATTTCCACCATCTATTAGGCCAAAGTATTTCCTTCATTTCTCAAGCAGGAATTTTTCCAAAATTTCTAATAATAAGCGCACAGCGATTATTTTAAATAAGTGCATTCCACGCAGTTGCCATTTAATAGAAAAATCCAAAGAGGTGGCAATTTTCAACATTTCTCAATTTTTCTTTCAAATATTACTAGAGAATGAATGTACATAATATCGAAATAAAACGTTTTTCGAAATATAAAAAAGCAATTGAATAACGACCAAACTTAAAATGCAGCTGCTCCACGTAGCACCATTTCATAGCCAGAACGTCAAATTTCAGTAAATTTTAACTTTTCTCAAATTTTCTTTCATACATCACAAGTGAATAAATGTACCTAGACATGTGTAAAAGCTTTTGCAAAAATTCGCAAAAGTAAATGTATTCCACCCCACTTTCTTTCGCCGGGCACTGTTTTATTTCAATAGGGGTAAATAGAAGTAAATTTTACTTTTTCTCACATTTTCTTTCATTTTCTACTAGGGTATGAATATATCTACTTATCTGTATAAGTATTTAAAAAAATTCGCAAAAATAATTGCATTTGACGATGACTTAAAATTCACTCACTCGACGCAGCACTGTTTTATTGCTCGACCGTCAAATTTGACGGTCGAGCAATAACACAGTGCTGCGTCGAGTGAGTGCATTTTAAGTCATCGTCAAAAGCAATTATTCTTGCCTTTTTTTTTTAATGCTTATACAGTTAAGTAGATAGATTCATCCCCTAATAGGAAATGAAAGAAAATGTAAGAAAACTTAAAATTTAGAGCAATTTGACGGTCGAGCAATAAAACAGTGCTGCGTCGAGTGACTGCATTTTAAGTCATCGTCAAATGCAATTATTGTTACGAATTTTTTTAAATGCTTAGAGTGTTAAGTAGATATATTCATCCCCTAGTAGGAAATGAAAGTAAATGTTAGAAAAGTTTTAAAATTGTTTTAAAATTTAGAGCAATTTGACGGTCCAGCAATAAAACAGTGCCCGGCGAACGAAAGTGGAGTGGAATACATTTACTTTTGAGAATTTTTGCAAAAGCTTTTACACATGTCTAGGTACATTTATTCACTAGCGATGTATGAAAGAAAATTTGAGAAAAGTTAAAATTTACTGCAATTTGACGTTCTGGCTATGAAACGGTGCTACGTGGAGCAGCTGCATTTTAAGTTTGATCGTTATTCAATTGTTTTTTTACATTTCGAAACATGTTTTATTTCGTTGTTAGGTACATTCATTCTCTAGTGATATTTGAAAGAAAAATTGAGAAATGTTGAAAATTACTAACTCTTTGGATTTTTCTATTAAATGGCAACTGCGTGGAATGCACTTTTTTAAATAATCGCTGTGCGCTTATCATTAGGAACTTTGGAAATTATTTTGGAAAATTTTGGAAAATATTAAACTTTGACATTCCGCGTTTAAGAAGTGAGTAAATGTGAATATTTGTTGATCTTTAATATGATTATTATGCCCATGTGTAAAAAGAAAATTAAATTTTGTTGGAATATTTTATTAGGTGACTTACTGTGCAACAGTTCTGTGACGAAAATTTTGAAAAATCCCTATCAATAAGAAAGTATATATATAGCCCTTTGAAATAAAAATTTTACGCAAAATTTTTATTGCCGAAAGTTATTGCCAGTTTCACACCGGTTCGTTTTTTAATGGATTATAGGAAAGTTTAGACAAATAATGATTTCTATTATTTATTTCATACTTTTATTGTTGTTATTATTGTTGCACATCCTCTTGAGACGACGGTCATTAACATTTTTCTCTAATTATTCTACGACACATTTTTTATAATTACCTTAGCTCGTGTTACTCAATTTAAATTTATAAAACTTTGTGATACAAACATTTTATGATGTTATGAAATTAATGATATAATATGAATGATATGAAATTAAATAAAAATATTTATGAATTATTTGGGATAATTCAATTAATTAACATTTTTCTGTTTATTTAAAATTCAATAATGACGCCACTTAAAAAAAAACAATTGTCCAAAGAATTCGGATATTGCAATATGGTCCAGTTCTGAGCTATGTTTAAAGTTTCAAGTCTCTACCTCATCCGGAAGTTAGTTTAAAATCCATTGCAAAAAGCCTTCCGGACGGAATTAAGAACAAACAGACTAGAAAGCGAGCTAATAAAAACATGGTAAAATAAGTTTATTTTTATTTAGTCTTTGAATTTTAAACAGTAGTAAATTAACTCTGGGTATTTTAAATCAATCATATAATGTGATATATAATTTGTCAAACACTCCTTGTGGAACATAGAGCCTCGACAGAAGCCTTCATTTGACCCTGTTGATTGCGAGTTGTTTAACTTCTTTCCCAGTTTTTTCCCGCATGTTCCGTCTCTTTTCTGACAGTTCTTCGCCAAGTTGTTTTTGGCCTACCACGTTTGCGGCTGCCTTGCGGATTCCAGTCTAAGGCCATTCGCGCAATGTTGCTGTTTTTATTTACACGGCTATAGGTCCTTGGTACGCCAGCTTTAGCAATTCTTCGCTGGCAATTTTGTTTGGCCAGAAAATTCCTAGGAAGGGTCTTAGACATGTGTAAATGAAAGTTTGGAGCCAGTGAGTTAGTTGTTTTGTCACCTTCCACGTTTCACATCCATACAGCAGGACTGGTTTATCGTTGGTATTAAAAATTCTGGTAAAAAAAAGTTTGATGTTCTTGCTGTATATGGTATACTGCCATAGGGACCCTACGCCTACGCATGCACTCGCTTTCCGTACCCTTACTTGAATATCTTTTTCAGTGCCGCCATTTTCATCAACAGAGCTACCTATTCTAGGTACAGTAGTCCACTCTTTCGATCAACGCTTCGGGGATTGACATGGGCTGCTGGTTGCGGCAATTTATCCTTACTTCCTTCGTTTAAATTTAGTTAATTTTTAGCCCTACTTCGCTTGCTGTGCTCTTGAGCTTCTCCAGCTTAGCATGCATGTAGGCACCTGTGTGACTGAGCGCACAGATATCATCCGCGTATGACAATTCTTCTAAGCGGCTGTGAAAACCCCATTGTATGCCCTTGTTCATTTTACATGCCTTGAGAACAAAGTCCAATGACAGAATAAAGAGAAGGGGACAAGATTCCCCCAATCCCCCAATTCAGCCTTGTTTAACTCCGTTTCTTACATTGATCCTGAGGCCTAGCTTGACTTTGTGTAAGAATCTGCATACATCGCTGGTGCTGTCACATTTCTGAGTTTTGGGAGATCCCACTCTTTTCCATTATATGCCAGAGAGCTGGGTATTTCAGTGTGTCAGAGGCTTGTTTGATGTCAACGAATTTTAGGTACTAAGGGATTTGGAATTCATATAACTGCTCTATTATGATCCGCATAGTCCCATTTACCAGAAAAAGGAAGCTGAACTTGAAAGCTCCGAGCATTGATGGTCAGACGTTAGAGTTCTCCGAGGAGGTGAAATATATAGGGCTAATCTTGGATAAGAAACTCACTTGGAACTCGCATCTGAACAAAACGCTCTCAAAAGCCACAGCGGCCTTTTGGATCTGCCGTAAGCTTCTAGGGAAAACATGGGGACTAAAACCCAATATGGTCTTACACAGCAGTGGTAAGACCGATTATCACCTACGGCTCGTACGGTGGTACAAAACAAAGGAAAAATAGACCCAAAGTATGCTATAAAAGCTTCAACGGCTCGCGTGCTTGGGTATAATAGGAGCGATGCAAACTACTCCAACCACAGAAATGGAGGTTTTGTTGGACCTACTACCACTGCACAAACAGGTAGAAAAAGAAGGTCTTCTCAGTGATCTGAGACTAAGGGGTACATCGCCTATTTAGAGAGTCATGGAAATAAGGGAACAAATCGGAAAGGAATTTCTGAAGCATCCCTGGGACACCAGCCGTTGAAGTGGTCATTAATGACCGCTAAAGCAGTGTTCAAAGAATCGAACATCTGAAAGATAAAGCGTCCATGTGGTACACCGACGCATCAGAAACTGCTAAGGGTACAGGAATTGACATATACAGCCGGAGTCACAGGGAGTCCACGGCATTGGGCCAAGGTCCCACGGTACTACAGGCTGAAATTATAGCAATTGAGAGATGCGCAAAAACCTGCCTAAAGAAACGTCTTAAAGGAGTGCAAATCTACATTCTAACAGCCAGGTAGCTCTAAGGAATTTAAAAATCCACAACTTTAATTCCACGTTAACCTGGAAGTGTAAACAAACACTGAAGCAACTGGCGAAAGGTAACAGACTCACGCTAATGTGGTCACCGGGTCACCAGGGCATATAAGGGAACGAAAAGGCCGACGAACTCGCCAGAAGCAGGGCCAGGGCTCCCTTCTTTGGCCCGGAGCCAACTTGTGGGCTTACAAAGGTCCACGTAAGGCAGGGGGGGGCAAGAAATGGGAAGAAGAGCAAAAAAAACCTACTGGAAAAACACACCAGGACAGAGGCAAGTTAAAATGCTCATAAACTATTCAGCCGCAAAAACGCAGCAAATGCTAAGCTTCTCTAGAACAGAATTCAGAACTTTGGTAGGTATATATAAACTGCTCCTCGATGTTGGCATTTTCAGCTGGAAATTGTTAAATTAATTTTGTTGGAACCCGCCGATTTTCCAGCTGTCAGGTGTCGGATCGCCGTTACTATAATGTGATAGGTGAATATAAAATGAAAATAAAATATTGAAGAATTATTCTGAAAATTCGGGATAATTGAATGAATTAACATATTGCATTGTTGTCGAGTTCTAAGCCATGTTCGATTGCAAAAATCTCTTTGAACAGAATTGAGAACCGTCAGACTAGAAAGCGAGTTAATAAAAACGTGATAAAATAATTTTTTTTTGTCTTTGCTGTAAACACGGTTTTAGCTCTTTATCTACCAACAGGAATTTTTCATTCTTTTGTAAATATTTTGTTTTACCAGACTAAATCTGCTTACTGAAGAAAAATAATTAAATAAGAGACCTGTTCAATCTCCGCCTGTTCAATAGCACAGTACCAAATGAATGGAATATCGTTTCGTGATCTTACTGCACAAAAAAGGAGACACACCTGAGCAGTAAAACCACAGGCCGTTGTCCTCCTGAGTCATCTCCGCAAGTTATCCTCAAAGATTATTACAACCTGAAAATAAACTGGAATTCTACCAACCTAGAGCCTACCAAACATGCGAACATTCAAAATAAGAATAACGAAAAACGTATTCAAAAGCGACCTACCAGTCTGCTTAAAAAGGAAAGTTTTCGATCGTAGTTGTCGCTACGAGACCATATGAAAAACGAAGACCTACGCAACAGGAGTCACGGATCTAATGCTTATTGCAAGTTTAAAATCGAACTGGGCCGTGCACGTAGCTCGAATGTCACATGGGAGATGGACCTAGATGAGACCAAGATTTATTATGATTTATCATATTTACAAAAGAATGAAAAATTCCTGTTGGTAAATAAAGAGCTAATTTAAAACAGTGTTTAAAGCAAAGACAAAAAAATATATTTTATCACGTTTTTATTAACTCGCTTTCTAGTCTGGCGGTTCTAGTTCTGGATGCCATTACCATAATGGTTTCTTTCGGGATATCTGTATTGCAAAATTTTCTATTATATCTTCAACGTATATTTTTTGAAGGACATCACTTTCTATGCACATAATTGACAAATTAGTTAGTCGTTCTTTTAACATACTTGTTCGTAATTCATTTTTTATTCTCTTTAGCTGCGAAAATAAGTGCTATCCAATACCATTGCTAACCATTAAGCAAAGGAACATTGTTGTATGAAATTCAACATTTGTAAAAGTTTTTCCTAATTTATCAGACTTTATTAGCATATGTAGGGTTGAGATTCTCAAATAGGCAGATTCCTTTACTATGTTGTTTGAGCTCATGAGCTCATATGCATTAATATCTTCGTGATAGAATTCTTGAAATTCATTGCATTTTTTTGTCAACTCGTCAGAATTGTTTGTTATTAATTGAAAGAGAAAACTAAAACGATTTTCAATTTCTTGGTGTGTTGCCGAACGATATTTAAATATGCATATAAGGTCGATTATAGGAATAAACGTTGATGTTCTTTGATGATCTTTCAAAAAAGTGACACGTGTGCTGTGAATTCCTTTTCTTCTTTTAGTCAGAATTTGGATTTTTTTCTTTAGCATACGATTCGTACTGATTCGTACTTGAAATTATTGCGTGCGTTATTGACATAATCGATCAGAGAAGCGTAAAGTTTTGATGCATCCTAATACTGCTATTCTGTAAACTTCATCTTGTTTTATTCATAATTCCTAAAAGAATTCCATGTCTCCGTTAGAAAGATAGTATCCATATTTCCTTTTTTTGCTAGGCTTTGAGCTTCGTTTCTTGTTTTTCCTGGTTGATTGCTGTCACTTGCAACTGAGGGTACAGCTTCAGAAATAACCATTGAGACCGGGAGAGACTTCAGGACTTTATTTGCACCCAAATTTTCAGTTTATCCAAAATTCAACAATTTTTGGATAAAGTGAAAGTATGCTACAGCTTCGGAGACACATTCAACAGTCAACAGGCGAATGTTGCAAAATCACATTTTTCTTTTATTCTTGACTGAACACCAGAATACTTTCCAGCCATATTTTATGCATTATCATTACTCGGCGCACGACAATCTTTCATAGGAATATTAAGGCTTTCAAAAAAGTTGAAAATGGTATATGCTATTGTGTTTATCCATTGGCAAAAACTGCAAAAATCACTCAATAGATGCTCCGTTTTTTACGTATCAAACGGTGAACGTCAGATGGTCAACGTGAGAGAGATCTGGCATATAATCCACGCTTATAAAATAGTATTCTGATGATTCTATTTCCTTAAAAATTGTTGTCCAATTACAAATATTTGCAGACAAATATGATGTACTTCCTATTATACCATTTCCGCAGATTCGTATATGATAAAGAAGATAAATATCAAATTCACTAATTAGTTGCATCCTACTGTCAACTCGTCCAGTAGTTTTGCTTCTTGCGACATAATTTATCATTAATTTCCTGCGCTGTAAAGTGTTCTTATGCTCAATTAATAAATTGCTTATATGCTTTCAATTTTTATATCCATTCGGAGAACTCAAATTGTGTCCAGTACCAGTAGTAGTATTAAATAGGCGGCAGAAAGATTAGTACATATCTCATCGACGGTGAATAAAGGATTAATCACCATTTTCTTTATAAAGATTCACCATTCGGGTGATCACCAATTTACGGGTGAAAATATCTGGATCTTGAATCTGGGAAGTTTCGGAAAAGTCACAATTTTTATTTTGGAGTAACTCTGGTCTTTTTGGAATCCAAATATCGGGTAATTCTTCTGTTAAAATTTCATCATAGTACGTACCAGGATGAGGAGATATATTTTCCTAGTAGATATTAACTCTCAGAAGCTTGAAATAGAGGGTTCAGCATCTGATGTGTGTTACATGTAGGATATTTTTCCCGTTTATATTTAGAAGTATTTTGATTTTGAGGCGATGAGGGTGAAGCTATCATAAGATATATAATTAGTCAGCCTTTTTGTTTTTGCAACCGTAAAAAATGAGCTACAACTTTTTTCTTTTTTGTGAACCATTTAAATATGTTCTTGTCGACTAAATAAAATAAATAAATAAACGAACACGCCCACACTTAAATAATTTCTATTAAACAAAACAAAATTACGCCACTTGGAAACCCCCCAACCATAGACAATGTCGACTTCTATGTATATACGCATTGTATACACTCTGCAAACTCGACTTTGCAATCAAAGTGATTTGTTTAGGTGACCGATGGATGGTACAATTAACTTTGCGTTTTGCCTTGTAGGTACTTTTTATAATCATTAAAATGTTCACTGTTTAGAAAAAAGATTCAAAAAAATATTCTGGTCCAATTAAAATTCGCTAAGCTACTACCAATCTTCATGTTCAACAACGCCCCCAATGGCGATGGGAGCCCTGGGTATGGGCCATGTGTGCCCTTATGGTAAAGACGATACAGGTCCTGTATTGGAGACCAAGAGCAAATAGGAAAAACAGAGCAAGACACCCTACAAGGTGGACTGAAGGTATCAAGAAAACAGGGGGAGCCTGGATGCGATAGGCCCAAGACAGGAAGAAAGAAATAGGCAGAAATAAGGGAGGCATATGTTCAGCAGTGGACGCAGTAGGCTGTAATATTTATGAACTTGTTTTAGAAATTTTCCTTAATATTTGGACGAATTTCAGACTTTTTGAAATATCTCGTTTTTAAACTTTTTTTTTTAATTTTCTTTAACCATTTTAGCTTTTTTCACCCAAATTTTCAACTGAAAGTTTGATATAAATGATTTTATGAAGTTTAATACAATGAGGAAATGTTCATGTTTTCATATAACATAAAAAAAAATTGAGAAATGTCAGATTTTAATATTGTTTTTTGGTCTATTTAATTACCTTATTTCTTTAATTTACATAATTTCTATTTTCTTATTTCTTAAAAGACATTTATAACTTTAAATATATTGAGAAAATGAAATTAAAAAAGTTTTCGAAAAGGTTGAGTATCAATTTTAAAGGTCGAGTATAAAAAATTATCATTTATATCAATAACCTGCTAAGTTCATGTCTCTCTCACAAAATGTCAAAATTAAAAACAAAATTTTTTTGGGTTTTCAAGTGAGTGGTTTACAAAATATTGTTCATGGAAGCAAAGCTGTGCTGATGAGAGATAAATCTCTAAACGCGTCCACAGATGGCTATCCACTAAAGGTATCGGAAAGATATGATCTTAAAAAACAATGTTTTTATATGGTTTTTGATGAGTGCCACGAAGGTGGACTGAAAGCTTTAGAATAACTGACAAATTTCATCCGAGATTTGTCCTAAAAAACTCATTAGTATTATAGAGCTCCGGAAAGGTTGAGTATATTTATATATTCAAGCTTTGTTCCGTCTTTATTAAGTTTATCTGATTATCTATAATGTTGTATGGTTTTACCAATTCAAAATTTCTGCTTGAATTATTACAAAATTTTCTCTAAGCCTAAATCTTCTTGAGTCTAAATTTTGATCCAAAATGTCGTAGAATTTTCATGCTCTTTAAAATTTCATACTTTAAAAACCAGATCAAAAATAAAAATCAGATTCAATTTTACAAACATTTCATCTAAATTCACCAAAAATGTTTGTATTTTTTGGTCAAAACTTTTAGCAGTTTCTGCTTCAATTATAACAAAATTTTAACCAACATTTTGGCTAGGTGTTGACCAAAATTGTACCTAAATTTTGATCTAAATTTTACCAAAATTTTTACCTTAATGGTATCTAAATTTTAATCAAAATTATTTCTAAATTTTATGGAATTTTCTTGCTACTTACAATTTTATACTTCATTTTTTATCAACAATCAAATACAAGCAACTAAATAAGAAAGTGAAACAAGAAGTCATAAACAAGAGAAACAGCTCGTGGTTCAAAAAGTGCGAATACGTCGACCAAAATATAGGCGGTATTAAGAGTTCAGAGGCATGGAAGACCGTCATGTCGATGGGGAAACCTTGAAACTAGATATGTCCCTCGTAAAGGAAGCAATCAAAACGACTAAACTTAGAAGATCCCCAGGACCTGGTGGAATACACCCGGAATTTGTACGATTTGGCCCTGAAAAATTGCAGGTTATGTTGAAGAATTTATTTGAGCGTTGTCTAAATGGTTCAGATATTGAAAAAGCCTGGCGAACGTCATATATCACAGCCATACATAAAAAGGTATCACGAAATGACCCACATAATTTCCAGGTAATCGCTGTCATTCCCACAATAGGCCGAATATTTTCTCGTATACTGAAAACCCTAATAGAAGACCATATTAAAGATAAACAACTTGAAGAATAGGCTGGATTTCGAGATGGTCGCTCAACAATCAACAACCTTTTTAACCTTAAAATAGCCTTAGAGAAGCGTATGCAAAGAGGCAGAGAAACACATATAGTTCTTATTGGTCTAGAAAAGGCTTACGATAGCGTCCCGATATCACAACTACGGGAAAGAATTTAGAAACTAGAGTTCAGACCGACTCTACTACAGGCCACTAAAAACTCTATAGGGAATTCTGCAAGAGTGAAGCTAGGAACAGGCCTGACAGAGAGTTTTAAGACCTCCAAGGGTCTCAGACAGGGGTGCTGTCTATCCCCTACTCCTTTTAAAATTCACCTTGATCGATCCCTTAGAGGGTGGACAAGAAAGTGTGCACAAATGGGACTGAGAGTGGGAAATGACACGCTCTATAGTTTATACTTTGCTGACGATCAGGTTGTGATAGCACAGATTTGGGGTATATCGAAAACTATAAGAGGGATACGAAAAAGCTGGTCTATGGATGAACATGAGTAAATGCGAATACCTGGCAATAGACACAAACAACCAAAATAATCTTCTCTTAGAAAACGAATTCATAAAAGGAGTAGAAAAATCCAAATACCTAGGGGTTGTATTTAACAAAGAAGGCAATATCAGGTGAGATAACAGAAAGGAATAATAAAGGTAGAACAATCTTAGCAGCACTAAATTCAATCCTCTGGGAAAAGAATATAAAGAGAACAACAAAAAAGCGACTATATAAAAGTATTGTTCAAAGTGTGATAACGTATGGAGCAGAAGTATGGGGTATAAGAGAAACACTGAAGAGTAAAATACTTGCAACTGAAATGTATTTCTGTGAAGAAGCTGAACATTGAAACCTACATTTAATATTGATTTTACAAAATTTAAAGACTCATTGAATAGCAATTTCTAGTTTTGGTTTCCAAAATTTTAAGGAATACTGACAACTTGGATTGTTTTAAATATATTATATTCAGAATTTTTTAATTAAATTGTTTTCTAGAGGAAATTTTGAGGTTTATGTATCAATTTAACCACTTACAATGGGGTGTAAATCTAGCTCGCGTCCACAACAGAATGTTGTACGTGCACCCCGGACAGTGGCGTAGCGAGCATAACTGGCGCCCGGGGCACGATACCTCATCGGCGCCCCCCAACCACCCTCTAGAAACACATATAATAATATAGTAAATAGAATTTACTCGTAATAAGAATATAATACAAATCATAATATGATGTTGTACCTACATTCAAATATCTATAATATATTACAAATAGTTAACTACGTTTCTAGAAAATATTATACAGTATTGGGATAAATAGGGACAAAGGGACCCGAGCCTTTGTCCCTATTTATCCCAATACAGTAAAATATTTTCTAGAAGCGTAGTTAACTATTCGTAATATATTATACAGTTTAAATTTGAAACAAAAAAATCTAGTTAACAAAATCAAGCCAAAGATTGGATTCGGAAATGTATGAGTGGAAAAATTATTTCAATATTATACTATAATATATTAATACAAATGTCACGGGCGTAGCCAGGATTTAGTTTCGGGGGGGGTTTAGAAAATATTTCGGGGAGGTTTGCAGAAATGCACCAATTTATTCTCTAAAACTGATACAGAAGGGTTCTTAAAATCCACATCTAACATGCTCTCTTGAGGATAGTCATCTCTACTCGTCCCTCCTGATTTCAATATAATATTTATGTTATATTTTCCATATTTGGGCATTTTGGGCTACGCCCATGAAATAAGTACCATGTATTCATTTTTCTTGCTTTAGATGAAGCAAATTTATGAATTACTTCATCAAAGTCGATCATTTCTAATTTTTCTCTTTCCACACTTAAGCGATCTTGTCCCACCTTTGATCGTAGATATGTAAAAATTAATTTTAATTTGCTGAATGAAGGTTCGCAGCCAGCAATTGATACTGAAATAGTAAGGAGTATTTGAAGGGCGACTCTCAGGTTTGGAAAAACATCTTCGCCATACGCGATTATAAAGATTTCTTTTCTACTGCGGAGTAACATCTTGCAGTCACATATTTCGACATAGAGTTCTGTTCCATTAAAATCTGTATTATAAAATTCGCCCATTTTTTTTTAATTCTGTTTAAGACTGTTATCATCATTATCCTTGTTTGGAAAATTTTCAAGTAAAAATCCAAATTTGGAATTAAGATCACTTTGTCGTGTAAATCGTGTACTTATTTCTTGCTGCAGACGATCAAGAACACTTTTCATAACGCGAGAAATTTAACTTTCGGCGGAAAGGTCAACATTATTACCCAATTCTCCTGGCGTTTTTTTTTTAATTTTTCGGCGTCTTCTAACACGGATTGTTATATCAATACCCCATTTTTCACAGTGAGACTTAGCCTTTTCTATTGCCTTTCGCAGATCTCTTCTCGAATTGCTGCAAGTTCAGTCACTAGTGATTCAAGATCATGGAACGCTTCTTTAAAATTAATTTTAGGATCTTGTAATCTCAACTGAACTCGATCAATTCTCCTCAAGATTTCATGCGAGAAATGAACCAAAGTTATAAAATTAAAATTCAATATATTTTGTAATAAAATTGTAGCTTCACTTCTGGTGTCCCTTGTAGTAGTACCATCCTCTAATTTTTCAAATACTTCTACTGACCCTTCATGCTCATCGACAATAATGCTAACCGCTTGTGCTCCTGCACTCCATCGTGTTTCAGATGCACGTTTAACAGTTTTCTTATAAAAAAAGATTTTTTTAATAATTTTCATCGTAATGTAGAACGTGAGAAAAAGAGATACATGCTTTCAATTATCTCAAAACATGTTACAACGATTGGATCTTGCTTAGCTGCAGTAACTCCTACTAAATGATGACGCTCATTTTCAAGTGAAAATGACCGTCAAACGTCGAAACTTAAGTCATATGTGTAGAAATTTATATAACTGTGAATAACATGTTGTATAACATTTTTACATAGTATAAGTGTGCTAAAAACATAGCGAATTTTTCAATTCAATGTAATCTTCTTTCTGTTTCTTTTCACATTGTAAACGATTTTCGATGATTTGGACTTCTTTCATAGCTAATCAATTTATTTTTATTGCTCCATTTATTAAAACTAAATGTAGTTACGAAAGATAATTGTGTAGCGGAATTTGATGTAATAAACAGTAAGTAACAAAAGCAGTACGCAGCATTATTTTTGGTGAGTATAATAACCAAGATCGGTTAATTTGAATTCCTTCTTCTTCATTACCGACTCGGCGATAAAACCAAGATTTTGGCATTAGACGATTAGCTGTTGTTGCTACTGCATTTAGACATTCGTTCTGAAATATGCGGGATCCACGAATAATCATTTATGTTCGAAGTTGATTCGATATTATTGGAAGATTAATATTGAATTTTAAATAAGCAATATCTCTGAACTCCAAAACGTCTGGAACTACAGTAAGCATTACTGTTGCATTTTCTGTACTTTATATTAGATATGGACACGGATTTGGAATTTCGGATGTAATTGGGCTCCCATATACATTTTCAAAGTCTTGTATTTGTTGTGATGTGTTATCGCATAAAAGTTTAGCAGTAGTAGAAGTACAACCTGAAACTTATTCTGATTTTACTTCTTCAAGCTTCTTATCTTCTGATTTTTCTTTTTGCGATTTTTTTTACTAAATAGGATTTCATTCTTATTCTGGATTTCTTATTTTCCTTTTCTTGGCCTAATTAAAAATAAATTTTTATTGTATTAATTAAGATATTACTTTTGAACAACTTACAGTATAACGGAAAACTATTATTGCTAGCCCTGAGGAAGCCACAAGTGGTGTCGAAACGTCGACTTTGTAAATAATAAAGGATTTTTGACTGAAAACCTGATTATTTTTATCTACGTCTATATTTATAACTCGGTCGTAGTTTAGGTTTAACATTAACTAACGTATAACTCAACATTTGGAAACTACTGTACATTTATATTCTACACTACTGCACATGTATATTCTATATTGATTATTTTATGTCGGAAAAAAAGAAAGAAGAAAAGATTTCATTGGTTCAAAAAGATGCGGGAAATATAAAGTTGCATATAGAACAGATATCGTTTTAAAATAAGAAGCGTATAAAAATATGGGTATTACTATTATAGCAAAATAAAGTGTTCAGAAACAAAGAACCTTTTGTATGTGGTGATGTTTGATTGATTTACTGCAAATTAATTATGTAGCTATGATTATTATAAAATAACAATTAAAATTTTCCGGAAAATTCATGAAAATAATAGTTTCTTTTGGTCCTTGGACACAATTTGGCGCCCCTCTGTGAGTATGATATACCCCCGGGGTATGATATACCCCCTTGAGCCCCCCTCGCTACGCCTCTGACCCCGGATAATGCTAAATGAGCTAGAACGACTCGGTAGCCAGACCAGTCTTTGTATACTCTGTGACAAAAAATGCAACACTAAGAAGGGGTAGGAAGGAATTATTCCTAAGGGGAAGGAATTTTTGAACAAAACTTGGCAAAAATGTTTAACTAGTAACAGGTCAGTAATTTATTAAAATTTCATTCAAAATAATCCAGTTCCCATGGCAAATTTGACGTTTTACTTGTTGTTACAATCGAAATTATCGGGTGTATTTCTTGCGAGATTAAGTCGATTTCGATATTGTTTTTAGTTGCAATTCTTTTCCTTTTGAGATTTTCCTTGCGTTTGTAGGTTGCGATTATGCCTAGAGTACGGCACCGTGAAAATTATCGACAACTGAGTGAATTCGACAAAGGTCGCATTATTGGCTTATGCGAAGGTAGATTTTCAATCTGAGAAATTGCTAATCGTCTTAACCGTAACCAATCCTCTGTAGTACGGTGTTATCAAGCATTATCTACAGAAGGTAAAGAACGTCGTAGAAGAGGAAGTGGACGGCCAAGGCGGACAAATGTGGTCCATGACCGCCATCTTCGATTAATAGCATTAAGAGACCAATTCTCCAGTACAAGATCAATAGCCCATCAATGATTTGGAAACGAAGGACGCCCTGTAATCCTTCGAACAGTTTACCAACGAATTAGAGCTTTTGGCTTGCAGCCCCATCAACCACATCTTGTGCTTCCGCTGTCGACTCGTCACCGAGAGCAACGTTTGGAGTGGTGTACCTTGCAACTGGATTGGGACGTGAATTGGCATAGAGTGGTCTTCAACGAATCCCTAATCTGCTTGGAATGCACGATGGTCGCATGATGGTCAGACGTCGACGTGGAGAACGTCGCCATGTGCAGTTTTCTGTTGAGCGGCATGTGCACCACGCAGCGGGGGTTATAGTGTTTGGTGCTATTGTTTATGAAAGTAGGTCTCAGTTGGTATTCATCCGAGGCAATATGAATGCCCACCGATATTTTGATGAAGTGGTAGAACCCCATATCATTCCATTCCTCCAGGAGCTGGAGGACCCGATTTTGCAACTAGATAATGCCCGTCCCCACATTGCAAGGCATTCTATGGAACGCTTCGAAGAGGTTGACTTCAATATCTTGCCGTGGCCACCCTGACCACCACACTTTTCGCACATCCAATATGTGTGTGACATGATGGGTAGAAGACGCAAGCAATTACACTAGAAGATCTCCGGCATGAACTACAGATTGCCTGGGATGCAATACCTCAGGGAGAAATCGACAACCTGGTGGGATCCATGCCACGTAGGATGCGACATGCGAAGATAAAACATTTCGGTGTTGCATTTTTTTATGGCGGAGCATTTACTCTGGCTAAACACATGCGGACAAATGTTTAATTGTATAAGCGTGTTTACATACATTCTACAAATTTAATAAATCAATTTTGAACAAAATTGTGTCGAAGTTTCATATAAAACTTCTTTTGAAACTCAAAAATTTGAATAATATTGCATTTTTGAGTAATTGTTTACCAAAATATTACCTCAAATTTAATGTTTGTGTTTTCTCATCACCCAAATTGTTCTTCTGAAATTGGTTTAAATTTGTTGACTTCTTTCAAATTTTCAATTTCTGCAATAATTCCATATTGCCATATAAACCAAGAAAATGAATTTTATATATCTTGTATTGAAAAAAATTTTAAAATCTGTCACTTTATTCTAGAGTCAATTGTATAAAAAGTACAAACATACAATCATTCATAAATACAATTTGTTCTGATATATAAATATTATAAACTTTTTTAAAAATTAGAAATTTACATTTTGCATTTACATTTTGGTCAGGCATTTTAGCGATACAATTCAGCATCAAAAAAAGAAAAATCCTGCAACAGCCCCACAAAAAAATACTGAAAATTATTCAATTCGCAATAAATAGTTTTTCTTTTGTACTAATAAGTTATTTTAATGTTCCAGAATCATTTTGTACTTAAAATTAGTTTATACATAATATACAAGACTTAAATAAGACAAACATAAATAAATCATAAATAAAACTTAAGTTCTATTCAGTACAATTGCAAAAATTACATTTGGCACGTTAAGCAGCAAAAAGGAACATCATCGTGATTTATTTTGTTAATATTTTTCGATGTAAAATTTGAGCAGGATTTGTTAATTCGTTTTTGGTTTCTAAACGTATCTTGTTAACTGTGCGTAGAAATCTTGCAAGCAAACTTGTAGTTGAGAAAACGTGGGACGCTCTTCTGCACTCATTGCCCAACAATAAGCCATCACAGCAAACCTAAAAAAAATATTAAGAAAATTTTAATAACTTAACATTTCACTTGTTATAAATCAATAATCCTGTTATTTATCCTACAGCAAATGTTATTAAAAGGTTATTAAAACAGATTGAATTTCAATGTCAGGAGTAAATTTATTACTCTTGTTTCTTAAAAGCTACATTTTGGTCCTAAAAGCGGAAAACGTAAAAACCTACGTTTTCAGGTTGACGTCCTATTAAATAAAAATTCCTCTTAATCTTTAAATTGGGAAAAGTCCCCGCACAAGCAATTAATCCTCCCTATTAAGCGAAATATTTACAATACCGTAATAATATTATAGTTAATATTTAACGTTTATGTTGGGATTACTGGAAACCGATAATACAATTTGGTTTACGTGGTTCGTTGGATCCCGTTGATATTGCGACAGTTTCAGTTTATTTAGAATTTACGTGTTCAGATTAGACAAGATTTATCAAAGTCTATGGAATTGGAAGAAACTCAAAAAAATTGCTCTTGGTTACAATATCACACGACCTTTTTTATCACTATGTATGCAAGCACAATTTAAATACATTACAACCACCCCCAAGTCAGAAATCGGCAACAGAGTTTAGACAGACAAGACTAGAAAAATAAGACTGGGCAGACAAGACTAGAAATACAAGATAGACAGACTAGACAAACAAGATGGAGATATAAGACTAGAGAAGCAAAACTAGATAAACTTCAATGTGTAATACTATCCATCTAGTTTCGTGTGTCTGGTATTGTCTGTCGAATCTGAGATGATGAGATCTTAATCATGTATAGCTCCTACGAAATTAGTCCCATTTAGAACGGCTTATCAGTCTTAATCTTTTAATTCTAATTTATTATTCTATGAGCTTGTTGCCTTCTAAAACTTATCCAATTAACTCGACTTACAATTCGTCCGGGCAATTTATCGGCTGGGCGAGCCGATAGCCGTCTTTGAGATAAGCGGCCATTTCGAAGGGGTCGATTTCGACGTAGGGTTGCTGGGCCAGGGTGGTGAGCTCCCAGAGCAAGACGCCGAACGACCAAACCTCGGAGCTCGTCGAGAACGTTTTGTGTTGCAAGCTCTCGATGGCCAGCCATTTCACCGGGCGATTCTCGTTGTCGCCCAAACAGTAGTAGTCAGAGGGGAAGAGGTCGCGGGATAATGCGTTGTCTGCGATTTGCACCTTCAGCTTATCATCAATACTAAAGAACAAAAATGAAATTAAAAAAATAGTTAGGAATGAATTTTGATGAAAACTTACACGCAGTTTCTAGCGGCGAGATCTTTGTGGAGTAGGTGCTTTTTGTGTAGGTATTGCATGGCGCTAATAACCTGTAAAGCCATGTCAACAACTTCTTGCGTTGTTAGTGTGTGCGCAACGCCTTCAATGTTGCTTTTGCACTTTTGTAGGAAAACTTTCATGTTCGTTCTGTTTCGATATGGGTAGAGCAAGAAAGGTGCTGTGTGGTCTTCTATAGATACGCCTAATATGCTTAAAATCGATCTATGATTCAAGGAATACATGGACATGCCTTCTTGTAATAGTAAGGAAATTTGGGTATGGGATGCGTGATCTGTTACAGTTTTAACAACCACATCTTCTTCGCCTCCGTCTTCATCTGCGTAGGAACCTAAATAAACTCTTCCAAACGTTCCTTCCAAAAGAACACTATTTAATCTAACACGATATCTAAAATGGAACAATATTTAGATTTATTTGTTTGGAGGACAAATTTCTTACCTTTGGATAGTTAGTTCACCAATTCTTTCTTGTAAGTCTTTTGATCTTTCGTCGATTAGAGAATAACTAGGCATTCGTCTGAAGGAGCCGTAGGATGATGTCGATGTGGGATTTCTTGGAGCAGAAGTTAGATAAGTGGTGTGGGCTTGAGTTGAGTTTTCTTCGGTGTTGCGTCGGAGTTTCTTGTTTTTGAAGTAAATGGTAGCACAGACCGATAGGATAATAATAATTAGTGTAATTGCAGAAATAACCGCGGTATAGAATATGTTCGTGGAATTCGAATGTGTGGGTGCTGAATCGACGTGGACATGATTATTCGCATGATTCTCCATCTTCATACAAATTTTCTTCCTTCGGAATGTTAGGGCCGTTACGTTCATAGGCGTTAATGAAATATTCACGTGGATAATGACATTGACTTCGGCTGTGACTATTCCTGAACATGGTAAACTCACGCTAAACGTTTGTGTCGTGGTTGGTACAGTTCCTGTATTCGAGATATTTACTTCGGCGTTTCCTATTGCTAAATGATTCGAAACTTCCACTCCAATCGCGTAGGGCAACTGTAAAAAGGAGGTTTTTCCTATTACAGCGATTGCTTTTAGCATTTACTTTTTATATTGTTTTACTTACAGGATGTTTAATGAGACTCTCCCAAGTAAAGTGGAGCGTGTCTATTTTCGAGGGAACTGAGATCTCGAAATTCAAGGCGTAATCGTTCACAATCCCGTTCCGAATGTAAAACAATTCCATTTCCAAACCTGAAACATTATTATAATACAGAAATAAATTATTTCAGCTTTCAGCGGTTGTAAAAGTTATTTCGAACTGGGTTACAGATTTTCTGAACGGCAATAGGAATTGTTTGTTATGATATTCATATTTTGAACGAAACCGTAAAACTAAATCCGGTAATTACAGGTTTGTGTGGTAAAAATAGCTTGTAAATTTTATTTCAAACAAAATGCAGTTTCAATCGGATTTATTACTTTAAAGATTATACAAATATCCTTTTTGTTTTTGTTAAAATTAGTAATTTCATTTAAAAAATGAACATCTTTAGTAGAATATAGATGTAACAACAGTAATATTAAATAACAAAGTTAACAAAGTGATTTAGAAAAAAATTCGAAGATTCTGTGCAAATTTCAAAATCTGCAAATGTTTGCTTTCAAAGTTGAAACTTAAATAACAATAGAAATATTGCTAAAATATTTCTATTGGCAATATTATGAAACTTAACAACTCTGTTAAACCTCTGAAGCACGGACGGCGTACAGCATGCGCCATTTATTAAAAAAAAGTTTATAACTGGTCGGCGACATTTAATTTATGTTTACATATTTTACCCTTGTTATTAGTAAACAATCTTGTCATAAGCATTAATAAATAAGGTAATCCAAGATTGATTTAATAATTTGGATAAAAAACTCGCTAAATCATTAATTCATACTAATTTTTGTTGTCATATAATTTGAAACAAAATATTCACTTAACTTTGGCAAAACACTTACAATTCTGATTGCCTTTAACATGTTGTTTTGATAGAAAATTTAATAATTGTTCAATATTATTAGTATTTTGGATTGATAGACCATTATGGAACCGGATTATGTAATGTGTATGTTATTTATTATTAATATCGACGCGTGAATGTATGAATATAAATGAAAGCGAAAAACGTTTCTGTCCGGGATGCACAATGCAAATACAAAATTGACATGTTGACGATTTATCCCAAATATAGATATTAAATTATTAATTAAAATAAACATTCATATTCCAACTGGAAAAACAAAACAAAACAAAACAGGGATTTTCCTAAAATAAATATCCCCAATTTAATAGGCCTGTGTTTCCTTCCTTTTTATGGCCTATTTTTAAACGTCCGTAACATAAATTACAACCAGGAATTTCTCCCTCTCTGCCGGTTATAAATTTGGATAGTTATTTCGAATGGTTCTGTCCCAGTTTATTCCACTGGATTGCATTTCCAATTGGACAAGATACCAGATATATTTCCTGGCAAAAGTTGGAATTTATTTGGCGGAATGAAATCCTATTACGTTTATTCGCTTTTAAAAAAGAAATGTTTTAAAAGAAGGGGGTAAACAGTTTTAAGGGTGCTTTAAGTTTTGAGAATGTTTTTGTCGTTAAGGGTCACTTTAATGAATATTTTTTTTATACTTTATACAAACGGCTACTGGCAACAAGGTCCATCTGTCTGGAAATACAATTTGATTTGAAGAAAAAAAAAGAGTATGTACATATTAATATGTAGATATCAATAGAGTAACGGGAATGAAATGAGATGAGGAGTTTAGTCGTCGTAGATTGTTTCGTAAGGCGTCTTATTGTTAGTTGGGTGTCTGCGTGAAGTGGTTTTTATATCTCGTTTTGTGCCTACAATGGTCCAGTCGTTGTTGCTGTCTTTGAATCTTGTCCGTCGTTGTTGATGCCTGTCTAGGAGTTTTGGAACTTGAGAGAGTCTATATAGAAGATCGTTGGGAGGATTATGAAGGATGTTGTTTGGGTGTCTTGGAAGACTTGGAAAAAGAAAAACTTGGAGATCAGTGGTAATGAAGTTCGTTTTGGCACCAATATATTTAGTGTTCTGTAGTTAATGATTTAAAGTAATATGTGTCCGTAGTCAAGGAGGGGGCGGCAGATGGCTTTATAGATTCTAGCAGCCTTTTTGATGGAAATGCCTTTATTTTCATTATTTAATTATTATTTTTCATTCATTGGTTAGGCCACGAAAATATTTACTTCTTGCTATTGTGTTTGTCTGTCGATGTTTCGCGACGTTGCACATTGGTTTGAAATCCCAAAAAGCTGGCCAAAGTATGAATGAACCGTCCAAATATCGTGATTGTTGGTCTCCTTGAGCTTTTTAGGTCGCTGATCACGAAACTGAATTCAACATTTCGAAATTCAAAATGGTGGACGCAATATGGCGGATGATTTTCCCAAAAAAGTATTTAATTTTAGTAAAATCCATTTTAGTTAACTCCGCCTGCGGAACCGCTGGGTCGGTTGAGTAGCCCAGCGGCCCGTTGCCGGCCCCAAGCCCGGATAAAGGAGGAAAGTTGGGAGCAGGGTTAACAACCATGCCCCGTAAAAAAAACTAATGTTACGGAAACTCAACAGTATGAAAACCAGACTGATCAGCGGAGACAACCTCGGCAATGGAAAAGGAAGAATGATTTGATTATATCCACATGGAATGTACGAAGCTTGTATAGGGTCGGAGCTATGCAAGAAGTAAAAAATGAACTACTAAAATACAAAGTACAGATAGCAGCACTTCAAGAGATACGATGGAAAGGAAAGGAGATAATGGATCTGAAGGAATTTATACTATTTAAAAGCGGTAATAGAAATAATAATATAATAATAGAAATAATACAGGGTTCCTAGTCAACACAAAGATGAAGCACATGATAAAAGATTTCAAAGCAGTAACTGAGAGAATCTGCGCAATAAGAATACAAGGGAAAATTTTCAACACGACATTCATAAACTGCCACGCACCTACGGAAGAGAAAGAAGCTATAATTAAAGATACCCTCTATGAAACCCTGGAAAGAACATAGGAGACAGCCCCTAGGCATGACATTAAAGTAATCCTAGGAGATTTAAATGCTAAAATCGGTAAAGAAATAGGCTACAGACCAACCGTAGGCAGACATAGCAAACACGATATAAGCAACGAAAACGGAAGAAGATTAATAGATATTGCGTTTGGGAAAAATATGATAATCTCCAGCACCTGCTTCCCACACAAACAGATACATAAACAGACTTGGACAACACCCGATGGAAACACCCGCAATCAAATAGATCATATTCTCATTGATAAAAGACACGTATCAAACATCATCGATGTTAGAAGTTGCCGAGGGGCAAACTGCGACTCAGATCATTTTATGGCGAAAGGGAAATATAGACAGCGAATAACAACAATGGAAAAGGGTAATAACTGCAATAAGCAAAGAGTTTATGATAATGAAAAACTAAAAGACGAGGAGACCCAAATCAGATACCAACAAAGAGTCACAGCACTTTTGAACGAAAACACGGGTGACATGGACAGTCAAGAGAAGTGGGAAAGAATAACTACAGCTATACACACAGCAGCAAGTGAAATTATAGGGGAAAGACCAACACGGAAACGTAATAACTGGTACGACGAAGAATGTAGAGAAGCGCATAAGGAAAGAAACGAAGCTCGAAAGAAAACGACACAGAAAAACTAGAGCAAATATGGAAGAAAATCAAAATAAGAGAAGGCATTCCCAAAGCCTGTGCAGAGCAAAGAAAAGAGCATAGGAAAATAAGAGAATTAGAAGAACTAGAACAAGAATACAGAAACCAATGTGTGCGAGTATTTTACCAAAAAGTGAAAGAAAAAGAACAATATCAAGCAAGAAGAAACATATGTAAAAACAAAGCAGGTCAATTAGTAGCAGACGAGGAATGTATATGTGCAAGATGGAAAGAATATTTTGAGGAATTACTAGAGGCTAATGACAGTGAAGAAGAAGAGGAAGCAGAAGAAGATTACGATAATAAAGATACTCAGTACTACGGCCCACACATAAACGTAGAGCCACCAACGAGGAAAGAAGTTAAGCAACAAGTGAATAAATTAAAAAACCAAAAATCTATCGGAGAAGATGAGGTAATAGCGGAACTAGTAAATAATGGAGGGAACTTAAGAACTAGGAGACAAAATACGAGATATGGGTATAAGAGATAAGAGATATGGGTACAAGAGAAAATGCCAGACGGCTTGTCAAATGCAATAATATGTCCCATCTATAAGAAGAAATGAGATAAGCTGGAGTGCAATAGTTACAGAGGAATATCTTTATTAGGAGTTGTGTACAAAATTATGGCCTCTATAATAGCGGGAAGAATAAATCCATATCCAGAAGAAACATTGGGCGAATACCAACCAGGGTTTAGAAGCGGAAGGTCTATGACAGACCACATATTCACAATAAGAACAAGCCTGGAAAAGTGCTACGAATACAATATCGATGTCCACCAACTGTACATAGATTTTAAGCAGGCATACGACAGCGTCAAGAGAATATGTAGAACAGACAATGAAACAATTTGGAATCCCTGAAAAGCTAGTTAACCTAACGAAAATGACAATACAACACACAAAAAATAGAGTGACAAACCGAGCGAACCTGTCACAGCAGTACGAAGTGAAACGGGGACTGAGGCAAGGCGACCCTGTCTACTACGTTATTTAACCTAGTACTCGAAAGATGTATAAGAAAGATAGATACAAATCCAGGAGGGAATATTTATAACAGAACCTGCCAATATCTAGCATACGCAGACGACGTAGTGATACTAACAAGAACAAAACTAGTCTTAAAGACTGCATATTGTGAATTTGAAAAAGAGGCAAGAAAGGCTGGATTAAAGGTAAATGTAGAAAAAACCAAGTACATGCTGATGACGAGAGACATGAGAAGAGAACAGACGAATATAAGAATAAATAATAACAATTTCGAAGAAGCACAAAAATTTAAATACCTAGGAAGCACAATCACAAAAGACAATGAAACAAGCGAAGAAATAAAAACAGAAATCTCAACAGGAAATAGAAGCTGCTATGTACTAAAAAATATTTTCCAATCAAGGAATATATCAAGAAATGTCAAAAAGAAAATATATGAAACAATAATAAAACCAGTAGTAACATATGCAAGCGAAGCGTGGGTTCTAAAACAAGAAGACGAAAAAAACCTGGGTATCTTTGAAAGAAAAATATTAAGACGAGTATAAGGACAAGTGCAAGAAGAAGGGAATTGGAGAATACGAATGAATCACGAGTTAAGAAACCTATATGAAGACACATATATAGTTGCCACAGTAAAGTAATAAGAATGTAACCACGTAATAAGAATGAAAAATAATCGCGGTCCAAAAATGGCATTTGACAAAATAACAGAGGGGACGCGAAAGCGAGGCCGGCCCAGAAAAAGATGGAGCGATGATAGAGCGAGCAATTTTTCGAAAAAAGCATTCAATTTTGTCTAAACTCAGGATTTAGTGGTTTTTAAGATCACTGATCACAAAACTAAAGTTGAAATTTTTAAATTCTGAATAACAGTCGCTGACCACCATTGTGTGTGTATATGTGTGTATTCTAGTCTAGGACAATTCGTGGACAGAAAAATTTATTTCGTTCCTACTCGCTTGTTGCCACCTCTTTTTTAATTCCGATATCAATTTACCCATGGCATCTTTCAAACTTTTCGGCAAAATGTATGATTGCTTGAATTTTTTTGACACCTCCATCTCAACTATGTCAGACCACGTGGATTTTTCCGTTCAATACCGATTTCACAAATATAAAAAATTCCTTTCTTGTGAAAGAAATTTTCGGTATTATCCAGGTTCTATAGAAAATGGAAGAATAATATTAATAGGAGAATTATCTTGACCAATTTCCTATAAAAAATATTTCATACTCAAAAATTACGAAAAACTGCAGAAGGTGCACCACACATCATCGCATAAAAATTATAAACGAAACCGAAAGCGCAGTTAATTTTGGTCGACCAAAATCCGGTCGACCAGGGTCGACCAGGGGTTTGACTTATTACTATATTTAACAGAACGTCTTCAAGAAAAATACCACTATTTTCATTAATTATTTACTAATTCATACATCGTTAATAATAATTTCGAGAAACACATTCAAATTGTAGTTACTATCTAGAGAAGAATCCATTTTTCAGAATCCAAATTCGTTAAGTTTTCCCGATTCTACAGCCGTTTGAACTTCGTGTTACTTACGACGAGCAACGAGCAAATAATACAGCAGGCCAGACGCGTGTCGGGTTCACGATTATAATACATACTAGAATACGGCTAATGGTCATAATACATACTAGGTGTACCACTGCATCTATTTTGATTTGAGGAGTGGGTGTTACGTCGATGGTGCCTAAATGTATGTGGGGAGAACTGGAAGAGATTCTGTGGGTATGAATGAGGAGTTGGCATTTAGATGGATTGGCGGAAAGTCTCCAACGATTGAACCATGATATCGTTTTGTCAGTGAGGGCTTGGAGGTCGTAACTGTTTTTTTTAGGTTTTTGTTGTAGGAGATTGGAGTGTTGTCGTCGGCATATTGTAGGATGCAGGAGGAGACGTTGATTTGGAGTTTGTAGTCAGAGTGATAATTATATATGTCGTAGTAGTATAGGTTATTCAGTAGTGGGGAGAGAGGAGTACCTTGTGGAAATAACCTTGGTGTGGGGTAAATTGAGGAGAAAGGTTGTTTATTTTGATTTGGAGGGATCTCTCTTCCAGGAAATGTTTCATTAGGTAGAGGAGGTAAGGAGGGATATTGAGTTGTTTCATTTTGTAAAGGAGTCCGGCGTGCAACACACTGCCGAAGGCTTTGTTGATATCAAGGAATAAGGTAGCTGAGTGTTGATGTTGAAGGTATGAAGCCTGTGGGTTATTGGTAAGGATGAATGAAGGATGGGTAGTAGAATGGTAGGCCTTAAAACCAAATTGATATTTTGGGATACAATAGTAATGGGTCGGTAGTCATTTGGAAGGAAATGGTTTTGTCCAGGTTTGGAGATGGTGATAATTATGCCTTTCTTCTAGCACTTCGGGGAACGATCTCTTGTGGAGGCAGACGAAATTTAATGTAATTTTTTATATAAATGTGTTTAGTTTTAGAAAAAAGAGATTTCCAGATTTGAGCCGTATTCTTGTTGAAAAATTTCCTACTTCATTTTTTGAGAACAAATTTGTTCAAATCACTTATAAATTTCTCGCAAAATCTTGAAAAGCCGACAAAACCCCAAACATTGATGGCTAGTTTCGTAATTGTATGAAAACTAGAAATGTATACCAGACATTACTAGTTTTCACTGTTCAAAAGTTATCTCTTAACGAAATTTGCGAAAAAGAAAGAAATGTAGTTTACTCTAACATTTTGCTATCAAAGTTTTTCTATCAAAATATTTATAAGAATTCCTTACAAATATTTTTAGATTAAACCTATTTAAATTCGTTGTTAATTTCTTTAGAAATCACCAAGAACTAGAAGGACGAAAATTGAAGGCTTGATTTTTTAAATTTAAGCTTTTTGCAAAATTTATATGTCTTCTGATTCATTTTGACATCCAATGATGAAATTGATGAACAATTCCAATGATGAAAACTAGAAATCCCTAGGAAAAACTATTCAAAAGTTACTCTATTGAGAAATTTCCACAACTTTTAATACATTAAATTAAAGACAAATTTGTCTTCTTTAATAAACTTCAAAGTAACTAGGGATATTATAAACCCCTTGTAAGTTATGTCCACAAACCTTCCAGTAATTTTGCCTCTCCATAGATTTACCTAACATTTAAAAATGATATTCAATATGCATTCCTTGTCTTTTAAATTGAAACTTTAGAAGTTAATATTAGTATAATAATAATATTAGTAATTTACTTTGACTCCGACCACTACCTTACACGCGTCAAAGTCAAGTTCACTCCCAAGAGAACTCTTTATAAGAAAACTCCCCTACTGAAATTTAACACGAAAATGATCGCCTAACTCTGGAGTGAAAGCAGTTTTGAAAAAGAACATACAAATTTCCGCCGAAAACTCACAGAAAATGCACAAGCCCTCATTACTCGGAAGAACACCAAGCACCCCTGGTGGGACGCTGGTTGTAAGAATGCACTCGTCACCAGGAATTTGGCTTACCAGAAATACAACAGTAACAAATCCCAAGAAAATTTACAGGTGTTCAACGAAACACGAAAGACAACAGCAAAAATTATCAGACAATCCAAGAGGAAATACCTGCAAGAACAGCTGGACTCTATAGAGGACAGCTTCTGCAACTACAACGCAAGAGACTTCTACAGGACGTTTGCAGGGCACATCCGAAGATACACACCACCAAACCACTGATTCAGAAAAAGTGATGGAAAATTAGCTCTGACGAATAACGAAAACTGCAAGGTGCGAGCACAATATTTCTCAGAACTTCTCAACTGCCCAGAACTCACAGAAATATTCCCAGACGAAGAACCTACAGATAGACGCACAGACTCACCAACCCCGACACAAGAAGAAGTTTACAGGCACAACCTCAGACTCAAAAATAACTGAACATCTGGCGAAGATGGCATAGTGACCGAACTACTGAAAAACCTCGGGCCGAACTCACTCAGAGAACACACACAGACATCATCACATACATATGGGCATCAGAAAAGTTACCAGACGACTGGAAATGTGCAGTGATCCACCATCTGCAGAAAAAGGGCGACCCAATAGATGTAAACAATTACAGGGGCATCTCACTAATACAAGTCACATACAAGATATTCTCAGCGTGCATACTCCAAAGGACACAGGACCAGCTGGAGCACAAGATCGGCGAATACCAGGCAGGCTTCCGCCCTGGTCGCTGCTGTGCAGAATAAATCTTCAGTCTGAGGACTACCCTGAAAATCAAAGCCCACTGTCTGGAACACTCCAGTCATATGCACCTTCGTTAACTTCAAGAAGGCATATGACTCCTACGACCGCCAGTCATTGTTGAACATCCTACACGAACAAGGTTTGGAGAACAAGACACTGCGACTGATCAAACTAACACTGACAGACACAACATCTAAAGTGATGTTCAAGGGGGAAATCTCCAAACATTTTGAGATCAAGACAGGCGTTCGCCAAAATGGACTCTCATCGCTCCTCTTTAACCTAGTGCTAAACTAAACAAACTAAATTTGAACACAAAATATGGCAAGATCAACAGGGTCACACATTTTAAGTACCTTTAAGGTGAAGTGATCGAACCAACAGGAAAAGAGAAAATCGCGCAGAACACTAGGTTATTGAAAATGAAGCGAGCCTAATACAAAACACAGGGTATCTACAACAAGAAATGTCTGTCCACCTTTACCAAAATTTGTCACTACAACACAGTAATCACCTGAGGTGTTTACATACGCTAGTGAAACACTGATGTTACACACAAAGATCGACCTTGAGAACACCCTCACACAGGAAAGAAAAATCATTAGGAAAATTATAGGACCAAAACTCACAGTCGAAGGCTATAGGCTTCACTCCAGCTGTACCACAGAGAAGTTCTCCAACATCGCAGCCGACATTAGAAAGAGGCGACTAACATTTTATAGACACATCAGCAGACTTTCACAGACCAGACTCACCAACAAAATCCTCAGGTACATCCAGGGCCTCAACACCACTACACTCTGGATGACACATGTCAAAATTGATCTAGAAAGAGCACACATAGACTCAATAGAGAAAGATATCATAGACGAAGGCGTATTTAGGCGCAAGGTATACAAGTGGGTCGTGATGTCAGAGAAAACAGCACCTAAAGCTCAAAGGCCAAAGTGGACTGAAGAAAGGAAGAGAGTCTTTAGTGAAAGAATGAAGGAGTACTGGAAGAACAGGAAGAACGAGTAGTCGTGAATGTTTCGCGTGGTCTGATAAAAGACCTGTAACGTATGTAATAACAATAATATTAGTAATCTTTTATTCTTTAATTTATAATAATAATTTATTACAGATCTGACAAATGTTATTGCTGCCCTACATTTATTCAAATTAGGAAGTTTTTCTGTAAAATGTAAAATCAAATGTAAAAATAAAACTTTTTAGTGTAAAATGTAAAATTAAATGTAAATTCTCCATTAAGATTGCCTACAACTACTTAGAAAAAAGTTGAAAAGGACCTAACACGCGAAATTTTTGGAAAATGATCGGCACAAATCTGATACTCCCATTGTTCCTATTAAGTATGGTATTCAACCATTCCGAACTTGAAGCGTGTGCGGCTTTTAACAATTATTTCACTTCCATGTACTCTTGTACTCTATGTGTGATAAATGTGCAAATGTTAGTGACATATGGGTGAGTTATCTGAACTGCCAACAAGGAAGCTGGTCCTGATTAAATAATTTCAGGTAGTATTTGCTCTCCCACGACAACTTCTATTTTATTTGTCCATAAAGTCTGGTATATATCCAACATTGTGAAAACGTACAATGTTCCTGTCTATAAATATCTGGTCGATAACTATCGTCCGATCTCCATATTGTCAACAGCGTCCAAGATTATAGAATCCATAATATCTAGTCATATCTTCTCACATTTTAAAAACAAAATCTCACCAAAGCAGCATGGCTTTTCTCGCAAACATTCCACTGTGACAAACTTACTATCATATACCAATAACATCATAAGTGCAATGAGTGCGGTCCTGTAAGTACATGCTGTTTATACTGATTTTAGCACAAGATTCCAGTCTAAGTATTCGTGGGTGCTGGACGTGTGTGACAGTGCTCGGTAAATTAATTGCTATTGCGGGTGTTTTAAGCGTGAGGGAAGTGAAAGGCTGCGGGTGGTTTGTCTATTTTGTTCAGGCAGTTATTGTCGTCGGGAAAACCTTCGTTGCAAGTAAGTCGTTTTCGCAGCAAGCGTGTTAAAAACTTTACGCACGTGGTGATAAGTTGTGTTTGCGTGGTTGCGGCGCGACAGGGTAAGCGCCCAGGCAACGTTTCAAAGCGCATCTGGTGAGGGATAGCGGAATTAGTAGCTAAGACCGGCTTCAACAGCGGAAGGTGTCTTCGCGGGAATGGACGAATGCGAGATCAGACCGAGAGCGAGCAGAGTCGATGAAGCCGTTTGAAAGATGTGCTAAACTAAACCGATCACCGATCCAGGCGGCTAAGAGGTCGAAAAAAGAGGAGATGTCAGATAAAGGAAGAGGGGAGTGCAGTTCAGGTCAGAGTGATCATTTTGAGAGAATATTGCAGGAATTAATAGAAATTAAAAAGGAGTTCACGACGGTAGACAGGAAGTTGGAGGAAAAGAGACGGGAAAACAGAAGATTGGAGGAAAAATTGGAAAGGGTGGTGAAGAGACAAAAGGAGAAGGAAGAAGTAGAAAAGGACTGGAGAAAGGAATTGTTAGCAGAGTTGAGGTCTGAGTTGAGGCTGAGAATATGGAAATAAAGAATGAGTTATCGAAACTGGAGGAGGAAGCGGAGGCCGTCAAGGAGGAGAAGAGAAGAACCGAGAGTAAGTGGGAGGAGGAACGTCAGACAATGAGAGAGGACCTGGCTAAACTAAAAGATACGGAAGAGAGGAGATTAAGGAGGGAAGTAAGAAATAACATTGTAATTTATGGAATTGAAGGAGAAGATTGGCGGGAAAAGGCAAAGAACATATTTCGGGAAAAGCTAGGTTTAAACGAAGGTTTCGGGAATGCATACAGGCTTGGCTCGAATAGGGATAATAGAGAAAGTAAAGGCCCGATTATGTTAAAATTATAAAGTTGGGAGGTAAAAAAGGACATAATGAGAAACAAACGCAAGCTTAGAGGTACAAACGTTTTCATTCAAGATGATTTCACCCCTAAGAAACAAGGAATCCAGAAAGAACTGTTAAGGAAGGCAAAGGTACTCAAGGAAAGGGGCCACCAGATTAAAGTAGGATACCAAAGAATGGAAATAGATGGGAATTGGGTAGCATGGAACAAGGTAGCAAAAAACGAGTAAACGACCAAAGAAAGGTGGGACAGTTACACAACGACGGAACGGAAAAGGAAAATGTAAAGCTAATGTTTTGGAATGTAGCAGGACTCAGGAAGAAATTGGATAAGGTGTACGGGTCTTTTATAGAATTCTTGAGGAAATTCGAAATAGTTGGGTTAGTTGAGACCTGGGTTCAAGAGAAGGAATAGGAAGCCTGTAAAGAGAGACTCCCCAAGGAGTACAATTGGAGGATACAACCGGCACGGAGAGAGAGTGACTACGGAAGGGTAAAGGGGGGAATAATAACAGGGGTCAGAAGAGGCTTCAAGGAATCGGAGAGAATTCTAGAAGAGGTGGAGGGTCTAGTTTTTAGGGAGGTAGCACTGGAGGAGGAGTGGCGGCAGATAGCAACCGTTTATAATAATAAGGGACTAGAAAAAATTAAAGAGGGCATAAAGAGGAATTTAGAAGATATGGTAACGACAAACTTGCTACTAGGAGGTGATTGGAATGTAAGGATAGGAGAAGAGCAGGTCAATACGGTGGATAAGACGGGTGAAGTGATAAGAAGGAATTCTAAAGACAAAATTAAAAATGCAGAGGGAAATGTTTGGCTGGCGTGGGTGTTAGAGAACCAATGGGATATTTTGAATGGGTGTATTGAGGGCGACTGGGAGGGAGCATTTACGTTTGTTGGTGCAATGGGTACCTCAGTTATTGACCTAATAATTACAATTGATGCGGCAAGACGGCAAATAAAACTGATGGAAATCGGAATAAGAAGTGAGTCGGATCATATGCCGGTAGTGGTGTCGTTGAAACAGCAAAGGGAGAAAGATGTTAGGCGGAGAAGTGGGTGGCCAGATGAGATAAGGAGGCGACAGAAGAATACAGGAGGAAATTAGAAGAGGTAGAGTGCAACACCATAGAGGATATAGACATGATGGCAAAGAAAATTGAGTCAGCACTTGTGAAAAATAAAATCAAAGAAGCGTTTCCAGGCCGAGCATGGTACGACTGGGAAGTGCGGAACGCAAAGCAATGGTTTCGAGAAGCTATGAGAGAATGGAGAAAGGGAGAAGGGCTCAAAGTGCACGTGCTGGAAGCGAAAACAGAACTGCAAAAAATGGAGAAGAAGAAAAAGGAGCTTTGGGAGGAAAAGGAGAAGCAGCGGGTACGGGAAATCAAGACGGAAGCTGAGCTGTGGAAATACGTGAGAGAGAATGGGAAAAGGAAGGAAAGATTACCCAAGAGCATTGCGATAGAAGAATGGCAAAACCACTTCATGATGATGCTAGGACGGATGGAGATGCGGTCAGGAAGAGATGATAGTTCAGGAGATCGACAGAGAAAGCAGGAAGAGCTCGCCGAGGATATCACCGTGACGGAGGTGGAGGATGTTATTAATTCCCTAAAGCCAAGAAAATCGGGAGGTTTGGATGGGCTCGGACGTGAAGCGTGGAAAAAAGCACTGGAATCTGTAAGGAGAAGTTTACGGAGGAATTGAGAAGGATAGGGAGATGAGACAAAAAGATACCAGTCAGCTGGAAAGTGGGGATAATTCAACAGATGTTTAAGAGTGGAACGAGGGACGCGCTAGAAAATTATAGAGGTATAACTTTGATGAACTCCTCATACAAAATATTTGCTAAAATCCTGGATTGTCGCTTGAGGAAGGAAATCAATGAAAGGAAGCTTTTGCCGGAAATACAAGCGGGGTTCAGAGAAGGAAGGAGCACGGTGGAACACCTGGTGACCTTAAGAGTCATCATAGACCAAGAAATAAGAAAGGGATGCCTGTTTGCTCTTTTCATTGATTTGAAAGCCGCATATGACTCGGTGAACAGGAGGAGACTGGACGAGTGTTTGGACAAGATAGGTATCTCAGAGAGTGTAAGAAGGAACATCAGGGATTTGTACGAGGAAACGGTCTGTAAGGTAGTAGCGAATGAATGGGAATCGGACTATTTTGAGGTGAGGAAGGGCCTGAGACAAGGCTGCCCTTTAAGTCCCACGCTCTTCAATCTGTATGTGGCGGATATGGAAAAGGTTCTACAGGCCGGGCCGCCTGGAGGAGTGGTGATTGGGAAAAAGAAGGTGTGGAGCATGGCATATCCGGATAACATGGTTGTTATGATATTTACTGTGTAGATATCATATTATCTAAAACCCATTATAATATCAGCAGTGTGCAACTAAACAATTAATATTGTTTAGATACTTTAACGTCTTCTTTAAAGTCCCTTCCCGGCCTTGTTTGAAAAAGGCCATTAACTGTAATCACATCCAAATAACATTCGAAACACAATAACAAGATAACGACAATCCCTTTCCCGACTTCCTAGTATAAATACCAGAAAGCCCTCCACACCAAGGCATTCATGAAGAGCGAGTCAAGAAGAGTCAGCCAAGAAAAGGCAGTCAAGAACAACAAGTCAAAAAGGGTCAGTCCGTAATCAGTATTTATTAAGTAAAGTGAAAACCTGTAAAGTATATATAAATTGTGTATGACCTAATAAAGCCCCGTAAAGTTAAACAAACGATGGTTCTATCTTGACTCCGTGCCCATTGCAACCCAGAAATACCAACTAGGAAACTCAACTGGTGAGTTAGAAGCTCAAAACCAACTCACTCCAATTGCTGGAAGATCGTCCACAGCTCAAGGCCGCGAGCTGGTGCCCAATCTCCCAGAATACAAGGAACATATGGTGGCAGCATTGCATCCATAACATTAGTAACAGCGGTCGTTCACCTACCATCGCAACCATAACATTGGTGGCAGCACCGCAAACATAACATTGGTGGCAGCGGTAACGTTTTGTGGCTACGTCACGACCCCACATCGGCTGAATACTGCTGATTTTAACCGCTGGACTCCTGAAAACCATCAACTGTAGCAGTTCCAAGAAGACGTTTTTGGCAACTCATCGTTTGACAGTTCAAGAAGACATTTTCCACATTCCAGAAGTTTTCCACGCAGTGCTACTGTACGGTCGTCTACGCTACCCACGCCAAAGGACAAACATCGAGGGAACCAGGAACATCGATCGTGAGCGGTTGAAGAATATGTTGCTGTAAGTGTTTCTTTGATAAGATAGTTTCCTGATATTTCTGTTGGTCACGTAAAAATTATTTTTTTTAAACATTTTTATTTTGGTTTTAACAAATAATTAAAAATAAACAGATGTTCACACGCTCAGAAAAGAAAAGGCAAGTTTTAAATAGCTCATTGTCAGACAGAAATACTGTCGTATATCAAGCAATGGAGTCAGTTAGCGCAGAAACGGCTGCTTCAAATAACAAAGTCAGTATTGACCTGGCACTAAAATTTATCGAACCATTTACGGGCAATGAAAATTTAGACAGTTTTATAAAAAATTGTAATTTAGCGTTCGAGATTTCTTCTCCAAACGACCATTATGTAATATTAAAATATATTGAAAGAAATATTAAAGGCAAAGCTTCGAAAATAATTCAAGGTCACGAATTTACCTCTTGACCCAATTTACGGTCAATTTTAGTTAGTACATTTGCGGAAGCTGGAAATCGTTCGTATTGGCAGAACATTCTGCGTGGAAATACTTTCCAAAATCCAGGAGAAAGTGTAGTTGATTATAAAATTAAAATAATTAACATATTGCAAAAAATTTCGGATTCTAACGCCGACCATTATAGTCCCGACCAACTAGAACTAGCTAGCCAAATGCTTAAGACGGACGGATTAGAAGTATTTGTTCGAGGTCTCGCACCAAATTTAACTCAAATTGTTAGAATAAAAAGTCCAACTTCCTTAGAACAAGCCATCATAGTTGCAGAGTCCGAAGAAAAAACAATTAAAGACGATGCCATTCTTATTGCACTATTTTCCGAAAAAATAATCATAAGACGGAAAATTGTAGATTCAAAATGCAATGCAAAATTTGTTTCAAAAATAATCATAAGACAGAAAATTGTTTCTTTAAACAAAATAATAACCCCAGAAATTATGACAGTCCATCAAACAGAAGTTGGGTTTCGAAAAGCAACGATAGGAACTATAGTCAAAATCAATATAGAGACAGGGATGATAGACCAAATCAAAATCCAATAAATACAAGTAGACCAGAAAACCCAATATATACGGCAAGCTATTTTAAGAATAGGGAAAATCAAAATGACGTGCTGTGTTTTGAAACAACTAATATAGTCAGACATCAATCAGTTCTTATAAAACTAAATATAGCAATAAAGGAAAAGTGTAAATTTTTATTAGATACAGGTGCTGATATTTCTTTGATAAAATTGGGGAACGTTAAAAACTAAATAGAAATAACCGAAAAAATTTTGAATATTTCGGGTATAGCCAATTCAATTAAAACCATAGGCACTACGGAAGCAAAAATTATTATAGGAACAAAAATCATTAAACATGTTATGCATGTTGTCCCAGATAATATAAAAATAGATAACGACGGTATTTTAGGTATAGATTTCTTCCAAGCAAATAATATCATTATGAATTTTAAAGAAAACGTATTGTCCATTGATAATGAAATTATTGAAATAATGCCTCACAATATATGTAACAAAATTGAAATTCCACCCAGGTCAGAAATTATTGTTAATGCCTTATCGCCATGTAAAGACGATTTTGTAGGTATTTGTGACGCAAAATTATTGCAACCGGATGTTTACATGGGAGCATGTCTAACAAAGGTAAGAAATAAAAAGTGTATCGTTAGTATAATGAATATCTCAGAAAACAAAATAATGTTGGACCCTCCCTCAGTAAAATTAGACCAAGTCGAAATTTTCCGGAATATACATGCGTATGAAACATATTCCCGCTACGAAGAAATTATAAAGAAAATCAACCTAGAGCATTTAAATTGCACGGACAAAACTATAATGGAGAAACTAATTGAAGAAAATCAAGATATCTTCCATATAAAAGGTGAGAGAAATTAACATGTACACCTGCAGTAAAACACGAGATAAAACTAATCCCAAACACGAGTGCCATAAACGTACGACCATACCGACTTCCACACACGCACAAAGCAATTGAAGAAAAACAAAAGGAACAGAAGAAGGAGAAAATAAGAAACAAGGAATTGTGATTGAGGAGAAAGGAACTGAAGTTTTAAAAGTGGATAATAAATACGAAGAAAATTTAGTTGGAGCTGCAGATTTAAATAAGAAACAATTCGAATTGAATAGGGAAGAGCCTGTAAATGAGAATATTGAAGAAGCCATGGAAATAGGCAGAGCTGTAGAAAAGAAAGATGAACATACAGAGAAAAGCAAATTAAATGAAGAGGATAATGATAGAGAAGATGTATCTGTGAAGCTTGAAGGTGAAATGGAACAAGTAGAAACAGGAATTGTAGAAGAAAAATGGAAGAAAACGTAGATAATAGAGTAGAAAGAGCAGAATATGTAGAAATAGAAGCAGAAGTGAAAAAAAAAACAGGAAACGGAGAAGAGAAAGCAGAAAAAATTGAAAAAGTAGAAGAAAAAGTAGAAAGAACAGAAAAATTGGAAGAAAAAAGCGAAAGAACAGAAAAAGTGGAAGAAAAAAGAGAAAGAAGAAACAAAATGGAAGAAAAAGTAGAAAGAATGGAGACGGGTAATTAGAAGAATAGAAGAGATGATGAGAGGATTAAAAAAGATGATTCTAGACATAGGAGGGAAGATGATGAAAGAGATGAAGATAAATCGAAGAAATATGATGATAGGCATACATTGAATAACAGAAAAAGAGAGCAAGATAAATTTAAGAAGGATTATAAGTATAAGAAAGATGATAAGAGAAAGCATGATTATAAAGATAAGAAAGAGGGTAGTAAGAATAAATATGATGACGAGGTTAAAAAAGATGATAAGTATATGTAAGAAAGAGAATACAAGAATAGGAAGGAGGATGGTAAGGGTTCAAAGGATGATACAAAAATTTATACCAAACTGAAAAAAGAAGAGGAGAAACCTAAAAAGAATGACGATAAAAGTAAAAAAAATTGAAAAGGATGATGATAATTATAAAATAATTGAAAACGATTATGATACAAGTAAAAGAATTGAAAAGGATGGTTATATAAGTAATGCAATTGAAAAGGATGATGATAAGAGTAAAAAAAATGAAAAGGATGAGAAGGCTAAAGCTGATAAGTCCAAAATTGAATTGAACATTTAAGAATTTTTGATAAATATAAAAACCATGATACAACAATTAAATATGAGGAAGAAAAACATAAACAAGATGATAGAAGTAAAAAGGAGGAAAAATTGTCTCAAAAAGATGATAAAAATAAGTCAGATAGTCAAGCTACAGACAATTTACATGAAACTGATAGGAAAAGTAATGAAGATAAATTTAGAAGAAACAGCAGAAGTGAAGACAAAGATGTAAAGCAACACGAAAACTTACATGAAAAACTACCAGGAGGAACAAATTTTCCAGTACCAGTGTCAATAAAAAATGCACATATCTTATTTAAGCTCGTAGATATCCAAATTTTCTGTTTAAATCAGAAACTAGTTTACATTATAAAAATCCCTCTAGTAGAAAATTATAAATTTAGTCTGAATGAACTATTCCCAGTTCCGGTTAAATCACAGAATGATGATTTCATTTTCATACACCCATGAATACAATTCTTAGGAATAAGCCATTGTAAACGACCTGAGAGTAACAAATTTATTTGCGAACAAAATCAACCAATCTTTTCAAGCCACTCTGTCGAATTTTGCGAAATTGAATTATTTTCCAAAGCATACCAAATTCCAAAAAACTGATATTAGAATTACACAATTAAAACATAATATATACATACAATTGTCAAAATTAAACTCTTGGTTATTTGTAGCAAGTCAACCTGAAAGATTTTCAATAATTTGTAGAAATCACTGAGTCGATATATATTTAAAAGGTATAAGTATTATAACCATTGATAAAAATTGCAAAGGATTTTCGCTCTCTACCTTACTAAACCCAAAGAACGAATACACTTACTCATTGAAAAACAATTTTGTACCAATATTCAACATTACCATAAATTTAACAAACTACAATTTAGATAAACATTTAGAAAACAAAACAAACCCTTTCAAAAAAACTTCCTTACATTTTGAAGAGTTATATAAAGCAAGTAGCAAACTGAGCGATTTAGAGAAATTGGCTAATGATTATAAGGAACACTCTATAAATTCAAACAAATTAGATACAATTAGCAGCATTTCATATGGCATGGGAACAATTTTGATATTATGTATTATAATAACAATTATTTTTAAAACCAAGAACAAAATGAAAACATTGTTTTGTACCATGAAAAATACACAGAAAGGAAACTTTATTGTCAGATATGCCCCTACAGCACCAAACGAAGATGTGATAGAACTAAATAAAACTCAAAACATTCAGTTTCCATGTAGAAAATAAGTTATAAGTGATTTTAGTCTTCAAGTAAATTATTATAAGTGAATTAATGTAGGTGTATTTTATGGTGTATAGGTGTAGTATAAGTAGTATATAAGTATATTAAGTATAAGGGTATTATGTCAATATTTTTTTAGATTATTTTTCGAGAAAAATCTTCTTTCTCAAAAGAATATGTTTTCTCTACATTAAGGGGGGAAGTGTTATGATATTTACTGTGTAGATATCATATTATCTAAAACCCATTATAATATCAGCAGTGTGCAACTAAACAATTAATATTGTTTAGATACTTTAACGACTTCCAAAGTCCCTTCCCGGCCTTATTTGAAAAAGGCCATTAACTGTAATCACATCCAAATAACATTCGAAACACAATAACAAGATAACGACAATCCCTTTCCCGACTTCCTAGTATAAATACCAGAAAGCCCTCCACACCAAGGCAGTCAAGAAGAGCGAGTCAAGAAGAGCTAGTCAAGAAGAGTCAGCCAAGAAAAGGCAGTCAAGAACAACAATTCAAAAAGGGTTAGTCCGTAATCAGTATTTATTAAGTAAAGTGAAACCCTGTAAAGAATATATAAATTGTGTATGACCTAATGAAGCCCCGTAAAGTTAAACAAACGACTTCTATCTTGACTCCGTGCCCATTGCAACCCAGAAATACCAACTAGGAAACTAAACTGGTGAGTTGGAACAAGGAACATATGGTGGCAGCATTGCATCCATAACATTGGTAACAGCGGTGGTTCACATACCATCGCAACCATAACATTGGTGGCAGCATCGCAAACATAACATGGTGGTATTTGCAAAGTCGGTTAGTGAGATGAAGGACGTGGCTCTGTAGGTATTTCGAAAAGAGGGATTTAAGGGTGAATGTTGGTAAAACAAAATGGATTGGGTTTAAAAGGGGTGGGCGATATAAGAAAGAAAGGTTTGAATGGCAGGGTACTGAAATAGAGGAAGTTAGTTAATTTAATTATTTGGGGGATGTCTTTGGGACTGGATACAGTAATAAAGAGCACATAGAGTATGTTACAAAGAAGGCATGGGTGGCGGCGGGTCGTATCTGGGAGGTTTGGAAAAGAAACTTTGACGGAAATTTTAGAGCAGCAGAGACCATATGGAAGGCATGTGTGCGAAGCGTGTTACTGTATGGATGCGAGGTCTGGGGAACGAAAGAGGAAGACAAGATCGAAAGGGTGCAGCTAAAGTTTTATAAAAAAGTGTTGAAACTTGATAGGTCGACGCCTAGTCACATTGTGCTTCAGGAAGTGAGTGCTTGTAAGGTGGCGGTAATTGCTGCGGAAAGAGTGATAAAGTTCGTGTATAGGGTGGATGGGTTAGGAGATGAAAGGATAATAAAGGAAATCTTTCGAGTAGTTAATAAAGAGGGGTTAAGTGGTAGAAGAGAGTGGTTGGGGGCTGAATAAAAGAAAACTGTATGAGAGAGGCGGGTTATCATCCGAGGGATTGGAAACGGAAAAAAGTGCGGGTGCTCAGTGGAAACGGATGCTAAGAGAGAGGTTATTAGCAGTGGACTTCCAAGAGCGCCAATCCAAAATAGAGGCTAGCAAATATCACCAAGGCTACAGTCAGATACAAGTGCACGGCCGTGTTCCTGGTTATTTGAGGACAAGTAAAGGGTCGGACGACCAGTCCGTTTTGACGAGATTTAGGTGTGGTAATGAAGAGCGTGGAAGGAGACATTGGATGAATGAGGAAAGTAGAAGGTGTTCGGTGTGTGGGTTGAAGGAGGATATGTGGAGTCATTGGTTGGAAGAATGCACGATGGCGGAGTGGAATGACCAGGAGAGAAGGCGAGGAAAGGATTGGAGTGAGTGTATGGACGAGAGCGGGAAGGGACTGTCGTTTTTATACAGAGTGAAAAGATGGAAAGAGCGGATGCGACGGGGTAGTTTTTTTTTAGTTAGTAGTTAGTAGTATGTCCGATATACAGGTGTTGCTGTATAGGTTTATAGGGTGGTAATTTTTTTTTTTTTTTTTAATGGGGTTTTAGTTTCACAACTTTTTTATTATTTTTTATTGTTTTTTTTTTGCTTATGTATATTTTGTATGGAAATGTAAATTATTTTAATTATGCCAATAAAGGTTATTATTACTCTGATTTTACCAAAGTTTTCGACAAAGTTGACCACCAAATTTTATTAAGCAAATTATCGGCTTACGGAATATCCGGTTGTGTGCTAAAGCTATCGTTCTGGTCAGACCCAAGTTGTCAAATTTCATAATTGCCTATAAAAAAAAACAGCTTGTACCTTCAGGTGTTCGGTTATTACGGTTTTCTATTTTTGTGAATGACTAAGGCGTGACTTTGTGACTTTGAGTTATTTGCCGACGAATTAAAAATTTTCAAAGTGATTGCAAATCCTGGTGGTGTAGGGCTACTTCGAAATGATTTGCTCTTTTTGGTTAAGTGGTGTAGTAGAAATGTAATGGTATTAAATAGGGATAAACGATTAGCAATCAATTTAATAATCGGAAATTCAATCCTGTACCGTACTATCTGGTGGATGATGTAGCTCTCAAACTGACCACAGTAGTTAAGGATCTAGGAATGGTTCTTGAAAGCAAATTGTCTTTTACTCATCACTGTGAATACATAATCACTAAAGCAAACAAAGTCCCAGGACGTATGAAAGACATGGCTATGAATTTCACAATGTTCGCTCACTAACTGTCCTATATGTCACATTTGTTAGATCATTTCTAGAATATGGTTGTGTGGTCTGGACGCTCTTTTATGTAACTCATATTGAGACATTTGGAGTTATTCAAAATAATTTTGCAAGATTGGTCAAATATCAGCTACTGTTTAATATTATAAACTCAACTAGTTTATGCAAAAGTTATCTTGCACTGAGCTAAAGATGCGTAGAAAATATTTAGGTGTATGTTTCGTTTATAAACTTCTAAATAATAGTCCCAGCCTGGTCAATGAGTTAAATTTTCTTTCGCCTTATTATCGTACAAGGGATTCTCCCTTATTTTCTATCCATCACTACACCTCTTATTTTGCTTCTTTATCCCCATTTCATTCAACTGTGGTAGCTAGTAACAGTGTTTGTTGTGATTTGGACTTCTTTGGCATGCGGTTCTCAACTTTTAGATCTAGAGCCCTTAGTTATATGTTCATGATCTCTGTGTTTACTTGTAGGATAAGTCTTGTCCTGTATATTTATAAGTATGAATTGTTTTTCTTTTCTTAAAGGTACACACTACCGTTAATAAATTATTATTATTATTTGATTACTTCTGCCCTACATTTTTATCAAATCAAGAAGTTGTTCAAATTCCATAATTTTAACATATTTTTGTGTAAAATGTAAAATATAATGAATAGTTATAATATGAATTTTCAAAGTATTCTATTTTTATTTATAAACTGTTATTTAATTTCGTTTCCAAAATCGAGTTTTCAAAATTCCACAAAATCTAGGTAATAAATCTTATCAGAAAGCAATCGTTATTAAATTTTAACATGAAATCCTGCTTTCCCACCTACAAATTTGCATAAGACTAGTACACCCCAATCCGCCACCCCATGAACAATCGCCTATTCGACACACCCTATCTATATCGACATTTTTTCGCAATAAACTCATTCACAAAATGAAAGAAAAAAACACTTCTATTCCTTATACAGAGAAAAAACTGCGGTTTTTGCTAAGAAATTCGTTTTGTTATTGAATGGAAGCAAATATTTTTATAACAGGAAATACTAATTATTAAGTGGGACTAAATCCTATTCATAAAGAAACAAAAAAAGCGAGTTTTTACAGCCAGGTGGAATAAAAAGAAAAGATTAAAACTGATAGTAAAAACATAAACAGATTTTTTGGATGTGTTTTATTTATGAGTCATAAAAAAAATTGCATACATAAAGCCGCATTTAAAAATAGTTTTTTTGCCACGAAATATTACATTGAAGAAAACGCCGTTTGGTTCCAGGAAGGACGAAAATGATTTCATGAATTGAAATTCTTATTTGATTATTAATAGATCCGTTTAATTTTTTTTTTGTTGAAACCGAGCAGGATATAAATTGTTTTCTCTTGTTTTACTTTTGGTGATAAATCAGAAATGGATTGAAAAACCGGAGAACTGGTTCTGTTTATACCTGCTTTAGATACTTAAAAAGATCCAAAGATAAATCTTTCGGACAAGGATACATTTTATAAAATTTTTCCCTGTCATTTATTATAGATTGCATTATTTTATTTGTATAAACTGGTTTATTTTAATTTCAATATTTTGTCTGTCTGTTGGTCGATGATCCGTTCCACAAAGAAAAGATATGCGAGGCCCCTGAGTTCATCTACATGCAAATTGCCGCTCTAATAAATAAACAAAGCAGATTTATTTATAATTTTTTGTTTGAAACAACCTTGGTAATTTAAAGTATTAGTAGCTCTTACCTAAGAATCGGTGAACCTCCGACAACCTCAAATACAAATCTAAATAACCGCAACATAATTGAGCATGAAATATAAACAACCCAAGAATGGTTATACAAATACTCCTCAACTTGACACTCATCTTCAACATCAATCAAAATTAAACTGGTATCACAAATACACTTCTGTTACAACGGATTTCTTGTCCTTTTTTATAAATATCGCGTGCACTTATTAAATCGCGGCCATTTACAACATGTAAACAATTACATGTTAGGTTAGTTCTTAAGCTATCACTCTAACCATCCGGTTTTAATGTTAGAGTGGAATGGAAACGGCGATGGCGCAGATCTCTGTTGTTGACCCAAGTACAGTTTCGTCCCCTTGAAAACGAACAACGCCCGACGAAACAGTACGAACAACCGACAACACCCGACTTACAAAAAATACGGATTTATACAACAGCTCTCGTTTCTCGTTACATCAGCGTTACATTCCAGTTACATTCGAACAACAAAATCTGCAGTGTGAGCGACAACGCACATGTAAATGTCATCGACTATTTCAATTTCGTCCTTTGAATAATATTTAAATATAAAAATAGATTACATTTTTAAACATGAGATAAAACTAAAAGCCACATTGTTAGATAGACAAGACGAGGTAGGCTATAGCCTAATCGGCATAATTTGTTATTTCTAATATTTTTGCCTAATCAAATCTCTTATTTAATTTGTTGAATTATATTAATTTAAGCTTTAGTTCAAAAAAAAGTCTTGTAAATAATCGAATGCCAATCAGGATTACGATTGTAACCATTTTTCAATGACTTACATAATTACATTGAAATTGTCAAGCAGAATTGTTTCGTTTGCTGAAAATGTTTGTGTAAATCCTGAAATACAGTTTTTCAGTCATTCATAATCCCATTAGAAAACTTTATTAAAAGTGGCAAACTTTTTAAGGTCCTCATTTCCTCGTTTGTAATTAGAAAATTTTTTCAATGTAAATCGGCGCAAAAATTAAAGACAAATAAATAAACGTCGGTGTAGAATGTTGCAGTGTTATATAATAACGAATGCGGTGTAGAATGTAATTGGTTAAAGGTAATGTAGATATAGTTATGAAATAAATAGGTTTTAATTAATAAATACAAATCTAATAAGTTAAACGCGATTAGAAAAAATAAACAAAAAATTACAATTAATACTAAGATTGTTGCGCAATGGCGTGTTTAATCTAATACAGCCCTGGGCAGTTCATTTGGTCTGTCCTTATAAAATAAGCTCTACTAATTCCATTAGCATCAACGATTTTGTACGCCTTTTGCATGCTTTCTAATGTCGGCCTTCTGGACCGCGTCAAAATCCAAGCATTTTCTACAAAAAAAAACAATTATTTACAAATTTTTCAAAAACAAATAATTATAAAATTACTCGTGCTAAAGATTCCGAAATTTGAGCAAGACCAAACCACGGAATAATTGTCGTAATCTGTGTCTAGGACCCAATATGGAGCGGCAAAGTTAACTGTAATGTAAACAAAAATTTACTTTTAGTGTCAATAACTTGTGTTTTTATTACCTGGAAGTGATGGAAATTGTACAGTTAGTTTAGCTTCGTCCGATCTATCTAGTATATTCCCTAATCCTTCGATCGTCGAACGAATTCCCGTCCTGTAATAAGCACATTAAATTATTAGATTAAATTGTAGCAATGATTCCAAAACTTTTTTTTAAGGATAAATTTGCAGATTCAAATTTAAGATACAGTCTTAATTTATAGGCATGGATTTTGAAAAATTTTAGAGAAATTTTTGTTTGCATGAAAAATTTTAAATAAAAGCGCCTACGAAGAGATTATCGCTCCACGATTTTGTTTATAGTCACTAACTTTTAGTGCATTTTAGTAAGAAAATATTTATATTTTATAATTTTTTAGACTTTATATATCTTGAAATCGTTTTTATGCTTAGCACAAAAAGGGCTTCTTACCTTGCAGCATTGCTGATCCGAAGGAATATATTAAAATTTCAAAAATAATGAATTAAAATAACTCAATTAAAGTACAATTAAAAAAAGTATTAAAATATTCATTGCAATCCAGTTCTGAGCAAAATTAAATGAAGGCCCAAATTCTTTATTAATTCTCTAATTTTCTTGATCATTGTCAAACTTTTAAATAAATTATATTTTTTATTTTCAACTTTAAAAATTACATTTTTACTTTTTTCAATTTTTCTCTGCTTGGTAAAATGAATTCGGGCACATTAAATCCTGTTGTTTTTGCTTTTGCAATTGCAATAATTACAAAACTTTTAATTAACTTTTATCTCTTAATTAAGTCACACAGATCAAAAATTAGTTTGCTTTGTGTAAAACAAGCTTCTAAATTAAAGCAAATATATATTCAATACGTACAATGCACTCGTTTGATGATTGATAACTGTTATATCTCCATTATTTTTCAGATGATAATCTGCAGTGATACACTTTCCTCCTAATTCAAAAATTGCAAAATACCTTTCCGCTTCAAACCATTTACCGGTATACTATAAGAAGAAAAAAATACCAAAAATATTTCCTTTTTTATATTAAGTTTTTGTAAAATCTTTACTCTGTTCGGATCAAAGTCAGGCAATGTATTCATATCAGGGCAAGGTCCCAAAAACGGCACTTGAGCAAAAACACACTTAACAATTAGTACACTCGCAATTAAAGATCTCATTTTCTTTTATAGATGTTACTTTGATTGCTGTTTGTAATTATTAATGCATGTGCAGCAAACGAAGAGTTTAACTTCTACTGAAGGTAATCACTGATGGCCGTGTATCCAGTAGGTCAAAATAACGGTTTCATCGCAGAAGTAGAGATGCGAAAAAAAATCTGCCTGACCGCTTGTTTTCCAAACACATTAATACTTACAATTAGTCTGCGTATTCCACTTATATACATCACACATATCCAATTATATAAAATTTTAAGTCATAATAAATAATTTGCAACCTTCGTACTTTGTTTAATTGATTATTAATTATTCCAAATATTTCACTTCTAATATAATTTGTTTGGTTTCGGATCCGTGAAATGTTTATTTAACTTCGAATACTTTAATTTTTACTCAAAACAACAGAATTTTATACAATCAACATTAAACTAATTAAAACTACATATAAATAAGTTAAAAAATAATGTTATAATAAATCGTACAGATTCTTGTTATACATTTGCATTATTTCGGCTTTTGATTTTTAAAATATGTTCGGCTACACTAATAACTTTTTTCTCCGCGTCTACGCCCTTGCTTTCTTCTGGTTTTGTTTCTTCGGAACTTTCCCCTGAGCTGCTGCTTCCATCAAAGTTTTCTATTACTTGCTTATTTTGCGATTGTTTTTCTGTAGCTTTGAAGGATACCAGAGTTGGAACTTTGTCGTAGCCTTTCAGGACAAGATTCTGCTTTTCCAAAATTAATTTGAACTTATCTGTGTTTATTGGTTTCTTAATGCAATCTTTCTTGTTGAATTCTTTCTTTCCTAAGCTTTCCTTTTTCTCCATGAAATTATTTATTTCTGCTAATTTTTCAACTTTTAAAACTTCAGGTTTCTCCTCAGTGTTTACAATATGTTCCTTTTTCTCAGCTACTTCCTTTTTATCTATATTTATCAATGGTTGTTCCTCTTTATTTTCAGATTTTTTTACAAATTCCTGTTTACTATTTACATCCTTATTTTCTACACAATCGTCATTTTTTTCGCCTTCCTTTTCCTCAGTTTTAGACACATCTTGAACATTTTCATTTTTTATTTTTATATCCACCGTTTCTTGTTGTTCTTTTTTTTCTCCCTTCTTATCCGTTTTCCCTTCTTCCTTCTTTTCCTCCTTCTGCTCTTTCTTCTGTTCTACTTTTAGTTCTTCCTTTTGTTCTTCCTTCTTCTCTTCCTTAATTTCTTCATTCTTTTCATCCTTCATCTCTGCCTTCTTCTCTCCCTCCATTTCTTCCTCCTTTTCATCCTTCATTTCTTCCTTCTTCTCTTCCTTTATTACTTCGTTCTTTTCATGCTTCATTTCTTCCTTCTTCTCTTCCTTCATTACTTCCTCCTTTTCATCCATCATTACTTCCTTCTTCTCTTCCTTCATTTCCGCCTTTTGTTCATTCTTCATTTCTTCTTTCTTCCCTTCCTTCTTTTCATCCTTACTTCCGTCCATCTTCTCTTCCTTCTTTTCATGCTTCTTCTCCTCTGCGTTTTCATTCCTCTTTTCATTGATATTTTCGTTCTCCATTTCTTCTACTTTGTCAACTACCTTCTCAACAATCTTCTCCTCCTTCTCCCCTTCAACATTTTTCTCTTTTTTATCTTCCTTCTTTTCTTCCGTAATCTCAGACTTCTTATCTTCAGACTTAGCTACAGTTCCATCAATCTTTTCCAAATCAACATCATCAGCATTTTTTGTTTGTATCACATTATTTTTCTCAACAACTGTGTTCTTACCTTCATCCTTAATTCCTAAACTTTTCAAATTTCCACCGTTTCCATCAACAACTTCAGTCTTTACCTCGAATATGTTAGTCTTAATATCCTTTTTATTCTTCTTATTTTCTTTATTAACATTTCCAACGTTTACATCAAGTTTTCCTTTATTAATCGCTTCAGCTGTAACTTCTCCTAATTTCTCTAAAATATCTAAATCGACTAATCCAGCAGATTTAATTTCAACAATGCCATCTCTTTGGTCTGTTCCTGTGGCTTGTTGGATAGTTGAGGTGCTTGTGATGCCATTGGCGGCGTTAATATCGGAAGCGGCAATGGCACAACCTTCTTGGTCCGTTTTTACAAAGAAAGTTCTGCTGAATTTGAATTTGTCTAGGACTCCGTAAGCTTTTTGCAAGATGCTGCCGGTTGGGAGGCGATCGCGTGTCATTAACCAGGCGTTTTCTAAATTGGAGAGTTTTTTTTAAGTCGCATGGGTTTAGTTTCATTAAACTTACGTGCGTGAATTGGTCCAAATCCAGTACAGCTCCAAACTACGGCGAAATTGTCATAGTCGGTATCGAGAACGGTGAGGGTGCTTTCTGTAGGGATTGGGGTGGTGGCGTATTTGACGTTGAGTTTGCCTAGATCTCCTTTGCCAATTAGTTGCAAATTTCCGTTGATGATCCTTTTCACTCCAGTTCTATTTAATGAAGGAAAAATTAGTTTTAGTAGTAATTTGTTTTTTAACTTACAATCTATTTGTAACTTCGTTGGAGACGTATATTCGTCCACTGTTGGATTTAGCGTAGTCTGTGACCACACAACGACTAGCGACTTCAGTAAATGTGAAATATCTTTCAGCTTCATACCATTTCCCAAGGAATTTATTTATGTCGAACTCATTTATTGGTAGATAATCGGGACAATACCCCAAACTGGGTATTTGCCCATTGACCAAAGTTACTGCGAGAAATAGACAGATGCTTCTAGTAAACATGATGAGTTTTGGAATAGCGCAGATTTCTAGATCTTAGTTTATATAGCCGTAACCGTATTAAAATTTACCGCTTTTTCTAACAAATATATATATTTTAGAATGAAAATGAAACAACAAATTATTACTTCTAACCATGCTAATACAGTATTATCGACGTGTATTTATTGATGTTAGTATATAATCTTCCGTTGACTTCAAATTAACTTTTTTCTTTGCTTTGTCTAAACAATTAGCGAGGATAACGAATTTGTTAATATTTTGCATAGAGAAGGCAATGTCCTGCGGTGGCCTTCTGAACTCGATCTCGAACAACGGTATCTGCTCAACGTGATAAAGTCAATGGCAACTCATATTCCAGCTTTTCAACATCATTCTTCCGCACTCACGGAATTGACCTGCCGCATACAAACCCTAAAACGCATCCCAAATCCGAAAACAATAAAACCCAACTTTTCCATAATTTATCTACAACGAACATCCATAAACAAATTACAATTAACAACATATTTATTATCTTAAATTCTGCTTTTCAACTAAAATATTAAAAAAAAAACTACAATATTTATTATTTTTTTATTTTTAAATAAAAATAATTCCGGAGACCTTTAATGTAACTTAGGCAACCAAACGCGCGCGCTCAAATTATTGATAAAAGGAAACCGTTACGAAAGGACACTATAAAAACCCGCGTGAATTATCGCGATCTTTATTCCATTTGAATGTAATTTTCGGGTTTTAATTGATGTGAAAGTGAATTTCACGAGCTGCCGCTGAAAAAAATCGTAACGTGTAATTATGTAACGCTCGGTGACGTAACGCTCGTTGAAACATTCTAGTTGTGTGGCTATAAAGGTACGTTTACACTGGCAAACATGTATGAGAAGATATATGAGTAACAAGTGTCATATTGCATCAACAAGTGTGCGCGTACAAGTCATGAAACATGTTGACAAACGTGATTGCGTATACACTTCTTCAACATATTCATAAACAAGTAAAATTATTTTCGTTGATTAAAACGAAAACGTAGTTTACAATAAACCCTAAATAAACAGTTACAATAAACCATAATATATACCTAATTTTGGGTTTTGGAAAACCCAACATATTTATATTCAAGTCGTTTTTTGTAATCACATGGGGGTAATAAAATATAAAGTGCTGATAAGAACATACTTTCTGAAAACCCTTCAAAGGCTTAATCCTGGTTTATATTACAACAATTTACTATATTATATAAATATATTTTTATTATTAACTAAACAAATAATTATTCCGATTTCGGGTGAAAAATAATTAGAAGAAACCAAGTCATTGTTTTTATTAAATATACTTAAATAATATTATTTACAACTGCATGTATTCCTTTTTACATTTTACAAGACTACCAAATATTTACTAAAACTTTACCACATTTGTACCACGAGTTGTATCAAATATATTTATTGTTTTTCACTTTTTCTTTCGCCAAAAATTCTACAAAACATTGATTAATTTTGGGTTGAATCATTCGAAATTTGAAAAAAAGGACGAGTTATAATAACAAGATTGAAAAAAAAACGAATGTGGCCATCAATAAAAAAGTTGTCAAAAAAATCAAATGATTTTGTGTTTTTTTTTAATATAAAAAACACGGTTTTTAAAATAGTATCAAAAATAGTCTTTTTTTGGTGTAGAAGAATTTTTTTAATATATAAATTTAATTTTTTTGATAATAAAGTGGCCCTATTTTTTACGTCTTTGGTGTGTATATTAAAAAAATATACGTTATTATGTTCCAGTTTTGTAGTAAAAACTATATAAGTATTCAAGAAATATACAAATGTTACACACACAAACAAAAAATGCTTTGAGTAATTCTTGCGTAATTTTAAATACTTTATGTAAGAAAGTAAAAATAGTAATTGGGCTGAGAAATGTGAAATAATTGCGCATGCGGCTCGCTATGTTAAAGGCAGCAAAATCTTAATGAGGAATTAATATTAGCATTTCTTGTTTATGTATCATACATAGTTAGTCCACTTGTGATGTATATAACAGGAAATAGATTCGTCGTGACCACAGTGACAATAAATAATAAGATAGATATGAGAAGAGAATTGACATATATAAGTTTTGTCTCGGACCAGCCGAAGGTACACAATTTTACTTATCTTTGTCACTTGTCATACACACCACGCGCAGTCATTTAGGTACACGAGTCAATTGAACACAGCGACGGTTGAGAGAGTACATAAAAAATAACTAAAGCACTATGAGGAAGACGGCGTGGTCGTGGTAACTGGACTGCTCACTAATTCCCTGAGGGTCCAGGAATAAAGCCACGACGTCGCGCGATATTCAGGAAAAAAGGTACTTACGGGGTCACGATATCACAAGATATAGAGATATAAGGGGTCGTTCCATAATTTCATATCGTACGACCACCGCTCTCTTTTCCGTTGGAATAAATTGGATTTTAGCATTTTTTCTGGGGGGAAAATTGGGACTTTGGAAAACCCAAAAAATGGAATGTGAACGCGAACTACTTCAGCTCGTGCATATTTTTACTAAGCAACAAATTGTTATGAGGTCCTGATAAGTGTCTAATTAATTCAGGCAGAGATTCGAACGAGAGCGGACAAAAGCAGCAGTTGAATCGTCCGACACTACCGTCATTTGATGATGATATCACGTTTCTATGCACTGAACACAAATGTTTTAATAAATGTGCTTTCTGTTTGAACATGGCCACACACAAACGACACGCGAACGGTTTTTCGCCTGTGTGTACTCGAAGATGCGTCTTCAGGTTCCATGACATTCCAAACTGCTTGCCACAATATTCACAGCGATATTCTCGTACTTGGCCGGTTGGTCCTACTTGTTTCGCACTACTTGTTGAATGCGAGCTTTCGGCAGTTTCTTCACTTGCGTTGCCGGAAAATGATTGTGGGGGGTCCCTAGTTTCTTCATTGCTTGGCGAGGGATTTACCTGTGCTTGGCATAAAGACCACGCTCCCCAAGTATGGTCGAAAGGCTGGTAAGATTCTGATGCTATACTTTGATCTGCACTAGGCGGTCGATACTTTACTACCACGTTATCGGCAGGACCTGTGTCAGGATGTTGGCCCGGTGTTGGTGTGTGGGTGCGTTCTACTAAAAACGGCGGTGCTGATAAGGAAAGCGGGTGATGCGCGGCAAGCAAAGGGTGTTGCAGGTTTTTATATCTGTGGTGGTGCGAGCCCTCATCGATGTACGACGGAGAAAACGGAACAAATGGCGGATTCTGTGCGGGGGAATTGTGAAATCCAGGTCTTCGTTTCCTGTGCGGCGTTACTACATAATTGTCCGGGCTTTGTACTAACGATATTAACTTTTGGTCTCCTATTGGGGGTTTTAATTGTGAGAATTCTTCCTGGTGTTTCATGTCAATCGGCTCGACGTACATACTTTTTCGTTTCATTCTGTGATGATGGTATTGTGATAGTTCATGCACTTTCGGTGCTATTTTAACGGTGGACTGTCCTATTTTTAATAAATCTGGACTTTGCGGTCCCGTGTTCTATGAATAATAAATTCAGATTTAAAATAGTGTCTTTATGTTAATTAGATAAGATAAACTCACCTCCGTTATGTTGGTATCTTTTTCGTTGTCGGTGGTGTTATCAGTGGATTTTGTGTTTAATGATAAGTTTACCGGATTTGGGGAACTACTCCGTCTTTCATTCTCATCGTTTTCTTCTGTTTCATCATCTTCGTCGTCTTTAATTTCGCCTTCTTCTTTCTCGTCATCTTCTGGAGTTTCCTCAGATTCTCGTTTTACGGATATTGTGGTTGTATTCGACTCTGTTTCCGGTGGCCACGGGGAACCTTCCTCCGACAATTTTTTAGCTTCTTCTCTTGTACTGGATTCCCACACGTCGGATTTTATTTGCAGCAATTCAAATAGCTCTTGTATGCTATCTAACTCACTCGACTGTAACAGAAAAATGGGGGGGCTTTATGTTAAATTGTTTAGATATGCTAATGGATTCAATACCTTTATGCAAGTCTGTCCGTGGTAAAGGAAATCCAACAGGTGTCGCAAATGGCCGCTTTTTATACCAGGAATAAGCACAACGCTTGGTCCGTGCGCGTGTACACTTTCCCCCAGGATACGCCGGACCAGCGGACTTGCAGACGCCATGATTAATTTATGTGCACTTAGCGCCGTTTTGTCGTCACATATGAAGGTCATGTCTGCGTAGTTTTCTGACGAAAAGCAAGTTTTAATCTCGTCTACTATCGTTGCATGATGTTTGCCGTAATGCAAGGTTAATAAGCCGTGGGATTCTTGTTCGTCCGAGTACATGGCGAATTTAATAATTTAATAAAAATCACCTGCAATAAAAAAAACGAACATTAAAACTACTGCACACCAAAAAGTGCAAAATCTCTCAGGAAAAAAAATAAAAAAGTTTTTGTGTGGTTTTCAACTTGAAATGTTTTTATTAAAGGAAAAACAATAATTGATAGAAAGGATCATTAAAGTTTTATAATAAATGTCGTTATATAATTTTCGTAAGTAGTTAAGTAAACATTACCGTATTATTTGAATGAATGTATTTTGAAAGTAGTCCCAGTAATTGGTAATTTAATTTAAATACTGGTATATCTGTCGGCTGTAATTGCGAAGGCCGTTGGGCCACTGACAAAGTGAAATGAATTAAGTTAAATGCAAGTGTCCTATTAATTCAATATTAAGCCGAGAAAATTTACATGTTTATGTTTATTGTGGAGGTTTAAAATTTTGCAGAAAAATATATGTATTTATTTATATATTAGGGACATGCCTTTACTTACAGGTGTTCATTTGAATTTGCAATAGATTAATCTCTCCGGTATTTTGCGACTTTCAACTAGCAACAATTGCAGAGACAGCGCGCACTATTTTGCAGCGCGCTGAAACCGAAGAACACGATAAGTCTGTGGTACTCGGCGATCAACATTAATAACATCAATTGAAGCACTCTTGTCTCCCAAATTATGCGATCATATGCACTTATGTTCCTTTCAATTGCTTGTTATATTATGTCATTTGCGAAGAAGAAAAGTGAACAAGAATATAATATAATCCAAGAATATACGGTCGCGCAACAAGTGTTCCAAATACTAAAATAACTATAGTGGTTTATTTTGAGATTGTTTTGTTTTTGAGATGGAATTCTTGTTCCTGTTTTGGTTTTTAATCCTTATTTAGAGTGTTTAATTGCGGGGTGGCCGCGAGCACTAGAGGACGGACCACAGCACTGAGCCATAGCTCCACTGCACTACACACAACCGTAACCGTTGCACACGCTGTCCGTTCGCCTCTTCTCGCTCGCCTGCCTTCGTTTGAGTGGATTATATTTTTGGGGCACGACTCTCGACACTGTGTTGCGCCACAAATGAAAGTAAAAGTGAACGAGCACGAGCCTTCACAACACTACTATTGGTATATGGTATACGATGTAAAATTGGATAAGGAATACGAAATGAAAGACTTAGTTGAAATACATAGTTGTTGGAAGGATTAGGACAGTGGGATCAGGATCAAATTTGAAAATTCGATCCACCCTCCCGATCCTAAATGACGGAATACCTTTAACGGTACAGTGGCGGTGCAAAATATTAGCATCAATTCAGTTTGTCTGCGCGGGATCACATTTAATACTACTAGTTCTTAATTTCTCCCTTTACTTTCCCCTCTTTTCTTTTCAAACGCCCCACCACAAACGCGAGTTTTTTTTCCTATTGCTAGCTCGCTCGCTGCTCCTCTTTCTCTACTTTCAAGGTCGCGAATAGCAGGCGGTCGCGCAATATTTTTTTACTAAACTTTATGCAACTCAATTTTGGTACAGACACAAAAAAATTTCATCCAAAAACTCGATATATATCTTAGAGCTTTATTATTCGCTTTATAAAGATATCTTTTAGTATTATATTTTTTTTATAACATTTCGCAGATTGCAATAGGATTGAGTGTAATAAGCAAGCTAAGCAAAGCACAGCATTCCGAGCGTTTCATTTGCTTTCACCGAGTCCGCCAAGGAGACTCGTCGCAAGCGGGGCCCGCGCAGGGGCCGCAAACGGACTTTCACAATACCCAACGTCTGGTGGGGGAACTGTTGTATAATACCATCGCAATATCTAACAAATGCTGCTGGAATCTGTATTAACTCTAAACTTGTTCGTTTTTACCCTTTGTTATTTGGAACCTTGAAGAATGTCCTTTCTTTCACCTTCACGTCCTACTCTTATTTGAATACTCTTACGTCATCCCCATTATTACACTCATATTCCTGCTTGATATACTCTCATAACAAAACAAAATTCGCTCTTACATATATACATCTTGCTATATGAATTCTCGAAAAATTATGTGTTTATAGAAATTTTAAACAAATGCGTTAACATGCGAATCAAACCAAATAGTAAGCGCCAGTTTGCTCATGTAATATGCCATTGTTGTGTTACGTTACGAGAGCGAGGGAAAGTAACCATAGTGTAGCACTTTCACTATCGCGTAACCGCAGCAAAACCGTCTAGTCCTATCATCTGGACCCTAAATCTAGATATTTCCATCTCCTCGACCAACTTTCATTGAAATATTCTTTATTACAATTTAGCCTTTGTTTTTTTTTGTGTCTTTCTCCATTGAAATCAAATGAAAATAAAGGTAAAGCTTATAAATTACATATGGCGTAATACAGGCGAGCGTTGTATTAAGTAATTGATCGTTTTGTGCTGGTACGACTGTCCTCGAGACTGATTTTACCTGTTTAAAACCTTCAAGGTCTCCGCTTTGTAGGGAAGTGAAAGTGGTCTTGCTTCACTGACACGGCAACAGCACACAGCATAAGCATTGTACGCATCTTACTACCCCGTTTTTTTTAAAGAGACACAAAAAATCATCCCCCAACCCTTCCTATTGTCCCACCATTTACATTCTTATATCTAATTATGTATTATTAGGACTGTTAACGTGAACTATACAGACGATTTTTTATACAACACTTTTAACCCTTTCCAACGAACCCATTTAGAAAACCAATTTCTACATAAAAAAATTCCTCATCATGCAACCCAATATTTCTTATTTATTTACAATTTTGCAAATATTTTATTTAAGTTTTTGTTGATTTGCTGCAGAAACCATAATTGGAAATTCGCTACAAAATTTGTCTAATGTCCTATCTAATCCTCTTTTATCTAACTTGTTTTTTTTCCATAATCTAGTCTCGCTGTGCTTGTCTAATGTCTTGTCTATACAGGCAAGTATAGACAGGTAATTTGTGCAATTTAATATGTAAGACAGTTTTGCCTGGCTTGTGTTGCCTATCAACCATAATTGGAAATTCGCTACAAAATGAGTCTAATGTGCTGTCTAATCTTATCTGGCTAGATTTTCTAATCTAGTCTGTTTAATTTTGGCTCTCTCGCTAGGTCTGTCTAATGTCTTATCTAGGCTTGCCTGTTTAGCCTATACTTGCTTCTCTATACAGGCAAGTATAGACAGGTAAGATAGTCTTGCCTGGCTAGTGTTGCCTATCAACTATGGTTTATATTTTAAAGTCTAATTATATAAACTGCTTTTAAATATAAGTTACAATTATTACGTACCTTATATTGTTTATAATTCTCGGTATATTCTTATCTGTCGTACTAAATTGTTAATTTTCCTAAATATATAACATTTGGGAACAAAAACAAATAATTAGCAATGCACAGATATTTTAATTGTTCCAGTAATATTGTTTAGTTATTGGAGCAAAATGAAAAGTTTATGTAAATGTGTGATCTTAAAATAAGATAATAATGTATTTGCTATTAGTACTGGATAATTAGGCTGAAACAATTGCTATATACAAAAAATATATATAAACTTCTAAACTTTAAGCCCAATATTCCACATATATTTGTTATTTATATTATTCATCTATTACATTTTTTCAAAAACTATGTTTAATTTTCTGTTTATTTGTTGCAAATTTGGAAATTCACAAGAAAATTATTTAAAACAAAAATAAGAATTTTAGTATAATTTTTTTTTTTCGTTGTTTGCCTGAGCTATTTTTTAACCGAAATGTCATTAATTCCAATCAAGAACTCATGAATTTTTGCATGAATTGTTATAAAAACCATGCAGTTTAATATATAACAATTCAAATTTCGACTTGCTTCAAAATGTTCTAATTTAGATAAGACAAAAATGATTTTTTTAAACAAATTTTGTTAATTTGCTCTGGACTTATTATTATTTGAATAGTTTAATCTATTTTTCATATTATTCTGTAATTGCTTCTCTTTCTCTTAGTGTTTATTTAAATAATCTATTTAAACAATTCTTATTTATTCAATAATTTTACATATAACATTTAGATAGTTACAGCTAAACATTTCATAATCTAGCAAAATAAATTTCATTAAAATTAGACAAAACTAGACATACAGACAAGATTTCGTAATAAATCTAAATATAGTTTTATGCAGTGTATATTAGATGGAAATATAAGTTTAATAAATTCGTTTCAATTTTCTTATTCAATCAAATAATTGTTTTATTATTCTCTGTAAACGGAGGAAAGGGAGAGGTTGCATAATCGGATATGGGTCGGTAATCATACAATTGTTAATAATATAAATTCAAGACAATGTCCCAATGTCACAAAGTCCCAAATTATCTTAGAAATTCGTCCATCGTTTTATAAAGCGTTCCCCATATTTAGAGACTTGTAAAATCTGTTTCTTTCATATATTTTTTTGCCCGCAGTAAAATAATTTTTAAATTGAAAATTTCAGTCTATATAAGTTTTCCTTATTGTTTTTATTAAACCAGATTGGCATTTAAAGCGAATTTGCACTCGACATATGTTCGAACTGATTGAATCAAAATAAACAGTAATTTATGTAATGGAGAAATGATAAATATTCATTAATATCTGGTCTTAATGTTATTAGGTAATTTCTCTGTATATTACATATTTTTGATTTATCTTTCATATTGATCGCTGGATTTTAACTATTTTCGACTTTTCATTTAAAATACTTTTCTTCCTATTTACTTTAATTTCAAATTAATGAGATTAGACGGACACATTATTAGCTTAACTAGCCAAATTAATAGCAAATACATTATCATCTTATTTTAAAATCACTCATTTTCACATACTTTTCATTTTGCTCCAATAACTAAACAATATTGCTGTAGCTATTAAAATATCTCTGGTCGGCCACTATGGCCAATATGGTTGGCCTCGTAGTCTACAGAGTTAGAGCGTTAACTAACAAATCTGGATTCTCACACAGGATCACAGGATCACAGGAGCGAATGTCGGCCGAATTTGTACCAGAAGACAAATGTGTAATTAATTAACGGCAATTTAAATAAAATATAGGTTTCTGGGCCTATAAAGAGAAGAATGTGGTCAAAACACAATAGGCCACTTGGCCGCAGTGTTTGTAGGGTTAATAACCCGCTATCCACATTCGACCAAACTTAAAAAAATCTTGTCATTGCAAATTATTTGTTTTTGTCCTCAAAAGTTATTTTTTAAGCAAAAATATAGAATTAGTTTGACAGATAAGAATATACCGAGAATTATAAACAATATTACGTAAGTAAGTTTGAAACATGTATTTAAAAGCAGTTTAAAATAATTAGACTTTAAAAAATGCTATATACTAGTTGATAGCCAACACAAGACAGGCTAGACTTTTTTTATTCTAATTTGGGGCAATATCTCACTAAATCCCCTTTTCCACTTGCCTTTTACTATGCGCCACCCCGGTATCGCATATTTCGCATTTCTTCAGAGTGGGCAGAGAGTCTGGCATGTATGTTGTTCACTACACAACCGAGGAGTCTAGATCAGTGGTTCTTAACCTATGGGTCGCGACTCAAAATTGGTTCGCGAGACATATTTGTTGGGTCGAACCAAGAGGTGAACCAGAAAAGTTGTTTTCCCTAATTTGATGCGAAAAAATTTCTTATAGTTATCTTCCAAAATGATCTAGTAAAAATTGGTAAAAATGAGTAGTTACTAGACATGGACACTTTTAATTGAAGATATGTTGATTTAAAAGATTTGATCAATTTTGGCTCATGTTAGAAGATTATTATTAGCTACGTATATTGGCTTGGAATATTTTTTTCCAGAAATGCACCACACGTTAAAACGACTTGGGCAGATTATATCATTTTTGGCAATTCTGGACTTGGCCACTTTTGGCAGCACACCCACGATATGTGAGGTAAAATGGTAATTATTGTAAAATTGAAATTTTTTTAAAATATGGTCTAAAAAATCCTTTCGTTTGGTTTTTTTGGGTCGCGCTATAAACAAATTTATAAAAATTGAGTTGCGGCTTAAAAAAGTTAAGAAACACTGGTCTAGATAGGTAAGACAAAACCAGAAGGTAATATTAGAGAGATATAGAGAGACATTCAAGATTAACAGACTAAATTAGAGAAACAAAGCCAGATAAGATTAAACCAGGCAAGACTAGTCTAGCCTTTTCTACGTAATGTTATGATTTTTTAGTAAAAGGATCAGAGTAATTAAAGTAGTTGGAATTATGTAAAGTAATAAAATATAGGAAGTTTTTCTATATGAAAAAATTTACATTTTTGTAATATTATTCATTTTCTGTGAAATTTGCGAGAAGTAAATGTGATTTTTTCAAAAAAGTTATTTTTATTCCAAATTTTCATTGTTTTTATAAACTAGTCTAAATTAAACTTGATTTCATTTATTATACTGAAGGCTAGAAAGCAAGACTAGACTGACAATATTCAACTAGACAAGTGGTGGCGAACTATTAATCTCGCGTGCCTTCTAAACTTCTTAACCTTAAACATTCTACTTTTCTAAATGAAATTTATAAGTTTCTCAATCTAGTTTTGTGCAACATTAAAGGTGCAAAATATAAGACGTGTTATATTCAGGCTATTACAGAAACAGATTTTCACTATCAGAAATGTTCATTCATTGTAAAAGTTGCCTGGCACGCCAGCATTTCAAAATGTGAAAATTTAAAAAAATTGCACGCAGCCGGATAAAGGATTGCACCCCTGGACATACATAAAAAAGACAAAGATTTTTATTAATTCTTATTAATGAGATACTAATGAAGCATTTTCAGTCCCAGGTTCAAATCCCGGGGGCACAAGTATGGAAAATAGGCCACTGTCCTCATATGGCTCTGGCAACGTCAAAATAGTAATCTGCCACGAAACCTTAAAAACTGTAAGGGCTAACTATACTTGTGCCTAAGATCTAAACACCAAGCACAAGGCATTAGAATTAGATGTTGAGCAGATCTAAGTCCACTAGGACTGAAGCACCACAGGAAGGAAAGACGCAAAGCACTTTTCAAAAATTCCAGGCAATAAATAATCAATAATTACAAAGTTTCGTACTGTTTTCAGATATACTTTCCTAAAACAAAAATAAAATAAAATTTCCTAAAAAAAAACTATAAAACTGTTTTTAGAAAACGTTTTTAAAAAATTCATGAAACAACTAATGTTTCTCTTCTTTGCGTGTTTTTGTGTGTGTAGTTTAAATATATTTTTATTGTAAAAATTTTGTTAAATATTATCAAGAAATAGTGTAAGAACTGTTGGTTTTCTACTATAATGTTCGTCGTGGATTTTTAAGTGGAGAATTTATAAATTAAAATCCTCCATTAAAATTCTTAATAGTTCTAATGATTATGGCCATGAATAAGGATTTCAGATACCGTAAAGATTCACTATTGTGCGATAGAAAAGAATAGAGGGATGTGTATATAATGGGTGTTATTAAATAGTAAAATGCTAAACCGAACACCAAAACTACTCTCCACACGAATAATCTAAATAGAGCAAAGTTTATTATTATAAATAAGCCAGTCGCGAACTTTTCCACATCAATACTGTCTTCTATATGTGCACACATACCTATTACATAAGCCAATAACGTCTTTGGTTTTGGTGAAAGTATTCGACCAGATTATTATGTCTACACAATATCTTTCTTTCATTATTTCATATCTTTTTTCAACGTCTCAAAACTTAACCGAAAATATATCAAAACACAATTCAACTTTTCACCGAAAATAAAAAACAATAATTTTAACCACCTTCTACTTTCAAGGTTAAAACTAATTTTTCCAACAGCAAACATAAAAAAAAATTATTATATATATTAACCATTTGTATATAATTACGTTATATAAACATGAATTCTAATTTGCTTATGAATTTTATTACCCGTATTCCAATACTTTTCGTTATAATTTCTTATTAAGTTTCACATTAATTACAACTAATTTCTCCCGTGAAATTCGAGCCACACCAATAATTTCAATTTTCTGTTAAATTTACTAATGATTATAATTAAAAAAGAAACAAGATGATTCATGAAATTATAACAAATAAGGTTATTAAAATAACTTTCCCTAATATAATAGAAAGTTCTTTGTCAGTAAACCATATTTTGCCAATGCAAAGCCCTACCTTATGTAATCACAGATACTATTCCATTAAATAATATCATTGCGTAATGTTTTGATGCATCTACTTTTTTTTAACGGAAGTTAAACCTTTGAAATTTAATGTTCCGGTTATTTTACTGAACATAGCAGCGGAAGAAACTAGAAACTTGAAATTCAAAAAATCAGTTAGACGACATATGGTCTAACTGATTTTTGGAATTTCATACAATATCTGTATGTATCTACTTTTTCTTTAAACAGAATTTAATCCTGAATTACAATTTGATGTAATTATAATGAACAGAGCAGCAGACGAAACTCGAACATACCAGGTGGGCCATTGAAAACGAAGCAGAGGTATTTTCGAATAGTTAAAGATGGATTCTTAAAAAAAGCTTGGACACGTCAACTTTGTTTGTGAGGGGGACACCTTTTACAAGAAAATTTGTAGCCAAATCACTTAACCTCTTAAGTGATACCTCATTTGTAAAACCTTTTTGTCCTGAATACTAAACGGTAATGTAATATATTAAACGGATTTGTTGTCGAAATTATATAATTTCAAGTTATGAACGCGTTCTTCGTTTATGTCGTTGAAAGGAAGTATAATTGTTCAATCTGTTCTTAAAAAACTGCAAAAGTGAAGGGAAAAAACACAATTCAACGCTAGAAAAGATTTTTATTAGATTAACAAATGCTCAAATTGTGCGCCACCAACTTCCATTCAAAAATACAAATTCCGCTCAAAACGTTCTCTTACATTTTGGAGAATATGTGGTGTAATTTGACGGCATTCTTTAATAATGCGTCGACGTAACTCTTCCAGAGACTCTGCTTCTATAGCATAAATTCTACTCTTTAGATGACCCCACAAGAAAAAGTCCAGAGGACTTAAATCAAGTGAGCGAGCCGGCCATTCCAGAGCACCTCTTCGTCCAATCCAATGTCCAGGGAAAACTATGTCCAGAAACACCCGAACAGCCTGCGTATAATGTGGTGGAGCACCATCATGTTGAAAAGTCAAATGTTCTTCTAAGTAAAGATCATCATTTACAACGATATCAACAAGCTATGGGTGGACAACATCTTACAACACTTCCAGACAACGTTCACCAGTCAAATTACCATCACTTTGTGGAAAATCCTTGAATTCACGTCCGACCAAAATCGGCAGTTATGGCGATTTACAATAGAGTTTAGGAAAAATGTACACTCGTCAGAAAAACAAATGTCAAAAAAATTCGCATCAGCACCTATTCTTTCAGCAAAACTACTGTCGCCTATCGAAATCATCATTCAGTTCATATATACTAAATGAATTTTATATGGCTGAGATTTATGTTGTTTCAGGATTCGACAAATAATAGTTCTAGGGATGTTAGTTACCATCTAATAGTGCCCAATTTTCCCCGTACTCGGATCTGCAGGAACTTGTCCCAAAACTACAACCACAGTAGCCCCATTTCTCACCGGGCGTTCACGTTGAGGGTCCCGTTTTTTATTGGCCACTGAACCTGTTCCTTGAAATTTCATGACCAACTCCAAAACGTATTTGCTGCTTACGTGTTTATCGGGATCCTCTTGATTAAATGCCGTTCGAAGTTAAGTCTGCCGTTCGATTGCCGTTCTCACCAGTTTTTAAAAACAACGCGATCATTTAGACCCTTTCCGCAATAGAGTAAACCATGTTTGCACAACCAAGGTTTATTTTGGAACACGATAATTCAAAAAGCAGCTTAAATGGACATCGAATGTGATCTGTTAGCTAGATAGAGACTAATAAAAAGTAGTAAATTATCTGTAATATTTCGATAACAGAACAAAACCCACTGCTTAATAGAAACACATGTGTACATGTCTTAAAAAGAAACAATTTCAGTATTTGTGGACTAATAAAAATCTCATCTCGCCTTGAATGGTGATGTTACTTTTCTACACTTTTCCCAGTGAGAACAGATTGAACAATTGAACTTTTTCTCTTTCAACGGCATAAACGAATAACTAAAATAATTGAAAATCTCGAAAACGAATCGATAGATTTAGAAAATATTAGCCTTTTAGTATTCAGGGCTAAACGTGCTTTCAAATGAGCATTTTAGAATTTACCTCACTGTGCCATTTCAAATTTGAGGGGTTGTGGTCCCAGCGCGAAGGTGTTAAGTGAATTAGCCACAAATTTTCTTGTAAAAGGTAACTCCCTCACAAATAAGGTTGACGTATCCGAGCGTTTTTGAGAATGCATCTTTAACTATCCTAAAATCCCTCTGTCTCGTTTTCAATGGCTCACCTGGTGGTTGAACTGAACCAGAGAATTATTTCATAAAATAACCAGGGATTTCATACAATACCTGTATGCATAAATTTCAATCAACTTATTAACACGAATCCTGTTCTATTAAATGAAATCATTACGTAATGTTTTGATGTATCTAGTTTTTTTTTTAAACGGAAGTAAAACCTTTAAAATAAATTATGTCTGGCTATTATAGTAAACATAGCAACAAATGAACAAGAACATGTGCTTCAAACTGAACCATATAATTAATCAATATCATAACCAGGGATTTTATACAATACATGTATGTATAAACTTCTATCAATTAACTTCCGTGTATTATATAATTTGTTATCAGTGCAAAAAATATGTATCTTTTTTATCATATTTTGTATTTGAGTTTGTTATTGTTTTATTATTTAAGCTGGTTGTTAAAATATTTATAAATAGTAATGTTTTATGCTAATTGCAATTTTAATTTATGCAACGAAAATAAAAACTTCGAGTAATTATAGACCGCCATTTCTCGTTCCAAATCAATCGGACAACAGGAAATGGCTTTTTTTCCCTAACTAGATACCTATACAATAATCTTAAGCTTAAACACATAAAACAAATATAATTTACTTAAATTATCTATTTTAGGTCGAATCGAAAGAAGCTTAAGTAGTCGAGTTCGTCTAATATTTTCAGCCTATCGAGTCTGGTCTAATTTGGACGGTATTTGCAAGTTGTTTTTGTTTCTGAGTTTGTAAACTTTTAAAAGAATCATTGGAGACCAAAAATGTTCTCTGTTTTGTTATGTCTAGTGGAAATGATCGTTTCGGTAATCTGAATAGTTTTTGTTTAGTTGTTGCTGATTTATAGTTTTTTTTATTCTCGTCACAATATCGACAAATGAAATTCAATCAAAATATAATTCTCAAGGTTTCTTTCTAAATAAAAGTACAAACATTCACTCGCTACCTTGATATGATGATAACTATAAATTCAGACTTAATTATACATTCAAATATAAACCTTTTTTACCACTTTTTCTTAAACGACTACCATTATTAAACCGTTTTTGTTTCTAAACCTCTGCTTAGCATTTGGTTAATTATTTCTCTCCAATTATTATTAAATATATGTTTTTTTATATAAATAAATCATGAACCACTGTGAATAAATCAATCCGTGTTGTTTTTTGTTCTGTTGTGCTCGCTGTAGTTTTAGATCGCGTGGAGTAATTAAATGTCGAAAGTGAAAATTGAAGATGAAGAAAAGCCTTGAAGAGAAAAAGCAAATATGGGAATGTTTGTAGGCATTGTGGACTAGGCATTCTAATTTATTTTTAGATCTATTACTTTACTAGCTCTCAAGGAAATTAAAATTTTTAAATTGGTTTTTTTTCTTGTTTAATTTACATGTTTATTTATTTATACAAACTAATTTACATACGGCAACAAATTGGTTAATCTACCCAATAACATTAATATCTTAGATAAAGACCATCATAGAAATTTGACATTTTAGGATAAGAAGAGAAATATTTACAAAACAAGCTGAACGCAGAATTGTCTAGACTGTTTGTCGCTATCTTATTTTAAATTAAACAGACTAAATAGACATGAACAAACAGAGAAGACTAGACAGACATGATTAGACAGACAAGACTAGACAGACAAGATTAGACAGACGAGACTAGATGGACAAGACTAGACAGACAAGACTAGACAGACAAGACTAGACAGACAAGACTAGACAGACAAGACTAGACAGACAAGACTAGACAGACAAGACTAGACAGACAAGACTAGACAGACAAGACTAGACAGACAAGACTAGACAGACAAGACTAGACAGACAAGACTAGACAGACAAGACTAGACAGACAAGACTAGACAGACAAGACTAGACAGACAAGACTAGACAGACAAGACTAGACAGACAAGACTAGACAGACAAGACTAGACAGACAAGACTAGACAGACAAGACTAGACAGACAAGACTAGACAGACAAGACTAGACAGACAAGACTAGACAGACAAGACTAGACAGACAAGACTAGACAGACAAGACTAGACAGACAAGACTAGACAGACAAGACTAGACAGACAAGACTAGACAGACAAGACTAGACAGACAAGACTAGACAGACAAGACTAGACAGACAAGACTAGACAGACAAGACTAGACAGACAAGACTAGACAGACAAGACTAGACAGACAAGACTAGACAGACAAGACTAGACAGACAAGACTAGACAGACAAGACTAGACAGACAAGACTAGACAGACAAGACTAGACAGACAAGACTAGACAGACAAGACTAGACAGACAAGACTAGACAGACAAGACTAGACAGACAAGACTAGACAGACAAGACTAGACAGACAAGACTAGACAGACAAGACTAGACAGACAAGACTAGACAGACAAGACTAGACAGACAAGACTAGACCGACAAGACTAGACAGACAAGACTAGACAGACAAGACTAGACAGACAAGACTAGACAGACAAGACTAGACAAAAAAGATTAGACAGACGGGACTAGACAGACAAAAGTAGACAAACAAGACTAGACAGAAAAGACTAGACAAACAAGATTAATAGACAAGACTAGACAGACAAGACTTGGCAGACAAGATTAATAGACAAGACTAGACAGACAAGGCTAGACAGACAAGACTAGATAGACAAAACTGGACAGACAAAACAAGACAGACAAGACTAGAAAGCCAAGACTAGACAGACAAGAATTTTTTTTTTCACGTGCTGGAGGTGAAAATCTGCAAACAGACACCACCCGACCCGTGCTGAGTGGTAGTGTGGGGCTGCCCCCCAAAAAGGGCGACCCACTAAAAAAACCCCACCATTCAACCCCCCCCCCAGCCAAAACCGGAGTTCACGTGATCCAAAATTTGCTATAACTTCATCACGTTCTTCCCCCTTTCATGTCCAAAGCATTCATCCGCATTCACTCGTTGTGCCGGGCGCGCCGTTAATCGCCTTGACATCCCCCCCTCCCGTTATATCAGAGTTTACATTTTAGTTTAAATGTGTGCGCCCCCTTCGCACTAAGGGGCCCCGGCGGGTCCCTAGCACGCGCGGCTCGCGCGTAGTAACCCCTCGTCCCGCCTTACGCTCGTCCCTTTCATCATTTTCCTTTCTCCTCATTATATATCCAGTATATTATATATCCATATCATTCCAATCCGCACGCCCTATTCATACTCACTGCGGAGCATGACTCTCACCATACTCTCCTTATTTACAATCTCTCCCACCTTGTATTCAGCAGTACTGCTCATTCCCTCCCATCTCGTAGACTCGAAGATGGTATGCTCCGCAGTGTCCTCAGTTGCTCCACAATACCTACAGTGCGCCTCAACCAGTTTCCCGATGCGCACCAGAAAAGACCCAAAGCATCCATGCACCGTAAGCGCCTGGGTGAGGTGATAATTCACCTCCCCGTGCCCACAGTTGACCCTTTCATCGATAGTCGGAATCAGTTGCCTGGTCCAGGATCACTTCTCCGTAGCATAACACGCATTGTTTTTCCCTTTCAGCTCTAGGGTCATTGCCTTCCCAAACTCTCACCCCTTTATGCGCCCGAAGGTCTAACGGGATAACTCCAGCAACGACCGCCACGGCGTCGCCTGAAGCAGTCCTATATGCGATGCACACACGTAACAGCATACACCTTTGCACTCTCATCAGTCTCGCTCTATAATCCTGATCCTGAACGCATTTATCCATGCCGGTACTCCATACAGGAGAATGTAGTGCACGACTGCATTCATTGCCCTCCTCTTGGAGGCCAGCGGACCACCTATGTTGGGCATCAGACGTCCAAGGGCTCTCGCACTAGTTGTAGCGTTGCTCACCACCCGGGTGACCTGATCGGACACCCTAAAATTTCGCTGAAGCTCTACCCCAAGGTATCTTACAGATTCCCGAGCCGGTACGTCAACAGTCCCCATTCGCACGGTCAGTTCACACAGCTTTCTTCTCCCAATTAGCAGGACCGACTCGCTTTTGTGGGGAGCCAGAGCAATCCCTTTTTCCCCCATCCACCGATCAATCCTACCAATTGCCTCATTCATTATCCCTTTCAGACTTTCTTCCGTTCTTGCGATAGCGAGCACCGCTAAGTGATCAGCGTACCCTACGAGTGTAACCCCGTCTGGCAGCCTCAATCTCAAAACCTCATAATAAAATATGTTCCACAGTATCGGTCCAAGAACCGAAACGAAATAATTTTGAAGATTTTACCTTCCACAGTCACTATCTCCCTATCATTCAAGTAGCTCCCCACCATCTTTCGAAGGTAGGGAACTACCCTCTTTAGTTCCAAAGCCTCCATGATTCCGCCCCATGCGACCGAATTGAAAGCATTTTTCACGTCCAGGGTTACAAGCACGCAGTAGCTATGCCATGGACCCATATTGGCTCACCTTGCTCTCTCTATCACACGCATCATTGCGTTCACCGTAGTGCGGCCGCCTCTGAACCCATACTGTTCCTCTGAAAGACCCACTGTCCTCTCGAGATCCTCATTTATCCTAGCTCCGATCATACTCTCAAACATCTTCGCTATCCCATTCAGTAGGCAGATTGGCCTGTAATTGGCTTTCTCTCCTTCCTTTCGCTCTTTTTCAATCATCACCAGTCTCGCTCTCTTCCACTCTTTTCCACACTTTGGGGAAACTGCCATTCATCAACAATTCATTCATCATGCTCAAGCACATGTCCTCGCACACATGCCCAAACACATTGCACGCTTCGGGTCTAGGAACACCATCGGGACCCGGCACTTTTCCCTCCTTCATCCGGCAAACTGCACTCTGCAGCTCGGCCGGTGTGAAAAGGTGCGCCGATCTCCATCCCACCAGTTCCAGCCAGTTCATTCGCTCATGTACTGGGAACAGCTTCTTGACTCCCTTCATTAGGCTATCCCCCCGGAGAGTATTAAAACTTTGCACAATTTTCCTGGTGACTATCTTATATCCGTCACCCCAGATGTTATTATTCACCTGCTCGCCTATTACTTTTCACCATGCATCTCCTTTCACGCAAACAGGTTTTACGCTTTTCAGCTACCTGCTCATTCTTCCAGTAAACAGGCTTCCTGCCTCTGACGCCCCTCCGTTTTCTTCAAAACACCGCATCACGGGCCCCGTGAAGAACTGCTTCGCAGCAGCTCAGCAATCCATTTTCGGGGCCTGTCCTTTCAGCCAGCTCTTTCATGACGTCTCCCAATCTTTCTAGTAGACTCAAGACTAGACAGACAAGACTAGACAGACAAGACTAGAAAGACAAGACTAGACAGACAAGACTAGACAGACAAGACTAGACAGACAAGACTAGACAGACAAGACTAGACAGACAAGACTAGACAGACAAGACTAGACAGACAAGACTAGACAGACAAGACTAGACAGACAAGACTAGACAGACAAGACTAGACAGACAAGACTAGACAGACAAGACTAGACAGACAAGACTAGACAGACAAGACTAGACAGACAAGACTAGACAGACAAGACTAGACAGACAAGACTAGACAGACAAGACTAGACAGACAAGACTAGACAGACAAGACTAGACAGACAAGACTAGACAGACAAGACTAGACAGACAAGACTAGACAGACAAGACTAGACAGACAAGACTAGACAGACAAGACTAGACAGACAAGACTAGACAGACAAGACTAGACAGACAAGACTAGACAGACAAGACTAGACAGACAAGACTAGACAGACAAGACTAGACAGACAAGACTAGACAGACAAGACTAGACAGACAAGACTAGACAGACAAGACTAGACAGACAAGACTAGACAGACAAGACTAGACAGACAAGACTAGACAGACAAGACTAGACAGACAAGACTAGACAGACAAGACTAGACAGACAAGACTAGACAGACAAGACTAGACAGACAAGACTAGACAGACAAGACTAGACAGACAAGACTAGACAGACAAGACTAGACAGACAAGACTAGACAGACAAGACTAGACAGACAAGACTAGACAGACAAGACTAGACAGACAAGACTAGACAGACAAGACTAGACAGACAAGACTAGACAGACAAGACTAGACAGACAAGACTAGACAGACAAGACTAGACAGACAAGACTAGACAGACAAGACTAGACAGACAAGACTAGACAGACAAGACTAGACAGACAAGACTAGACAGACAAGACTAGACAGACAAGACTAGACAGACAAGACTAGACAGACAAGACTAGACAGACAAGACTAGACAGACAAGACTAGACAGACAAGACTAGACAGACAAGACTAGACAGACAAGACTAGACAGACAAGACTAGACAGACAAGACTAGACAGACAAGACTAGACAGACAAGACTAGACAGACAAGACTAGACAGACAAGACTAGACAGACAAGACTAGACAGACAAGACTAGACAGACAAGACTAGACAGACAAGACTAGACAGACAAGACTAGACAGACAAGACTAGACAGACAAGACTAGACAGACAAGACTAGACAGACAAGACTAGACAGACAAGACTAGACAGACAAGACTAGACAGACAAGACTAGACAGACAAGACTAGACAGACAAGACTAGACAGACAAGACTAGACAGACAAGACTAGACAGACAAGACTAGACAGACAAGACTAGACAGACAAGACTAGACAGACAAGACTAGACAGACAAGACTAGACAGACAAGACTAGACAGACAAGACTAGACAGACAAGACTAGACAGACAAGACTAGACAGACAAGACTAGACAGACAAGACTAGACAGACAAGACTAGACAGACAAGACTAGACAGACAAGACTAGACAGACAAGACTAGACAGACAAGACTAGACAGACAAGACTAGACAGACAAGACTAGACAGACAAGACTAGACAGACAAGACTAGACAGACAAGACTAGACAGACAAGACTAGACAGACAAGACTAGACAGACAAGACTAGACAGACAAGACTAGACAGACAAGACTAGACAGACAAGACTAGACAGACAAGACTAGACAGACAAGACTAGACAGACAAGACTAGACAGACAAGACTAGACAGACAAGACTAGACAGACAAGACTAGACAGACAAGACTAGACAGACAAGACTAGACAGACAAGACTAGACAGACAAGACTAGACAGACAAGACTAGACAGACAAGACTAGACAGACAAGACTAGACAGACAAGACTAGACAGACAAGACTAGACAGACAAGACTAGACAGACAAGACTAGACAGACAAGACTAGACAGACAAGACTAGACAGACAAGACTAGACAGACAAGACTAGACAGACAAGACTAGACAGACAAGACTAGACAGACAAGACTAGACAGACAAGACTAGACAGACAAGACTAGACAGACAAGACTAGACAGACAAGACTAGACAGACAAGACTAGACAGACAAGACTAGACAGACAAGACTAGACAGACAAGACTAGACAGACAAGACTAGACAGACAAGACTAGACAGACAAGACTAGACAGACAAGACTAGACAGACAAGACTAGACAGACAAGACTAGACAGACAAGACTAGACAGACAAGACTAGACAGACAAGACTAGACAGACAAGACTAGACAGACAAGACTAGACAGACAAGACTAGACAGACAAGACTAGACAGACAAGACTAGACAGACAAGACTAGACAGACAAGACTAGACAGACAAGACTAGACAGACAAGACTAGACAGACAAGACTAGACAGACAAGACTAGACAGACAAGACTAGACAGACAAGACTAGACAGACAAGACTAGACAGACAAGACTAGACAGACAAGACTAGACAGACAAGACTAGACAGACAAGACTAGACAGACAAGACTAGACAGACAAGACTAGACAGACAAGACTAGACAGACAAGACTAGACAGACAAGACTAGACAGACAAGACTAGACAGACAAGACTAGACAGACAAGACTAGACAGACAAGACTAGACAGACAAGACTAGACAGACAAGACTAGACAGACAAGACTAGACAGACAAGACTAGACAGACAAGACTAGACAGACAAGACTAGACAGACAAGACTAGACAGACAAGACTAGACAGACAAGACTAGACAGACAAGACTAGACAGACAAGACTAGACAGACAAGATTAGACAGACAAGACTAGACAGACAAGACTAGACAGACAAGACTAGACAGACAAGACTAGACAGACAATACTAGACAGACAAGACTAGACAGACAAGACTAGACAGACAAGACTAGACAGACAAGACTAGACAGACAAGACTAGACAGACAAGACTAGACAGACAAGACTAGACAGACAAGACTAGACAGACAAGACTAGACAGACAAGACTAGACAGACAAGACTAGACAGACAAGACTAGACAGACAAGACTAGACAGACACGACTAGACAGACAAGACTAGACAGACAAGACTAGACAGACAAGACTAGACAGACAAGACTAGACAGACAAGACTAGACAGGCAAGACTAGACAGGCAAGACTAGACAGACAAGACTAGACAGACAAGACTATACAGACAAGACTAGACACACAAGACTAGACAGACAAGACTAGACAGACAAGAATAGACAGACAAGACTAGACAGACAAGACTAGACAGACAAGACTAGACAGACAAGACTAGACAGACAAGACTAGACAGACAAGACTAGATAGACAAGACTAGACAGACAAGACTAGACAGACAAGACTAGACAGACAAGACTAGACAGACAAGACTAGACAGACAAGACTAGACAGACAAGACTAGACAGGCAAGACTAGACAGACAAGACTAGACAGACAAGACTAGACAGACAAAACTAGACAGACAAGACTAGACAGACAAGACTAGACAGACAAGACTAGACAGACAAGACTAGACAGAGAAGACTAGACAGACAAGACTAGACAGACAAGACTAGACAGACAAGACTAGACAGAGAAGACTGGACACACAAGACTAGACAGACGAGACTAGACAGACAAGACTAGACAGACAAGACTAGACAGTCAAGTCTAGACAGACAAGACTAGACAGACAAGACTAGACAGACAAGACTAAAATGTTTTAACAGTGCCGTGCTTATATATGTGGGAAGTAGCATGTTACATACACAAAAACAAACAGTTATTGACTAAAAATGAAGATATCCATAAACTAAATACAAGAAATGCCTCTAATTTAAGGACGATAAGGAACAACCTCACCTTGTCCAGTGGAGCTCCCATGCGCTTAGGAATTATAATTTTCAACAAGTTACCGTCAGAAATAAAAGAAGAAAGAAATTATAAGTTTTTTAGAAAAAAAGTAAAAGACTTTCTCTTAAGGAGCTGTTTTTATTCAATAGAAGATTTCCTGGAGGGTTAAATGTTTTTAATAGCTCTAAATTTAAATTAATTTTAGCTTAGCCAATTCCTGGTTGTTATTGTTGTTACTGTTTATTACACTTAAATTTGGTTTGAAACTTTTAGTTATATGAAAACATTGAAAATTATGCTTTTGTTTATAAGATTTAGCATGATTTAAGAATAAGTTTCAGTTATGTTATATTCTCGTCTTATATGTACCTGTACATCAAAAGATTCAATAAATATTTGATATTTGATATTTGACTAGACAGACAAGACTAGACAGACAAGACTAGACAGACAAGACTAGACAGACAAGACTAGACAGACAAGACTAGACAGACAAGACTAGACAGACAAGACTAGACAGACAAGACTAGACAGACAAGACTAGACAGACAAGACTAGACAGACAAGATTAGACAGACAAGACTAGACAGACAAGACTAGACAGACAAGACTAGACAGACCAGACTAGACAGACAAGACTAGACAGACAAGACTAGACAGACAAGACTAGACAGAGAAGACTAGACAGACAAGACTAGAAAGACAAGACTAGACAGACAAGACTAGACAGACAAGACTAGACAGACAAGACTAGACAGACAAGACTAGACAGACAAGACTAGACAGACAAGACTAGACAGACAAGACTAGACAGACAAGACTAGACAGACAAGACTAGACAGACAAGACTAGACAGACAAGACTAGACAGACAAGACTAGACAGACAAGACTAGACAGACAAGACTAGACAGACAAGACTAGACAGACAAGACTAGACAAACAAGACTAGACAGACAAGACTAGACAGACAAGACTAGACAGACAAGACTAGACAGACAAGACTAGACAGACAAGACTAGACAGACAAGACTAGACAGACAAGACTAGACAGACAAGACTAGACAGACAAGACTAGACAGACAAGACTAGACAGACAAGACTAGACAGACAAGACTAGACAGACAAGACTAGACAGACAAGACTAGACAGACAAGACTAGACAGACAAGACTAGACAGACAAGACTAGACAGACAAGACTAGACAGACAAGACTAGACAGACAAGACTAGACAGACAAGACTAGACAGACAAGACTAGACAGACAAGACTAGACAGACAAGACTAGACAGACAAGACTAGACAGACAAGACTAGACAGACAAGACTAGACAGACAAGACTAGACAGACTAGACAGACAAGACTAGACAGACAAGACTAGACAGACAAGACTAGACAGACAAGACTAGACAGACAAGACTAGACAGACAAGACTAGACAGACAAGATTAGACAGACAAGACTAGACAGACAAGACTAGACAGACAAGACTAGACAGACAAGACTAGACAGACAATACTAGACAGACAAGACTAGACAGACAAGACTAGACAGACAAGACTAGACAGACAAGACTAGACAGACAAGACTAGACAGACAAGACTAGACAGACAAGACTAGACAGACAAGACTAGACAGACAAGACTAGACAGACAAGACTAGACAGACAAGACTAGACAGACAAGACTAGACAGACAAGACTAGACAGACAAGACTAGACAGACAAGACTAGACAGACAAGACTAGACAGACAAGACTAGACAGACAAGACTAGACAGACAAGACTAGACAGACAAGACTAGACAGACAAGACTAGACAGACAAGACTAGACAGACAAGACTAGACAGAGAAGACTAGACAGACAAGACTAGACAGACAAGACTAGACAGACAAGACTAGACAGACAAGACTAGACAGACAAGACTAGACAGACAAGACTAGACAGACAAGACTAGACAGACAAGACTAGACAGACAAGACTAGACAGACAAGACTAGACAGACAAGACTAGACAGACAAGACTAGACAGACAAGACTAGAGAGACAAGACTAGACAGACAAGACTAGACAGACAAGACTAGACAGACAAGACTAGACAGACAAGACTAGACAGACAAGACTAGACAGACAAAACTAGACAGACAAGACTAGACAGACAAGACTAGACAGACAAGACTAGACAGACAAGACTAGACAGACAAGACTAGACAGACAAGACTAGACAGAGAAGACTGGACAGACAAGACTAGACAGACAAGACTAGACAGACAAGACTAGACAGACAAGACTAGACAGACAAGACTAGACAGACAAGACTAGACACACAAGACTAGACAGACAAGACTAGACAGACAAGACTAGACAGACAAGACTAGACAGATAAGACTAGATTGACAAGACTAGACAGACAAGACTAGACAGACAAGACTAGACAGACAAGACTAGACAGACAAGACTAGACAGACAAGACTAGACAGACAAGACTAGACAGACAAGACTAGACAGACAAGACTAGACAGACAAGACTAGACAGACAAGACTAGACAGACAAGACTAGACAGACAAGACTAGACAGACAAGACTACACAGACAAGACTAGACAGACAAGACTAGACAGACAAGACTAGACAGACAAGACTAGACAGACAAGACTAGACAGACAAGACTAGACAGACAAGACTAGACAGACAAGACTAGACAGACAAGACTAGACAGACAAGACTAGACAGACAAGACTAGACAGACAAGACTAGACAGACAAGACTAGACAGACAAGACTAGACAGACAAGACTAGACAGACAAGACTAGACAGACAAGACTAGACAGAGAAGACTAGACAGACAAGACTAGACAGACAAGACTAGACAGACAAGACTAGACAGACAAGACTAGACAGACAAGACTAGACAGACAAGACTAGACAGACAAGACTAGACAGACAAGACTAGACAGACAAGACTAGACAGACAAGACTAGACAGACAAGACTAGACAGACAAGACTAGACAGACAAGACTAGACAGACAAGACTAGACAGACAAGACTAGACAGACAAGACTAGACAGACAAGACTAGACAGACAAGACTAGACAGACAAGACTAGACAGACAAGACTTGACAGACAAGACTAGACAGACAAGACTAGACAGACAAGACTAGACAGACAAGACTAGACAGACAAGACTAGACAGACAAGACTAGACAGACAAGACTAGACGGACAAGACTAGACAGACAAGACTAGACAGACAAAACTAGACAGACAAGACTAGACAGACAAGACTAGACAGACAAGACTAGACAGACAAGACTAGACAGACAAGACTAGACAGACAAGACTAGACAGACAAGACTAGACAGACAAGACTAGACAGACAAGACTAGACAGACAAGTCTAGACAGACAAGACTAGACAGACAAGACTAGACAGACAAGACTAGACAGACAAGACTAGACAGAAAAGACTAGACAGACAAGACTAGACAGACAAGACTAGACAGACAAGACTAGACAGACAAGACTAGACAGACAAGACTAGACAGACAAGACTAGACAGACAAGACTAGACAGACAAGACTAGACAGACAAGACTAGACAGACAAGACTAGACAGACAAGACTAGACAGTCAAGACTAGACAGACAAGACTAGACAGACAAGACTAGACAGACAAGACTAGACAGACAAGACTAGACAGACAAGACTAGACAGACAAGACTAGACAGACAAGACTAGACAGACAAGACTAGACAGACAAGACTAGACAGACAAGACTAGACAGACAAGACTAGACAGACAAGACTAGACAGACAAGACTAGACAGACAAGACTAGACAGACAAGACTAGACAGACAAGACTAGACAGACAAGACTAGACAGACAAGACTAGACAGACAAGACTAGACAGACAAGACTAGACAGACAAGACTAGACAGACAAGACTAGACAGACAAGACTAGACCGACAAGACTAGACAGACAAGACTAGACAGACAAGACTAGACAGACAAGACTAGACAGACAAGACTAGACAGACAAGACTAGACAGACAAGACTAGACAGACAAGACTAGACAGACAAGACTAGACAGACAAGACTAGACAGACAAGACGAGACAGACAAGACTAGACAGACAAGACTACTGGACTGGAGTCGAGTCCCGGCGCTCGGAGAGAACGGATGTGCGAACTGTTAGTCAAATTGAACTCGTATTATTCGTATAAAGTATTATTACAAGTGGTATAAATAGTAAAAGTGTTATAAATAAAGAAACAAATATTATCATCATGGCTAGAGAATTACGATCTAATATTCCATCCGAAAAACAATTTAATATCCTGGCGACTTTTGTACAAAGTACGGATTTCGAAAATTTTATGTCAGGGGTAATAAGAAAACATGTTGAACCCCTTGAAGTTCTTATAACCGATTTAACCGACAAGGTTACTAGTTTATCCCTAATGAATGAGAGATTGTCAAATTTATTAACATCGACAGAATTGAATATGCCTACAACCGTGCCGAATTCGTCTCAAATAGACAGATTGGAAGCCAATGTCAGCGATAACGAAATAAATACTGCGCCTGATAAATTTAAAAAAACCAAACCATCTGCGAACGAGCCCGATCCTGCAAAAAATAAAAACAAAAACAAAACATCTAAACCGGAGAAGATAGCAGCTGATCCGAACACAGAAGTAAACAATGATAACTGGGAAACACAACGACACCAGAAAAAGAGTACGCGGAAGTCTAATGTTACCGTTGGAACTAATGATGATACAACCTTAATAAAAGCTGCTACGAGATATGCCCATGTTCATGTTTATCGACTTGACCCGAAGTTATCAGCAAACGATGTAATCAACTATCTAAACAATAAATCGTTTAATCAGGTGATATGTACCAAACTATTGTCAAGACACCCAGATGAGTATTCCTCATTCAAAGTCTCCGTACCAAGAGAAGAACTAGAGAGCCTTAAGAAACCCGAAGTATGGCCAAGAAATACTTGTTTAAATCATTTTTTGCTAAGACTAGAAAAGAGAATGGAGAAGAAATAACATCAACCGTTAATCCACCAACTACGACGATAATTAACCAAAATACGCAATCTCTAGGAAATTCCGTCGATAAGATAGAATTCATGCTAGAGAGAAATAAGTCGTGCCAATATGTTATTTTAACCGAGCACTGGAAAAGCACTACTCAGCTCGAAACTATTAAAATAAATAATTTTCAACTGTCCTCCTTCTTTTGTAGAGAAGTTGGGGAACACGGAGGAGCTGCCATATACTGCAGAAACGGGACTAGAACCAAACCAAGGGATGACATAAACACCATCGCTGAAAAATATACTCTAGAATGCTGTGCAATTGAGACCATTATTAACAACAAAGCACTAATTATTGTTGGAATCTACAGAGCTCCATTAACAAGCAATGCTACCTTTATAAGTAAGTTACATGAACTCCTGTTGTTGTTATCAACTGAAAATAAACAATACATAATTGCGTGTGATTTTAATATAAACATTTTAAAGAATAACCGCATATGTCAGCAGTTCTTGTCGTTACTTGAATCGTTCAATGCGGTACCCACTATTAAAAATATAAGCCATCCGGATTCAGGTTCCTGCTTGGATAATATAATTGTGAATGGTAGTTTCTCATATAATACTTTAACCAGAGACTACCAAATATCGGACCACTACACCCAACTACTATCAATGGAGTGTGGAAGTGAGGTCTCAAAGCACAACACTAGGCAAGCTAGAACTTTTAATGAGGAAAACATGTGTGAACAGAAAACTAATGGAAAATATACTATGGGAGGATGTTTTCATAATTGATGATTGCAATGTCGATAATCAATGGACCGCATTCATGGATATATTTATAAGACCTTTTAACGAGGCTTTTCCCAAAATACTGATCAAAACCAACCATGAACCCCGTAGGATTTTTACAAACCCTGATCTACAGAAGTTGGAAACGAATCTAGTGCTACTCCAAACATTAGCTCGCTATAATCCTGCCCTGAAGTGCCTCTACAATAACCAGCGAAGAAAGTTTTTAAAAGTGCTACGTAGTGAGAAGAAACAAAGATTTAAAAAACAGCTGATCAATTCCCCTAACTTACTAAAGTCAACTTGGAATATTATCCGTCAAATATCCAATACAAAAAGTAGAACTGAGGCATTTTGTAACCCCAGAGTGGATCCACATAAAAGCGCTACGGATATTAACAACTTCTTTGTTAATAGTCCTCGTAACCTTGCCTTATCCCAACCTAATGTTCAATATAAAGACAATATACTGAATAATAATAACTCGATGTTTCTTTTCCCAGTCAGCAGTGAAGAACTATATAACATAGTTATGAGCTTAAAAAGCAAAAAAAGTGCAGGGTATGATGAAATTCCTATTATTGTTATAAAAAATTCGCTTCAATACATACTGGCTCCGTTAGAGCACATCATAAACAACTCAATGAAAAGTGGTAAATTCCCGGAGGAGCTAAAATTAGCGATGATCACTCCAATATATAAATCAGGCGATAAAAGTGACATTAACAACTACAGACCGATAAGTATTCTATCAGCCTTCTCTAAAATTTTTGAAAAAGTTCTTTGTTCTAGAATCCTCTCATTTTTAGACAAACACAACATAATAAGCCAACAACAACATGGGTTTATAAAAGGGAAGGGCGTAGATACAGCATGGTATAATTTTGTGAATGGCGTAACAGAGCATTTGGAATCTCGGAAGGTACCTTGTGGAATGCTTATCGACCTATCCAAAGCCTACGATCTAGTAAATCATAATAAATTACTAAGTAAATTAGCCAAATACGGTTTAAGAGGTATAGTACTGGAATGGATAAAATCATTCCTTCAAAATAGAAAACAAATTACTCGACTTGAAACCCCGAATGGCTATGTCAATTCTACCGTAAGGTTAGTTAAGATAGGCATTCCACAAGGTAGTACTATAGGTCCACTTCTATTTACAATGTTCATAAATGACTTACCGCAATCATCCATCGAACCGCAACATTCAATTCTAAATTATGCAGACGACACAACCATTTTACTAAATAATAATACTATAAACGACATAGAACCGAACGCAAATTTAGCTATGTCATCAATCCTTTCTTGGCTTTTAAGGAATAGTTTATTAATTAATAAGGACAAGACGAATGTTATTATTTTTAAAACAAAGAGAAGTACCTTGTTTTATCCACAAGAAATTGAAATAGAAAAGGAAATAATTCAACTACAACATTCAGTGAAATTACTAGGCTTACATATAGACGATACGCTGGACTGGACATCACATATCAGCCATTTAACCAAGAAGCTTAACAAAGCCACTTTTGCAATAAGGTCCTTATGTCCATATTTAGATACAGATATCTTACGGTTAGTATATTTCGCAAACTTCCACTCTCTTCTTAGATATGGAATTATGTTTTGGGGCAATGGTTCCCACACAAGAAATGTGTTTAGAATACAAAAACAGGTCCTGCGTATCATAAACAATTTGAAGTACAGAGAGTCATGCAGGGGGTATTTCAAAAAGGCCAATATACTAACGACTACGGGAACTTATATCTTCGAGAGTATCATTTTCATGTTTAAACATAGACACCTTTTTGCTCGCTTCCTTAAACCAACTCTAAGAGAAACAAGATATAACAGAGAACTCTACGAAGTACCACAGCATAAGTTGACAATGACTGAAAGAAGCCCCCCATACAGCAACATTAAATTATATAACCTACTTCCAAAGGATATCAAACTTTTAGTAAATTTAAAACAGTTAAAAATTAATTAAGAAAAAAATATTCAATCTAATCAACGAGATAGAACCCTACAACCTAGAAGAATTTCTTTCTTACAAATTTGAATAGCCATTGATGGGTTATTATGTACAATATATGTGTTTATTTATATCTGTATATATACTCTTTTTTTTGTATGCATGCTTTGTAATTTTCGCAGTTCTTTGACACATTTCATTTAGTGTAATTTTTTATACTTAAGTAATGGAATAAAATGTTTGATTTGATTTGATTTGATTTGACTAGACAGACAAGACTAGACAGACAAGACTAGACAGACAAGACTAGACAGACAAGACTAGACAGACAAGACTAGACAGACAAGACTAGACAGACAAGACTAGACAGACAAGACTAGACAGACAAGACTAGACAGACAAGACTAGACAGACAAGACTAGACAGACAAGACTAGACAGACAAGAATAGACAGACAAGAATAGATAGACAAGACTAGACAGACAAGACTAGACAGACAAGATTAGACAGACAAGACTAGACAGACAAGACTAGACAGACAAGACTAGACAGTCAAGACTAGACAGACAAGACTAGACAGACAAGACTAGACAGACAAGACTAGACAGACAAGACTAGACAGACAAGATTAGACAGACAAGACTAGACAGACAAGACTAGACAGACAAGGCTAGACAGACGAGACTAGACAGACAAGACTAGACAGACAAGACTAGACAGACAAGACTAGACAGACAAGACTAGACAGACAAGACTAGACAGACAAGACTAGACAGACAAGACTAGACAGACAAGACTAGACAGACAAGACTAGACAGACAAGACTAGACAGACAAGACTAGACAGACAAGACTAGACAGACGAGACTAGACAGACAAGACTAGACAGACTAGACAGACAAGACTAGACAGACAAGACTAGACAGACAAGACTAGACAGACAAGACTAGACAGACAAGACTAGACAGACAAGACTAGACAGACAAGACTAGACAGACAAGACTAGACAGACAAGACTAGACAGACAAGACTAGACAGACAAGACTAGACAGACAAGACTAGACAGACAAGACTAGACAGTCAAGACTAGACAGTCAAGACTAGACAGACAAGATTAGACAGACAAGACTAGACAGACAAGACTAGACAGACAAGACTAGACAGACAAGACTAGACAGACAAGACTAGACAGACAAGACTAGACAGACAAGACTAGACAGACAAGACTAGACAGACAAGATTAGACAGACAAGACTAGACAGACAAGACTAGACAGACAAGACTAGACAGACAAGACTAGACAGACAAGACTAGACAGACAATACTAGACAGACAAGACTAGACAGACAAGACTAGACAGACAAGACTAGACAGACAAGACTAGACAGACAAGACTAGACAGACACGACTAGACAGACAAGACTAGACACACAAGACTAGACAGACAAGACTAGAAAGACAAGACTAGACAGGCAAGACTAGACAGGCAAGACTAGACAGACAAGACTAGACAGACAAGACTAGACAGACAAGACTATACAGACAAGACTAGACAGACAAGACTAGACAGACAAGACTAGACAGACAAGAATAGACAGACAAGACTAGACAGACAAGACTAGACAGACAAGACTAGACAGACGAGACTAGACAGACAAGACTAGACAGACAAGACTAGACAGACAAGACTAGACAGACAAGACTAGACAGACAAGACTAGACAGACAAGACTAGACAGACAAGACTAGACAGGCAAGACTAGACAGACAAGACTAGACAGAGAAGACTAGACAGACAAAACTAGACAGACAAGACTAGACAGACAAGACTAGACAGACAAGACTAGACAGACAAGACTAGACAGAGAAGACTAGACAGACAAGACTAGACAGACAAGACTAGACAGAGAAGACTAGACAGACAAGACTAGACAGACAAGACTAGACACACAAGACTAGACAGACAAGACTAGACAGACAAGACTAGACAGACAAGACTAGACAGACAAGACTAGACAGACAAGACTAGATTGACAAGACTAGACAGACAAGACTAGACAGACAAGACTAGACAGACAAGACTAGACAGACAAGACTAGACAGACAAGACTAGACAGACAAGACTAGACAGACAAGACTAGACAGACAAGACTAGACAGACAAGACTAGACAGACAAGACTAGACAGACAAGACTAGACAGACAAGACTAGACAGACAAGACTAGACAGACAAGACTAGACAGACAAGACTAGACAGACAAGACTAGACAGACAAGACTAGACAGACAAGACTAGACAGACAAGACTAGACAGACAAGACTAGACAGACAAGACTAGACAGACAAGACTAGACAGACAAGACTAGACAGACAAGACTAGACAAGACTAGACAAGACTAGACAGACAAGACTAGACAGACAAGACTAGACAGACAAGACTAGACAGACAAGACTAGACAGACAAGACTAGACAGACAAGACTAGACAGACAAGACTAGACAGACAAGACTAGACAGACAAGACTAGACAGACAAGACTAGACAGACAAGACTAGACAGACAAGACTAGACAGACAAGACTAGACAGACAAGACTAGACAGACAAGACTAGACAGACAAGACTAGACAGACAAGACTAGACAGACAAGACTAGACAGACAAGACTAGACAGACAAGACTAGACAGACAAGACTAGACAGACAAGACTAGACAGACAAGACTAGACAGACAAGACTAGACAGACAAGACTAGACAGACAAGACTAGACAGACAAGACTAGACAGACAAGACTAGACAGACAAGACTAGACAGACAAGACTAGACAGACAAGACTAGACAGACAAGACTAGACAGACAAGACTAGACAGACAAGACTAGACAGACAAGACTAGACAGACAAGACTAGACAGACAAGACTAGACAGACAAGACTAGACAGACAAGACTAGACAGACAAGACTAGACAGACAAGACTAGACAGACAAGACTAGACAGACAAGACTAGACAGACAAGACTAGACAGACAAGACTAGACAGACAAGACTAGACAGACAAGACTAGACAGACAAGACTAGACAGACAAGACTAGACAGACAAGACTAGACAGACAAGACTAGACAGACAAGACTAGACAGACAAGACTAGACAGACAAGACTAGACAGACAAGACTAGACAGACAAGACTAGACAGACAAGACTAGACAGACAAGACTAGACAGACAAGACTAGACAGACAAGACTAGACAGACAAGACTAGACAGACAAGACTAGACAGACAAGACTAGACAGACAAGACTAGACAGACAAGACTAGACAGACAAGACTAGACAGACAAGACTAGACAGACAAGACTAGACAGACAAGACTAGACAGACAAGACTAGACAGACAAGACTAGACAGACAAGACTAGACAGACAAGACTAGACAGACAAGACTAGACAGACAAGACTAGACAGACAAGACTAGACAGACAAGACTAGACAGACAAGACTAGACAGACAAGACTAGACAGACAAGACTAGACAGACAAGACTAGACAGACAAGACTAGACAGACAAGACTAGACAGACAAGACTAGACAGACAAGACTAGACAGACAAGACTAGACAGACAAGACTAGACAGACAAGACTAGACAGACAAGACTAGACAGACAAGACTAGACAGACAAGACTAGACAGACAAGACTAGACAGACAAGACTAGACAGACAAGACTAGACAGACAAGACTAGACAGACAAGACTAGACAGACAAGACTAGACAGACAAGACTAGACAGACAAGACTAGACAGACAAGACTAGACAGACAAGACTAGACAGACAAGACTAGACAGACAAGACTAGACAGACAAGACTAGACAGACAAGACTAGACAGACAAGACTAGACAGACAAGAATAGATAGACAAGACTAGACAGACAAGACTAGACAGACAAGACTAGACAGACAAGACTAGACAGACAAGACTAGACAGACAAGACTAGAC